>OZ020293.1:962510-1150376 GCA_963971205.1 Aethes cnicana
CCACACCCACTCGTGATGAAAGAGGCCTGTGCCCAGCAGTGGGACGCAAATAGGTTGTAGTAGTAGTATCATTGTTTGTAGCAACACCAATGTACTTAGAACAAAAAAACACCTTGCCTACTAGTATGAAGAAAAAAATCATAACATTGTCTTGAAAATATTTTTAAAATTATTTTTCAAGTTCACAACGTTACTTTTACATATTTTATACGAAAATGATGCTACATCTTTTAACAACTAAAGTAGCATTTAACTCGTCAACGAACCAATTGACTGAATCCTGTGACCAGAAGCCACAGTGAAAAAAAAATAAAAAAGCGCCAAATTTAACTTAATTTATTTCCTAAGCTCTATCTCGATGTCCTCTATGCTCTTCCCCCTCGTCTCCGGCAAGAGCAATCGGACCACGACGACGCCTATCAGGTGAACGACCGCGAACAGATAGAAGTTGGCATGCATCCCAAGACTGGCTGTGATGGGGGCGAACGCAGCTAGCTGGACAAAAGACGCTATCCACGCCTCGGCTATCACCACGCCGGTCAGTTTGGCTCTGATCTGAAATAGTAGATTGTAGAGTAGGGAGAAGAATGGTTTATTTTACCGCGGGTGACGGATTGAAACCAGAGCGAAGTGAGGGGTTCTAACACGAATCTTGAGTTAGCGATTCAAGCTTTGTCACCTAAGGTGTACCTAAATAGAGTAGCAGGAAGCCAAATCGTACTTTGCTATCTGTTAGCGGGACAGAAATGGAGAGGGAGCTTAGTCGCATTTTGCTCCCTCTAAAGGAGCAAAAAAGTAATCCTTTTCGGATAAGAGTGAAAATAAATAATGAATAGTTAAAGGTTCCGTAGGCGTAGGTTTTTGCCAAGATGCTGCATTGCATTGTTTTATTACCCATACGTACCTTGCTTGAAGCCGTGGTGGCCTAGTGGTTCGACCTACCGCCTCTCATGCAGAGGGTCGGGGGTTCGATTCCGGCTCGCACCTCTAAGTTTACTTATGTGCGAAATTCAATTTGAATTTACCACTGAGCTTTCCGGTGAAGGAAAACATCGTGAGGAAACCTGCACGCATCTGCGAAGTAATTCAAGAATGTGTGTGTGAAGACCCCAATCCGCACTGGGCCCGCGTGGGGACTATAGCCCAAACGTGATGAGAGGAGGCCTGTGCCCAGCAGTGGGACGCCAATAGGCTGTAGTAGTAGTAGGTACCTTACTTGATTCTTACCTGAATATTAAACAATTCAGCCATGATTACAAAGGGCAAAGGCTGAACTCCCACTGAATATGAGAACATGGTTACAACAATAGCAAACAGCGCTATCAATTGATACTGAGGCCCCCCAAATTGTAGGAGTAGCCCTAAAGCCGTCAGTGAAATCGCTGACATCAAAAACGAGATTGTTAGGATCACCTGAAAAAGTTAGTACAGGGTGGTAACTGGTACAGGTATAAAACTTAGAATGAGCATGGATTAAATAATAACATATGGAGAATACAAGATTTTTTGTGGTACAAATCGTTCGACTTTCGTAATTCATGTGACACGTTCGATTAACGCTCACGCGATTGGGCCCCCCGTACTGGCGCTGGCGCTATGACCATGATTTTCCTTTTCATCATTACTTAATTTTACCCCTGTAGACTCGCCAGCGAAGCCGTGGTGGCCTAGTGGTTCGACCTCTCATGCAGAGGGTCGGGGGTTCGATTCCGGCTCGCATTTACCACAGAGCTTTTCGGTGAAGGAAAACATCGCGAGGAAACCTGCACGTATCTGCGAAGTAATTCAAAGATGTGTATGAAGTCCCCAATCCGCACTGGGCCCGCGTGGGGACTATAGCCCAAACCCTCTCGTGATGAGAGGAGGCCTGTGCCCAGCAGTGGGACGCAAATAGGCTGCAGTAGTAGACTCGCCAGCCTGGTACAAATGGTTCGGAATTCCGTGTCAGCATCTCCCGGTCTAATATATAGACACTGCGTCAACGATTTAAGTGCTTCGCCGCGCGCCTTCTAAGTAGTGTCACGTTGTGTCATGCTATAGCTGGGGTTACCTACTTAAAAATAGGTGTTGAGGCCGTGGTAACTAACCTAGTGGCTTGAAATACCGCCTCTCAAGCAGAGGGTCGGGATTCAAATCCTGCTGGCACCTCGTGAGTATACGTAGCTACTATGTGGGAAATTAAACTTAAGTTTACCATTGAGCTTTTCGCTGAAGAAATCTGCGAAGTACCTAAGTCTTTTCACCTACCTCCAGTTTCCCAAGTCTCCAGTCAAGAGATCGCTGTACAGCGATAATTCCGTCTGTTGATTAACTATTTTACTGTATATATACGTAGGTAATATATTATTTCTGTATTTTCTGTGTTTTGTTTTTGGTGTACAAATGAAGAGTATTGCTGTTGTTGTTCAAAGTGTCTCAGTGAAGTCCTCAAGTCGCATTGAGCTCGCATGGAGAGCCAGGAGGCCTTTGCACAGTAGCGGGACATACATAAATTGGTGTTGTGGTTGGTCGGTAAATAACTCACCCTCCTCCCTATCCTTTCTATGATGCAAAAAGCCACGGATGATCCCATCATCATCACGGCCGGGAAACTAAGCGTCTGCAGCTCAGGTTTCATGTTCGTTCCCGACGCTGCGATGATCTTGGCTCCGTAAGAGATCAGCGCCAAGTTACCGCTGAACGCCTGAATCACCAACAACACGGATGCCAAGTACGTAGCCTTGCACCACCCCTTATCCTTAACTGGAGAGAATAGAGCAAAATCCTATAGAAAAAGAATAAAACTTAAACATTCTTTTTAAGTTCATTTTCGTATTTTCAATTAGGTATTCTACGAACATAAAGTATACTTACAGATAACGAAAAATGAGAGAGAAGGCAAAGTTTTGAAATACGCGTTGTTCCTCTTCATGCCTTCGATTCTAGTGTTTATGAATTCATCGTCTCTTTTCAAGCGCCTGAGCAACGACATAGCATCTCTAGCCTCCTGTCAAAAATGGACTTTCAATAAAAAATGGTCATTTAATAGTCAAAAAAAATCGTTAGAAGTAGCTATTAAAGCAGTTGAGGAACTGAAATGATCTACAAACAAGAATAAGTAGATGATTTCAAGGAAATAATTGTCAGGTATTCTAATGCTAAGCTACTCAGCTGCCGACTGGGAAAAGCATAGCCAAAACTATCACGGTCTTTCAACAAGCAAACATTCTTAGATTGAAGGAAGACCAATGCATGATCCGCGCGATATATCTTTTTTGCTTCATTATTGCTGAGTAATATTCATTGTCGAATCAAAATGCATACTCACGTCGATCTTCTCAATCTTCACCAAGTAACCAGGGGACTCTGGGCACTTCAGCATAGAGAGAAACGATAGAACCGGTATTGCAACCACGATATACAGCACCGTGAAATAATTCAGGTAAGCTCCTAGAGCGTACATCGTGAGGAGGCCAAGGTTGTAGTTGACGATGAGGAGCGACCCTATAGCTCCTCGGACGTCATGCTGGCTGATCTCTAGGTTGTACATTGGGATCACGGTGTAGCAGCCGGCTGCTGCCACACCGGCGAATATCCTGGCGATAATCAGGCATACCATATTGGGTGCGCATAGCTTCAGGATCCAACAGATCTGGGAATTTGAAGTGGAATTTAGATTGTGTCTATCGCAGTTTAGTTTTATTTGCAGCAGTCTTATTTAGTTAATTTTGTAAAGAGTTAAGTATGCAAAGTAAAGAGAAGAAAGTGATAAGAATTCGCCCTTGTTTATGAATAGAGTGTATTCTTGTTTTCAACCTTAATAAGTAGCTATGTTAAAATTAGGTAAATAGCTAGAGGAAGCGGACATAACTTATGTACCTAGTATTTTAATACGAAAAGTCTTCTGCTCGTGACGAAATCTCAACCCATTTCAGCCAAGGTCTTAAAAATTTTAACAATTTGTTAACACATGAGGCATTTTGCCATGAAACATTTCCAATTTACAAATTGTCTTACCTTGCGGCACGGTCGTAATAAGTATACACTTCTTTCTTCCAAGCTTATCAGCTAAGTAGGCGAATACTGGTACGAAAACCAGGGCTGTGATAGGTACGACACTGGCGACCCAGCCTAAGGTGCTATCCGAGAGTGCTCGGCCGATGGGCGATGACTGGGATTGTAGGAGTTTGGTCATGGGTGACAGCCATCCGGCTTGCAGCCCGTAGTTAAACAGCAAGGTGTTTGCTGAAAGAACTCTTAGTTATTTCTTACTGCCTGGTACCTACCTAATGCTAGGTGAGGTGATTCGTATTATGTATTACTATTTATTTCAAATAAATATTTAAGACCTTCTTCTGCCTGAAACACAGGTTTACCCTAGCTCAGGCACAGAAGTAGGTAATGTTTTCGCCGCATTTAGATTATTTATACCTTTGTCAGTTAATTAAGATATCATAAACGCCTAGTGTAATTTTATGAAATATTGTATAAACTTATCTACTGAATAAAATAAAATTTATTACGAGTATGATTTTCTATGTCTGATGACGCAAAATTAGTACCTACTTCTATTAATTATATCATTCAATCAAACAACGTACAGGTTTACAAAACTTAGAAGGCGCGTGGAATAATAGACTGCGTGACGCCTTCTAAGTTGTGTCGTGCTGTAGTTCTTGGAAAGAGGTAGATACTATTTTATCTGCTGTTTACTAAAAGTCTTCTTCTTTATCGCTACACTCTTGGCAGAGTGGTCGTGGCCGTCTTGTCTTGAGTGGCGAGCTTTACCACCCGGCGCCATTTTTCTCTCACGGCTGCGCGTCTAGTGATCTCTATGTTACGGAAATAGGAATTTCCCATTTACCTAAGTTTAAATACAAACAAATTTACCGCTGACTCCCACCGCCCATTGTATGTATGTCTTCGATTTCTTCTTTCGTTCTTCCGATGGCGCTTTACTCATTTTTGAAATCTGAATCGTTGGCAGGTAGTTCTCCGACTTTAATGCATTGCAGTACTTGCTAGTTTTAGATACCAGTTCTAATCTTTTTCTCCTTGAAGCTATCACATTTCGGCTCCAAGTTAATATCATGTAAAATCTAATGCAAATCCTGAAGTAGCTACACTTACCCTGAACTTTTCGGTGTCAATCTAAGGAAGTATATTACAATTAAAATCAGAAGAGAAATAAGTAAAAGAAGATTGATAATCTTTAAAATGGTGTTTTACAATAAAAGTAAACATGGTACTTGAGTAACGTTGACCGACGCTGAAATACCTTAAAATTAATAAAATTGATTCTTCTTCTCTTTAAATAATGACTTCTGTCTATATGTGTGTCCTATAGGCCGAACAGTGTACGGTAATAATGACACAATTTATTCTATTTTATCCGCATTTTATTCTATTCTATATAAATTAATGGCTTCTGTCTTGGACACTTCGCCAATATCAAAGTAAGGGCCACAGGCCTGCAAGTTGTTCGGTAATAAAGGTAAATGTACGGTGTAAATTATTAATAAAATAAAATTGGAGAAACTCAACAAACGTCAACGTCCATCTTCTGTAAAAATTATAAGAAATCATCCGCATTTTATTCTATTCTATATAAATTAATGGCTTCTGTCTTGGACACTTCGCCAATATCAAAGTAAGGGCCACAGGCCTGCAAGTTGTTCGGTAATAAAGGTAAATGTACGGTGTAAATGGTTAATAAAATAAAATTGGAGAGACTCAACAAACGTCAACGTCCATCTTGGGCGACGGCCATTGAGAATCCCATCCGCATTTTATCCAATCTTTCACGTGCTGTCAGCTGTCTAGCAGACATTTTCGTAAAGATAAGAAAAAGAAAAACATTTTTTTTATGTCATTTGATATAGGCAAACGAGCGCACAGCCAACGCGATGGTAAGTGCTCACTGCGGCCCCTGGACACCGAAATCCTATGATCCCCAGAAACCATAAGATCTCGAATGCGTTGCCTACCCTGAGGCCTATGATGGAATGCCTCTGTGCCAGAAATTTCACCGGCTGCCATTTTATTTAAGTTTTAAGATTTCATAACGTCTGTCCTCATAATCTTATAAATTTTGTAACAGATTGAAACAACCAACACTGATTAAAAACATTAATAAATGTACTGAAGGTGCGCGACGGTATTGCCGCTCTACGTTCTATTCCAGACTGATCTTACTTGAAGATGCAATACACATAACTAAATAAAACTCCAAAATGTGTAAAAAGTTTTTTTTATTTCCTCAATTCCGTTTCTAACTCCTCTATACTCTTCCCCCTGGTTTCTGGCAGGAGTACCAGGATCGCAGCGGCTCCTAGAAGATGTACAGCGGCATAAAAGTAGAAATTGGCATACATCCCGAGGGTCGAGGAAATCGGCGCGAACGCAGCCAGCTGGATGAAGCTGACGATCCAGGCTTGTGACACTATGACGCCCATTAACTTCGCTCTAATCTGGAATCAAAGTCAGTTGTGAGATTTACTTAAATGTGAAGCCTTGGCAACATATGTTTGACCCACCTCAGACCTCCCTGTAGCTCGCATCTCCGTACTTTACTTTACTCACTAATACTATTATACTGCTACTAGAGCCTATTTGCGTCCCACTGCTAGGCACAGGCCTCTTCTCATCACGAGGGGGTTTGGGCTATAGTCCCCACGCGGGCCCAGTGCGGATTGGGGACTACACACACATCTTTGAATTACTTCGCAGATGCGTGCAGTTTTCCTCACGATATTTCCTTCACCGAAAAGCTCAGTGGTAAATTTAAATTGAATGTCGCACATAAGTGTAAACGTAGAGGTGCGAGCCGGACCCCGGAATCGAACCCCTGACCCTCTGCATGAGAGGCGGTAGGTCGAACCACTGGGCCACCACGGCTAATAGGCATCCATGATTAGTATGTAGGTTTTCTGGACATATGTCACAGTTCACGGGACAGTTCTGTTTTGTCAATACAAACGAACGAATGAAAGAGATGGGTAGAGTTAGATGTCATTTATGATGAGTCCCCTACGTCACCGTTCCGTTATGCAGAGTTTCTCGGGGGTGCGCTGGTGTAAGCTGTGCTGTATGACGTCATCAATTTCACGTGCTCCCCCGCCGCCCGACCATCTCTCACCCCCAGGGAGGGTAGTAGGGTAGTACCTATTGGGGCAACAGTTGGACATAAGTCTCTCCCGAACCGGGCAGCACATCTACAAACCTTAAGTTTTTAAAGAGCTGACCTGTATGTTAAACAGCTCCGACATGACGATATATAGCACCGGCTGCACTCCGCCAGCATAAGTCAGCATGGAGAGCGCGATGGCTGCCATCATCCACGCTGGTGAGCCTTGAGTTTGCAGCAGCAGCGCCACGGTCGCTAGCGACGCGGCAGACACCAGGTATGTCACTAGTAGGAGCACCTGAAACAGGATTTCTAGGACTAAGCCAAAGTAGTCGGAAATCGGAATATGTAGGTATAGCCACGAGAGTTGAAGTCACGTGACCGTCAAGATAGCGTACACCGTAACGTTATCCAGGATCCGATTATGCAAATAAATAGTACCCAAATAGTACCTACGGAATACCTAGATTTAAAAAAAATACCCTTAAGCTTCTCGAAATATGAGGCCTGATCACGGTGTACGCTACCGAGCGTCAAGCTGGCGTACACCGCGTGGATCTCTGGAACGGCTTGGTTCTCGGGATTCGGGAATGCTTTATAGCTCAAAAAATAGTACCCAAATAGTACCCTACGACCGTCAAATTTCATCACTCTATACGTAATAGAAGCTCAGAGATGCCATCATTTAACGGTGTACGAAATTTGGCAGCGTTACCACGGAAACTCACAGTATTCACTCACGATCGTAGAAAGTTAAGTGGTGGAATATCTTAGCTTCTATTATAGGTAGAGCGGTGAGACGGGCATAGGGTATTATTTGGGTACTATTTTTTGAGCTAGAAATAATTCCTGAGAACCTATCTGTTCCAGAGATCCACGCGGTGTACGCCAGCTTGACGCTCGGTAGCGAACACCGTGAACAGGCCTCATATTTCGAGAAGTATATAGCACGACACAACTTAGAAGGCGCGCCGATTAAGCAAAATGCTTTCCCTAAGGGTACTATTTTTTAATCTAGATATTCCGTAGGTACTATTTGGGTGAATTTTTGAACACGACGTATTTTAGTAATTTTCGTGGCGCATTTTTTTTCTTTTATTTTATAATCTTGATAACAGATTACAGTAGAAATTGGAAGTATGAACAAAATGCAAAAAGAGGCACTCTTTTGTGATGAATACTTTAGCTACAATTCGGTGCCGAAAAATTTCATTGCCCACAAATTACAAAAGGGCCACACAAATTTCACTTTAGTGACATAAATTTGCTAAATAAATCTAACTTTTTTTTACTTTTAGATTTGTTTGCATTCATTAAAACAGCACACGATATTTCTTGAAAAAATCGGTCATATGGTGTAAATGAAAAAAATATAAAAAATCAAAATGCGTTTCTACAGACTAATTCAATAGAGTATACAATAGAACGTACTGTTATTGTTTTTTAAAGATAACAAGTATAATTAAGCATATACAATGCTCATCCTTACTTCCTTACTAATATTATAAAGGCGAAAGTTTGTTTGGATGGATGTATGGATGGATGTTTGTTCCTCTTTCACGCAAAAACTACTAAACGGATTTTAATGAAACTTTACAGTAATGTAGCTTATAGATCAGAATAACACATAGGCTACTTTTTATCCTGGAAAAACGTATAGTTCCCGCGGGAACGCGATAACCGAATTCCACGCGGGCGAAGTCGCGGGCAGAAGCTAGTAAATTCATAATGTCGAAATAACACCTAAAATTTAATTTGTGTGGCGCGTTTGTAATTTGTGTGGATTAAAGTGGCACACAAATTACGCCACACAAATTACAGCAAAATTGCATTTAATTTTTTTTGTCGAAACCATTAGCTTTAGGTAAATGACGATAAGAATATTGATTCTCGAATCTTAACTACAAAACACTTAAATAGACATCATTGTAAAATAGTTGAATATGCAATATTTACTAGCTACACAAATTACCTTGAAGGCTGACAAAAACGCGAACTAGTATGTCTTCAACGTAGTAACTTAAAAATGGAGTCAAATAGCTCAATCAATCAGTAACCAGCAGGTATTTGCGAGTCATTAAAAGTCGTTCGCGCGCGGGACAAACATCCGATCTCTGTATTTTTCAATTATAATGTTTATTCGTGGTTTTTTTGCTTTATAATATAGGCCAGGAAGAGCCCTTTTAAATCCTTTTTACAGAAATTATATTACGACACTCACAGAAAAAGTTGTATTCATTTGTCTGAGCGAAACTACGCGTGTAGCATACCTCACAGCTATGCTAAACGTGCGTTTTCGGACTTTCAATAAAAAAAATTGCGTATTAATAGGTTATATTATCATTAATTAAAGGCTTTGCCTCATCATAAATGATGGCAAATAATACAACCATGTTTTTTTCTTTTTGGAATATAGCTTGGTTTTTTTTGCAAGCATGGGACATGCAAAAAACTCGTGTTGAAAATTCACCCATTTATTTGCATAATCAGATCCGATAACGTTACGGTGTACGCTATCTTGACGGTTACAAAGTTACGTGAAGTAAGATACCGTCACATGACTCTCGCGGTCAAAGAACGTTCTTAAATATTTATTAAGACCAAAGTTCTTATACAATTTCCATTCCATCATTAGGTAAACAATGTATGTTACTATGCTGATAAACTTTATCAATCTTGTGAAAACACAATCACAAATACACTTTCTATCTGCGTGTAATTGGTGTTATAATTTTCCACGTACGTGTATTACGAAAACTAATTTTCAATCCTACGTAAATCGCAAATTTTGTTGTTACCAAAGGAGTTGTAGAACATAGCCCGGCATTTTAAAAATCGCTTGAATTTATTAATAAAGTCCATACAACGATAAAATGGATGTCGCATTGAGCGTATTTATTGCGTAGACCTTAATTCAGTCAAGAACCACGTACAAGTCCCATAATTCAAATAGTAAAAAAAGAAATTAACGACCTGACGGCACCTACCGTTCAAAATTACATCTTACCTTCCTCCCGACTCTTTCGATTACGCACATAGATATAATGGAGCCAGTCATCATCACAGCTGGAAAACTGAGTGTCTGCAGCTGCTCATTGATTCCTGAGCTAGAAGCTGCGATGATCTTAGCTCCGTAAGACACCAGAGCGAAGTTCCCACTAAACGCCTGAACGGAGATTAAAATGAAGGCCAAGATGGCGGCCTTGCGCCACGCTTTGTCTTTCACTGAAAATGGGAATAGTATGACTATTATACGCATAATCTCATGTGTGTAGGTAGGTTACTGGATTTGGACGGATGAGAATCACTTGATTCGTTGGCAGAAACTTTGTCCATCAAAAAAATCTCAAAGCTGATAGATAGGTACATAGTCCCAAAGGGCGAAGAGTGGATCTACAGCACCAATGATTAGATGAAGCTCTGAACAGGAGAGCCCATGCTTCTCTATACAAGAATAGTTTCTCTATAGAAACATGCGGAAATGCCTTGGTCAATACGTTAAGTTACTGCAAAATTTATCAAACAGGTTCCTTGTCCAATTGCTTGCAAGGTTACGGTTATGATCCACATTACGAGTAATTGTACTTACCTATAGCAATCATTGATAGTGAAGGCAGCGATTTGTAATATTCATCTTGTTTTTTCATAGCATTGACTTCGTCTTCTATTTGTTTATCTCCTTCGTCCAAAGCCCTGAGTATAGACAGCGCTTTAGTCGCTTGCTACAAAAAAGGGATACTGATTTTAATATAAAGAAACATCGCTATTTTGAAGTACCTAAGAAAAAAATACAAAACTTACATCAATATTGCCGATCTTCACTAAGTATCCTGGAGATTCAGGGCATTTCAGCATAAGGAGGAACGATAGTACCGGTACTGGGAGCACGATGTACAACACCGTGTAATAGTTCAAGTAGGTTCCAAGGGCATACATGGCAAGTATGCCAAGGTTGTAGAACATGATGAGCAGGGACCCCAGCGCTCCTCGGTTGTGGTCTTGGCTGATCTCCTTGTTGTACATCGGGACGACGATGTAGCAACCGGCGGCTGCGATGCCGACGCATACCCTTGCTAATATCAGACACGTCGTGTTTGGTAACATTTTTAGCAACCATGAGGCCTAGAATGTAGAGAATTTCTGGTTGCTGAACAGTGATCATAAGCTGTAATGACAAAACTATGATGGACTATTGTTAAAACAGATAAGTATTTTATGTAGTTCAAATGAAAAAGTGACTCCGTTTATCGCATTTTACGGTTGGCAGCTAAAAACCCAATTTAGAAACGGTCTTTCTTGAATCAACCAAGTCGCAAAGACAGCCTGCTGTTGTAAAAGTTAAACCGAGTTTACCAATTACAACTTACAACTCACCGCTTGCGGCAGGGTCACAATGAGTATCGTCTTTTTTCTCCCGAACCTGTCAGCTATGTACGCGAAGGCTGGTACGAACACCATTGCAGAGATGGGCACTGCACTGGCTACCCAACCAAGGGCGCTGTCGGAGAGAGGCGAGCCCGTTGGCGAGGACTGTGACTGTAAGACTTTAGCCGTGGGAGACATCCACCCTGCTTGCATGCCGTAGCTGAACAACAGGGAGTTTGCTGAAAGGACGGAAAAGATAAACCACTTCTTCAATCGGCAGTCAACTCATAGGCCACGTGTCAAATATGGGCACACATAATTAGAGTGTGGATTCACTCATCTTATGTCTGTTAGGTAATTTAGGCTTCAGAGAAAAGGAACCCTGGTAATGAGTTGGTACTCGAACGTTAGTTTTTAGAGAAGTCCGCATTCTCTGAAGTATACTTGTCCTTCGGCAGTCCATGGATCTGCTTGCTAGGTACTGATTGAAACAGATAATCACATCTTCATTATTAAGGTCACAAGCCACCCCACCAACCCTCCTAGCCTCGCATCCCTACAGTTTTTTTTTAGAAAGAATACTCACTGCGGGCGAGGCGATACCGAGTTGATGTAGTGAGTTGTGACCCTTAATCTGGAACCCTACTGCTGCGCACGGTCGATCGACAAACGTTTCGTACCTATCAAAATGTAGGTGGATACTTACACGGCAGGTCACGTCCACGCTACGCACGTACAATACCATTGTATTGCATTTGGGTCCAAGCTCACTCGTGATTACTTAGGCTGTTGTGGCGGAGATTGTAAGTGATCATTTGAGTGACACTATGTCTTCTATTACCAATGGCTCTTCATATATAAATTGAAGCCCTGTTTTACTATCTACGAAGTCCTAAACTCCGGCACTTAATTAGTAAAGTCCACCGATATTTATATCTGCTACAGCCTATTTGCGTCCCACTGCTGGGCACAGGCCTCCTCTCATCACGAGAGGGTTTGGGCTATAGTCCCCACGCGGGCCCAGTGCGGATTGGGGACTTCACACACATCTTTGAATTACTTCGCAGATGCGTGCAGGTTTCCTCACGATGTTTTCCTTCACCGAAAAGCTCTGTGGTAAATTCAAATTGAATTTCGCACATTAAGTAAACTTAGAGGTGCGAGCCGGAATCGAACCCCCGACCCTCTGCATGAGAGGCGGTAGGTCGAACCACTAGGCCACCACGGCTTCCTATTTATATCAGTTTCGAAGTTTTATTATAGGCACAAGGTAATAAATTAATTGCAGAAATGTATTCATATGTTTTTTCAAGCACTTGTGGTAGTATAATATAGATTTTTTTTTACCAATAATTCCGCAAATCCATTGGACGTGTGTGTGTCTTTTCTTCGTCGACTTCATATTTATATTTAGTTATAACATTTCTTAAAATAAATTACGAAAACATAGTTAAATATTTATATAGAAGGCAGTCTTCAGTCATGTTGAGATCGTAAGGCGTAATGTGAGTCCTTGTTGTTTGCGATCTTTATATAATAATGTAGTTTATTTTTGATTTATGCCTCAGGGTTGATACGTGCGAATGTACGATAAGGTATGTTCAGAATTCGCATATGTTTTTAAGGCTAGATTTCTTCTTTTTTAGGGTTCCGAACCTCAAGAGGTAAAAAAGGAACCCTTATAGGATCACTCGTGTGTCTGGCCGTCCGTCTGTCACAGACGAATTTCTCCGAAACTACTGGACCGATTAAGTTGAAATTTGGCAAGTATTTGTGACCCAAAGACGGATGTGTAACGAAAATAAATGAATTTTAAACATAGATCCTATTTTTAGGGGCTAAACTGGAAAAAATTAAAATGAAGTTTTTCAAACTATATCGTGTGATGTATCAAATGAAAGTACTTCTTATAAGGTTCTCAAATATACCTATTTTTTCATTTCTTTTTAGGTCAATACTTTTCGAGTTATTTAAGAAAATAGGCGAAAACTATAGGATAAAAAATACGGAGGATAGGTTTTCACCTATAGATAACAGGAAAATTATTAAGAAGTCGATGGTATTTGAAATCTCTCATATAAAAGAGCTTATCTTGTGAAACGGTTTGAAAATTACGTCATCGAAAATAATCAACGGTCGGAACCCTCTCTACGCGAGTTTAACTCGCTTCTTGGCCGGTTATTTGTCGAAAGATTGACAAACATGCAGACGGCGCACCTGGTGGTAAGTGGTCACCGCCGTCTATAGACATTTGTCACACCAGGCGTCACCAATGCGTTGCCGATCTCGAATGGGGAGGAGGATAGGGCGTATGGGATAAGGGGGGATAGGGGACATGGGATTAGGGAAGATGGGATAGAAGGATAGGGAAGAGGACAGGCCCCGGGCCCTCTCACTCACCGTGCGAAACGCAATAGCGAACTAATTACTGATTGAGGCCTCTGGTAACCAAAATGCTAGCATCTATATCTCGCACAGAGACTGAGCATTGCCATTCGACGTGGCAATGTTGCCAGAATTTTGGGTACCATGCCACGTAGTATAGGACTTTTCGATTAGGAAGTAGTGTTTTTGTTATTTTACTTATATTAAAACTATTCTGGATATTCACTATTACTTCGCGCCGATATTCTGTTAGAGTGTGGTACTTCCTCGGACGAGCCGGCTCGGCATAGTATTTGTATTTAAACGCTTTTGGTATCTTCTTGAACTTTGGGGCTTACGAATTTGCCTCTTGCAATCATGAGGGAATCCTGCGCGTATCTGCAAAATACACTAATACTATAATAAGTAATAACATATGGACGAACAGTGCCTAACAGAATATGCCAAAATATATGGAGCAAACTGACATTAGAAAATACGTTCCAATATGCTAATAACGCCTCTTTATAACGAAAGTTAAACGGGGCCCGAGCTGTTCGGGCACCCGTTTTGACGGGGCCATTTTTCTCCTGCTGGTGAATCCTTGCTTATATGACTAATACGGAGATTGACTAAATAAACTCTTGTTGTTCGGTTATGTTAAGTATCTTGCGGCGTTTCTTGTCAGCCATGGCTTCTGTCCAAAGCGAAAGTAACTCTGTCTATCTGAACCTCACGCTTAAACCGGCTGGACCGATTGAAATGGACATAATCTACTTTTTTTAGGATAAACGCATTGTTCCCACGGGAACGCAAAACCGAATACCACGCGGGTGGAAGCTAAGTACATTCTGAATTATTTATTTATTTATTTCAAGCTCAGTTTATGTTTACTGTCGTAATTTTTAACATCACTCTGTAGCAGCCCTGAACTATACCGTTATTTTCCATATTGACGAAACGGTTTCATACTGTCATTTTAATCACTACATACTTAGTATAAAACAAAGCTTCGCTGTCTGTCTGTCCCTATGTATGCTTAGATCTTTAAAACTACGCTTTTGATGCGTTTTTTTAATTGATACAGTTGTTATTCAAGAGGAAGGTTTCAGTATATAATTTGTTATAGTTTAACGCTCAATTCCCGCGGGAACCATTTAACCGAGTTCCACGCGGACGAAGTCGCGGTCATAATGAAATACTCAATGAACTGAATTAACGATATTATTTAATCGTTCATATTATTAGGAGAGTCGTGCGTCGTTACTGCTTCGATACAAGATTACCTCGACCTAGATTAGATACGAGAGAGTACCTCGGCCATAGGAAATTCTATGTGGCTGATTGTATAAAAACGTAGGGTCTCTTAAGTGGCAAGCAAATAGTTTCATGTGTGAAAGAGAAATCTCAGCAGAGCATTAATCAAAGGGAGACAGATTTATTTTTGTATATTCCAACACGCCCCCTCAAAAATAGAAGCTAGTATCTTAATATAATTATGCATAGGTATGTGTGGTGTGTAGGTACTGTAGCGGGGGGTTGATGTTAGCTCAGGTAGATGCTGCAGACACGGAGATCAGCGGTGGAATCCGAAGACACGAAGACGATGCCTAGCTTATTAGAATATCTAAATCTTGAAGACTGGCCTATTACTGCCCTAACACTGTCTAACTAAGGAATAATAGATTTTAAGTTGAATTGATATTATATTTTGAGAGATGCGCACATTACAAAGGATAGTAAAAAACTCCATAATAAAAGCTACACAATATTCTACGCTTAAAATTACCTATTTTTGGAAGAGAATGTGTCAACTAACCGATTGTACTCGGCCAGTCTCCACATTTCCCTCCTCCCCTTTCGAGGAACCGCCTAGCTAACGAAGGCCCTACCCTACGTCGAAATTTTTCTTTTACAAAACTAAGACTGTTCCTGTGTAAGGAATAACCAACCTTTCCATCCATATTCATTATATATAATTAACACTCTTAAAAGAAAATCTGAATCAATAATAAATATTAGAAAAGGTGGATTTCGGACCAAAAACAAATTTCGACGAAAAAAAAAAAAATGTCCGCAGACAAGAATAATCGGACTAACCTAACCTGATACAATATTGTTCAAAAAGCTAAATTATGTAAACTTTGAAACCTCTCCTTGCAATAAAAAATTACAGACTTGCGGAAGTCACATAATTTTCTTTTAAAAGGTAAGCTTTAAAGCAAACGAGCGACCGCACAAAAATTATTTTAAAGATTCTCTTCTTGGCGATCCATGGGGTGCAGTCCCTTACATATGAGGGGTCGTCTGCCCGCCCATGGATATACCTCGAAGACACGGTCGTAGAGTAACTTCCACAAATCGCCACGGTGACAGCACATGAAAAAAAACAAAGGTGTGAGCATGGTCTTTAAGCAACATATTATAAATCATAGCTAGGCAGGTTCTAAAGAGAAAGAAAAAACAATAATTAAAATTAATTAATTTGTTTGAACACCAAAGGCAGCTGATAGTTATTAAAAAAAATGAAAAATAATTAAAAAGGGATCTCTATGTTTATTTATTACTGACTATGACAGAGGTATCATAAATATTATTATGAAACCGTTTATTAATAACTAATCATTGCCATTTATTTATTTAAATTCATTAGGCAATATGCTCGATACAATAGCCTATAAAAGAAAAACACTAAGAATAAACTCACTATGACACTGAAAGAAAAGGTCATTATCCTAATAATTATAAAAGACACATATATACACATTCTACACACAGGTTACGCTTTCTACATCAAGAAATTCTCACTAATTATACACTATACACTATCTACATTATCTATATACATTACATACCTCAACATCTTCGCTACGTATAGGTACCTAACTGCGTAACTACACTAATTCCTACGCAATATCAAAACCTAAGCAAGACGTAATATTTTCGATGTAAAGAAATCATATAAACGCATATCAGTTTCGGACTCTGCAACAACATACCCAATCCACTGGTAAGCAACGAAGCCCCCTCAAAAGCCTATAGCATAGATTGAGTTGTGGTTGGTTCTGCCATCGCGAAAATCTTACACCAAACACATTACACAACTAACTTATACCTACTTTTATCACAACCAATGATAATCATTGCTACTTCAACTTCAATACTTCTATATACTCTAAGTACCACCTTTTAATTATTATAAAACTCCTACCTATTCAAGCACTGCATATTCAATTACCTTTAATTAATATAAAAACTTCCTACCTATTCATATTCATTACGACATTATTTAATTCATGAGTATTTGTTTACATATAAAACCATTTATTATCATTTGACAGATATGTCACAAAGTCATGTCAAAGATTTACCCTTCATTCGAAATCTTTTTAAATGACAACTACTAAATTCGCCATAAAGGTTTCTATTCACGAACATCCTATCACAAACTTTATTTATTTATCCTTCATTCACAATACCTACGAACTATTTGTTCTATGAATGAAAATATTAACCTACCTAAGCCATAAAAAATATTAATGAGAAATGTTTTGAAATATGACAAAGTCAATCATATATCAAAATAAACGTTATTATAAAAATAATTACCTATATTCAATATAAAATAAACACTGCGAGTATAGAAAATTTTATCTGCCTTTCACGAATAAAGAAATATTGGGGAGAAATACGTAATAATAAGAAGAAAAATTATGATCACAACATAAGAGAACTTTGAAGAAGAAATCTATCGTTCCTGACGCAGCATGAAGAATAGTCCGTGATTTGCTCCAACGGATTCTTGCTTC
The DNA here is from genome assembly GCA_963971205.1 of Aethes cnicana. NCBI lineage: Eukaryota > Metazoa > Arthropoda > Insecta > Lepidoptera > Tortricidae > Aethes > Aethes cnicana. Next base: position 980,154 of record OZ020293.1, read on the forward strand.
CGAAAAGTGATCGAAGTGAATTTATTTAGAATTATAAAGAAAAATATAACAATATTACATTATTCCTCTTGAATCTATCGTTATTATTTGTATTGTAGCAAAAGGACAGTAGAATATTGTTAAAAATAATTATTGTGATTCTTATGGGCAGCCATTTTCCTCAAATAAATGAACGTGGTGCATATGACAATGGATGAAAATTTTGATTAATATAAATAAAATCGGTACAACCGTGTTTTTCGCCATGCGGTTGTCCATTCCATCACTCCTTGATAGCGCTTCACCATCATCTTCAAGAGCGCGACATCCATTCCATTGTCAATTGTTTCTCGTTCCGTGCGTGTTCTTCCTTCCATCGAGAACGGTTCCATCAAATGTAGATGTTCTCCTTTCCACCGAGCGCGCGTCCACCAAATGTAGATGTTCTCCTTTCCTCCGAGCGCGCGTACACCAAATGTAGCGGGGGGTTGATGTTAGCTCAGGTAGATGCTGCAGACACGGAGATCAGCGGTGGAATCCGAAGACACGAAGACGATGCCTAGCTTATTAGAATATCTAAATCTTGAAGACTGTGGCCTATTACTGCCCTAACACTGTCTAACTAAGGAATAATAGATTTTAAGTTGAATTGATATTATATTTTGAGAGATGCGCACATTACAAAGGATAGTAAAAAACTCCATAATAAAAGCTACACAATATTCTACGCTTAAAATTACCTATTTTTGGAAGAGAATGTGTCAACTAACCGATTGTACTCGGCCAGTCTCCACAGTACCTACGCGATATCATTATGGGAATTATTACAGACTAAGTACCAATATTTGGACGCAAAAGACTTTCACTAATTAATTTTAAAAATTAAAGGTCTATCTACCTACTGTTTACATGCAAACCCAGTAGTTATACGCCAGGGAAAATATAGATAACCCTAACGTTTGTTTGTTTGCCCAAAGGTTTGACTGGCAGAGAATGCCTATAGCATTAGGTTCGCCTTTTGTATTCGTTTTTCCTATTGTGCAATAAAGTTTAAATAAATATATAATTAGGCTTCATACTTTCGATTGGTTTATTATGGTAAGTATTGTTTATGGTGAACTATAGCTTCTGCCCGCGACTTCATTCGGGTCGAATTCAGTTACCGCGTTCCCGCGGAACTATGCGTTTTTTCCATTAACTTCTTTCCTCGTTGGTTTTTACGGGATAAAAAGTACTTACTTAGCCTATGTCCCCGTGACTCCAACTATCTCCATCATCATCATCATCATCATCATTTCAGCCGAAAGACGTCCACTGCTGGACATAGGCCTCCCCCAAGGCTCGCCACTCAGACCGGTCCTGTGCTACTTGCTTCCACCGGTTTTCCGCGACCTTCACGAGGTCGTCGCTCCATCTTGTTGGAGGCCTACCGACAGCTCGTCTCCCGGTTCGCGGACGCCACTCGAGAACTTTCCGGCCCCATCGGCCATCAGTCCTGCGAGCAACGTGCCCCGCCCACTGCCACTTAAGGTTCGCAATTCTTCGGGCTATGTCGGTGAACCTAGTTCTACTGCGGATATCCTCATTTCTGATTCTATCACGCAGAGAAACCCCGAGCATAGCCCTTTCCATTGCCCTCTGAGTGACATTGAGCCTTCTTATGAGACACATCGTAAGCGCCCACGTCTCGGAACCATAAGTCATCACTGGCAACACACACTGGTCGAAGACTTTCGACTTGAGACACTGCGGTAATTTGGACGAAAAGACACTGCGAAGCTTCCCGAACACTGCCCAACCGAGCCGGATTCGACGATTGACCTCTTTCTCGAAGTTGGACCTACCTAACTGGACTGTTTGTCCCAGGTGATACACTGCGGAGCTGCTTTCGCAGTGTCTTTTCGTCCAAATGTCTATCTCCATACCACATCTAAATCTATCAAGCGGATTAAGCGTGAAGAGGTAACAGACAGACAGATAAAATTACTTTCGCATTTATAATATTAGTATGGGTGTCCGGTGTTTTTAGGGTTCCGAAGTCCACAAGGAACCCTTATAGTTTCGCCATGTCCGTCCGTCCGTCTGTCCGCACTATTGCTCGGAGATGCTTAGTTCTAGAAAGCTGTAATTTGGCATGAATATGCATATTAGTATTAGTAGGCTGTACAAACTTTCGAGTAATAGTCGACCAACTTATGATGATGATTTTTCTCGAGCGGCAGGGGCGTCGGGCGGGCACGTCATACCACAGGCTAGCTAGATGCTAATAAGTCTTAGAAAGGTACTGGGGCATCGTCAACTTCGGAACCCTATACTTTGCGCGTGGCCCGACACGCACTTGGCCGGTTTTTATTTTAATCTAAGTATTTTCGGGAATCTCGTGCGATCGTTTTCAAATTTTGAAATAACGTTCTTTATTTAGATATGCATCACCCATGAAAAGAAAACAATACTGGTAAACAAATAAAGCAGTGGTCCTAGTGTTTCGACCTACCGCTTCTCATGCAGGGGGGTTCGATTGCGACTCACACCTCTAAGTTCACTTATGTGCGAAATTTTGAATTTACCACTCAGCTTTTCGGTAAAGAAAAACATCGTGAGGAAACCTGCACGCATATGCGAAGTTATTCAAAGATTTGCGTGAAGTCCTCAATCCGCTATGTCCATAATTATATGTGGCAGAGGTCATTTACCATCAGCATAACCATCTGGTCTTTCAAATGTCCATAGGCTACAGAAGCCATTTACCAGTCAACACTGTTTTAACCGACATCAAAAAAGGAGCTTATTAATTCAATAAGCATAACATCGGCTAAAACTACTGAAGACATTAATACACGAATAGACAAATAATTGGCTAAGGGTCTACTGGAGACATTATTACCTGAATATACAATACTGAAGACTAGGCGGTATGGCCTTTGGCTATATAGCCTGTCCCGTTGGACGGATAAAAAAAAAACCGGCCAAGTGCATGTCGGGCCACGCGCAATGTATAGGGTTCCGAAGTTGATGATGCCCTTAGTACCTTTCTAAGACTGCATCCTAGCTAGGCTGCGGTATCACGTGCCCGCCCGACGACGCCCCTGCCGCTCAGTAGTATGTATTAATAGAATTTTACTTTTCCGTACCTAGGCTTTTTTGCTTGCTTGCAATTATTCAACGGTACCCCCACATCAAGGGGTGCACAAGAAAAAAAAATACATCTCCACTCTACGAGTAGGGGAGGTACGCTAAAAAAATATATTTCAAAATTTTATTGTACCACTTTGCCGGCGTAACTAATATATATATTCATGCCAAATTACAGCTTTCTAGAACTAAGCATCTCTGAGCAATAGTGCGGACAGACGGACGGACGGACGGACGTTACGGACGGACATGGAGAAAACTATAAGGGTTCCTTGTGGACTTCAGAACCCTAAAAAGGAATCAAGGTCGGACATAGTATGATCACGCAGTCTCGTGACTATGTCACGTTTCCGCAAGCAAGAATAATCAAGAAAGACATTAACCAAACGTAGACAAAAAGGCAGCTGATGTACTTTAAATATTTACACAAGTTAGAAACTCTTTTACTATGATTTACATTACGTCTATGTAATTATTAACAATCTAAGAGTGAGAAGACTCGTTTATGAAGGGTTCCGTAGCAGCAAATTTTGCTTTTTTCAGGGCATAGTTTAAGTTGGAGGGGGAACACACTTTTTACTACTTTAGAAGCGAAATGTCTTGCAAAATATTGGCAATAAGTGTAAAATCTCACTTAGCAACCTCCATATAATTTGTAAGACCTATCCATTTATATATACACAGCTATGCCCTTTGAAATTACTAAGTAGGTACCTTTAAAGTTAAATTCAGTAAAGTGCGCTCAATATCTTTTTGTTATCAATATCGTACTGCATCATTTTGTATAGCCGCTCATAGAACACACCGGTTTTGTACGGATGGACGGAGAGACAGACAGACGTGACGAAATTAGGTTCCGGTTTTTGCCATTTGGCTACGGAACCCTAAAATGTTAGTTTAGGACGTTTCGCATCTATATTTGATTTTGCCACGAGGCTTGAGGATGTGACCCTTTTAAATTACAAAGGCTGTTCAGAAATAACATATTATATATTATGTATTTAATTAAAATTATTTTCACAAAAGGCGAAGCATAAATGAATGATATTATTCGACATGTCGCCGTGAATATCCACAACCGCTGATTTGGCGTATTGCTTCAACGAGTGAGGTAGACTCACGTCACTGATTTACTGCGTAGAATGGACTCTCCAAATTATAGATCAATCAACTAAACGTCACTTTGCAAGCATAAACACTACTTTGTCTACTACTACTACAGCCTATTTGCGTCCCACTGCTGGGCAAAGGCCTCCTCTCATCACGAGAGGGTTACTTTCGAGGGGACTACTTTGTCTACGTAGCTCAAATTATCTAAATTTAGATCCTGATCCCGTAAAGCCGTGGTGGCCTAGTGGTTCGACCTACCGCCTCTCATGCAGAGGGTCGGAGTTCGATTCCGGCTCGCACCTCTAAGTTTACTTACTTATGTGCGAAATTAAATTTGAATTAACCACTGAGCTTTTCGGTGAAGGAAAACATCGTGAGGAAACCTGCATGCATCTGCGATACGTGCATCATTGAATTACTTTCAAAGATGTACGTGTGAAGTCCCCAATCCGCACTGGGCCCATGTGGGGACTATAGCCCAAACCCTCACGTGGTGAGAGGAGGCCTGTGCCTAGCAGTGGGACGCAAATAAATTGTAGTAGTAGTAGTAGATCCTGATGAACTGATGAAGGAAATCACAACTAACAAACAACAAACCTACCGTTAATTTGTTAGAGGGTGTCATTAAATATCTTCGGGACCGGCAACGCATCGGTGACGCCTCTGGTGTTACAAATATCTATAGGCGGCGGTACCCACTTTCCATCAGGCGGGCCGTCTGCCTGTTTGTCCGACTATAATAATAATAAAATAAAAAATTGAGGAAACTATCGATGATAATTTAATATGACATGACTCCACATACACATACGCTTTGCGTTCGGCTCGCCATCTAGCTTCAAGTAGCGGTAGCAACTGCTAAACGGACGGGTAATCGGGGTTCAGCCACTGGACGCTAGATGTCGATCTAGTGTTAACCCGGATTGCGGATCACGCACTACAGTATGGGCTCTGCCACTCTTCTAGTATCATTTCTCTATGATAGAAATAGACCTCCATGCACGATGGTCCGATTACTGAAAGCGACAGCAGGACTTGTCTGGATGAGGGAAGCGGACAACCATTCTAAATGGAGAGAGGTTGGAGAGGCGTTTGCCGGTGGGCGAATACACGCTGATGAAGAAGAAGAAAATAGAAGACCTTCGTATTTACATCTATTGTATTTCATATTGATCGTGTAAATTTACAGAGACAAACCAAACAACGTGAATTACACAAACGTAGGAACTACGCACATTTACGTTTCCACTTGATAAGAGTGTCAGCAGACAGACTTTAACTATTGGTCTATTTTAGGACAGACAACCTATGAAACCCAGGGTTAGTACCACGTTAGGTTTCTGTCTTGGATTTCTTTATTTTATTTCACTTTCAATTCTAAGAGGAATGGAGTTGTGAATGAGTTCAATATTGGATGACGAAGCGCTTCATCTGAATCTACTTAGGTAGATCAACAGTAATGAAAACGGGTCAGTTTGTATAGGATTTTTTATACAAAGTGACCCGTTTTCATTGCTGTTCAGTGTATGCCAACATTTAACGGTGTACGAAATTTGGCAGCGTTACCACGGAAACTCGCACAGTATTCACTCAAGCTCGTAAAAAGTTAAGTGGTTGATTATCTCGCTTTCTATTAAAGATAGAACGGTGAAATTTAATGGGCGGTGGGTACTATTTGGGTACTATTTTTTGAGCTATAAATCATTCCCGAGAACCAAGCCGTTCCAGAGATCCACGCGGTGTACGCCAGCTTGACGCTCGGTAGCGTACACCGTGAACAGGCCTTGTATTTTGAAAAGTTTAAGGGTACTATTTTTTTAACCTAGATATTCCGTAGGTACTATTTGGGTACTATTTATTTGCTTAATCAGATCCTGGATATCGTTACGGTGTACGCTATGTTGACGGTCACAGTTTTGCGACATTACTTTATCTCAGATCGGCAGTGGTGGCCCCAGGCAGGTGGTTTATAAAAATATACAACTATTACTCTACTATTTAGCACTGTAGGATCATCCATCACTTACGGCATATCTTGTATACATCATTTTTCGCGAGCAATCTAAATTGCAGCTTTTACCAACCCTAAATAACTATAGCCTTTATCTCGATCGTTATCAACAATTATCGGCCACGCCGGCTCTCAGCAAAGGACCTATTTAAATGGATATTCAGTTTTTTCATTTATTACAATTAATTCACACTTGGAATTGGAACCAGTTGTGAGAAGAAACATTGAAAATGGAAAAACTTAACGCAGATAGTCAAGTTAAAAATACGGCGAAAGGACACACTTGTGTGCAATGGACAGTAGGACTTATTGGTAAATACTTATGTATAAAAAATTTTATCTAAGAAATCCTCTTGAGGAATCTTGTTAACTTGTAGATGTAATACTCAGAATTGACTCTATTTAGAATTTATATTATAATATAATTAAGTGATTTAAATACAATATCTCTTCCGGATCTTTGGATAATAATTATTAAGCACAAAACTGTTCTAAGTGGCGAGCCTTGGGGAAGTTCTATGTCCAGCTCCGACAGTGGACGTCTTTTGGCTGACAATTATGCTTAAAAAAACTTTTAGACATTTTACCTATATAAGAAGCGGTTAACTTTAGTACTTTCTACCACTTTTCACTGAGCACTACGACGAAATTTCAAACATTTTTCCGCCTCTCCACAAATAGTACCAAGCCCTCAGAAACAGCCATACGCGTTTTTTTCCAGCCAACTCTCTTCTGTTCTCCTACGGGATGCAAGCCGGCTGGGTCTCACCTATGGCCAAGGTCCTGCAGTCCCCCGCCTCGCCATCAGGAGAGCCTCTGTCAGACACTACCCTAGGCTGGGTGGCTAGTGTCATGCCCATCACTGCTCTGATCTTCGTGCCTGTGTTCAGCTTCCTCGCCGACAAGTATGGAAGGAAGAGCAGTATAATGATTATGACTGTTCCACAAGCGGTAAGTTACATATTCTTTTTTTTTTGCTGGCGTAGACGAACGAACAGTTGACTATCAACTTGATGGGAATTTGTCTCCGTATATCCATGCGATATGCTTTTAAGAATAAGAGATTTGCAACGACAGAGGTAGAGAGAGATAGGTGCCGCGTTGGTCCCAGCTCAGAGACCTTTGGAACCCGCTTTATGTGACACAGAGAAATAATACGTTTGTTTACGATTAGGCGCAGCAGATGATTATAACAGCATTTATTGTGAAGAATGAATATAGGTATACAATGAATGAAACAACGGCAGGCGTTGTCAGTACTCGTATCGGTATTTTGTGGAATGTTAAGTAGCTAGCGTATCTGGAACGATCTCAGAACGACTTCGGTATTGTTCTCTGTGCATTTTTTTTGTTCGCCTTAAATGTTTCAAATTGACGGTATAATGAATTTCCTAACTGTAACCTGTAATCCGCTCAGTATAAGAACAAGTTATTAGGTCGATGCCTTAGATCTCGTGAAGAATTCTTGCTTATTTTACTTAGTAGCTTGGGACAAATTGTTCCATCATGACAGCTTCTCATCATCTCGAGAAACGCGTTTAAAAACTCGGTCTTCCTGAAACTTTCTGACACTAAATAATAATAGGTCCAATCTTTTTGCAGGCATGCTGGCTATTGAAGCTAATCTTCACAAGCACAACCAGCCTCATAGTAGCCAGGATTTTCTCCGGCGTCGCGGCCGGGGGCTGCTTCATTGTCATTCCCATGTACACCAAGGAGATCAGCCAGGACAGCCTCCGAGGCATCATGGGTTCCATGCTCGTCGTTTCTTGCAACATGGGCCTCGTCGTCATATATGCCCTAGGAGCGTACCTGGATTACTATACGGTGTTGTACGTTGTAACTGGATTGCCGATCCTGTCGCTCGCTCTGTTGATGAAGTGTCCAGAGTCACCTGGTTACTTGGTGAAGATGGAGAAGTTTGATGTGAGTGCTTGAATTTAATTAGGTACTTCCTCTCATGGATCGTTCTATCATGGATCTCATCATCAGAACTAAACCAACTTGGAGGTACCTACCACTTAGCGAATAAAAAGAGAATCAAGGAAAACGGTTCACGGTACTTCACGTTAAAAAAAAAAATTCGACGAGACGATTAAATTATAAAGCCAATGATCATTATTACATCTATAGTATTCTAGCGGCCGCTTGATTTTTTCAGGAAGCTGTTAAAACGACGGCCTACCTGCGGGGACTCGATGAAAATGACAAGTCGATTCGGAACGAAATCGACGTGATGAGGAAAGACAACGAGTACTACAAGACATTGCCGACCCTTTCAATCACAGTTATTAGTAAGTATCACTTACACAATTAGGCTAATTCGCACGAAGCCGCTATATTTTTTTTGTTCTCGCTGGGGAAATACTTTTACGCATACGATCCGCCCAGGGGAGAAGGTCTCGTCGACCAGAGTGGCCGGAATACCCACTAAAACTCCTGCGATTCTCCTCCTCGCTGACTTGTGCTAACCTCTTAACTTTAGGTTTAGTTGTATTAACTTAACACTTAACTCATGTTCGAGGGTAACTGGGTAAGCCGAGTTGGTGGATTAATTTGAATAAAATTAATGTCGTACGTTTAGAAACGATGTGTTGTGATGTTTTCCCTTCGTATATCATTTACCTATTAGATATTAATATACTTTAATGCCCTTGGGTTGTCTGTTTGCGAGCAAAATTGTTTGCCTACGAGAAATTGTTTGTCTACGACTATTTGGTATCTCTTATTTGGACCAATTTATTTACTGATTTAATACATATGAAACTAGGAAAATAGCACACGAGCTTTGTATTTTTGAAAACGGCAAATGCAGCTATCAGGTTATTTTGAAATGTTTGTATCTTTATCTTTATCCAACATCCGACGTTGAGAACACTTAATGTGGTAACGCCTTCTTCTTTTTCAGTGAAAGACCGAGCCTGGCGCAAAGCCTTCATAATATGTCTGATCCTGGCCTCTGTCCAAGCGTTCAGTGGAAACTTCGCTCTAGTTTCCTACGGTGCCAGCATCTTGGCGGCTTCCGGAGCCAAGGTGGATGCCGAGCTCATGACCATCACCTTCCCAGCTGTAATGATGATCAGCTCCATTGTCTCTATGATCTTCGTAGATAGAGTCGGGAGGAAGGTGCGTACCGCAGGGGAATATTACAGTATTATATGACGGGATGATGATGTGCAGAGCTAGAAATATACTTACGTGTGTGTTTGTGATTTGAATAGAACGGAACAACTCTATTTTGTACAGAAAGATGATATTAGAGATAGGCCAGTAATGCAAAGAGATAAATTTATGTGGAACAGTACTTCAATAAAGAAGTAAAACGACCGAAGGCTTATATTTGCATCAACTAGGGTGAAAGATCTAACTTAGACGCACCATACCCACCAGAATAACAGTCTCTTTAGGTAAATCCTACTGCTATGCACAGACCCCCTCTCATCATGACAGGGTTTGAATAAAGTACTATACGTGATAGATTTATTTTCGATATTTACCTTCACCAAAAAAACTCAGTGGCATGTTCAAATTGAAATTCGCATACAAGTATATTTAGAGCCAGAGGTTTTGAACCCCCGACCCTCTGCACGAGAGGTGGTACGTCAAGCTCTTATTTAATAAGACTAATTAACTCTTCCAGGTTCTCCTAATCGTGACATACCTTATATCCGCTGCGGCACTTGGCGCCCTGGGGCTGATGATGCAGCTGCCACCAGGGTCGGTGCCAGGGTGGTTGTTCTTGGCAGCCATCCTGCTGTCGATGGTGGTCTTTGCAGCAGGAGTTATGCCTATGCCGTACATCATTATGTCTGAGGTGTTCAATATCCAGGTATGTTTCCACCTGTTTTAGTAAAAAGTCAATGCAAGAACAAATTATCTTTAATCAACTAATTCTGTGAGTGAAATCCATATAGCATTACTATAGCTGATGCCCACGACTTCGTCCCGCGTAGACTTAGAAATTGCATACTTCATGATACTTTCTATTTCCCACGTATGGACTCTAATGAGAACCCCGTGTCTTCTTCCAGATCCGTGCAACACTCATGGGTCTGGTGTCGGCACAAGGCTGGAGTCTATCCTTCGTCCAGCTCGCTGCCTTCGCGCCGATCACAGCAGCCTTAGGAATATATGCCAACTTCTACTGCTTCGCCGTCGTCCACCTTCTAGGAGTGGTCGCCGTCCTGGCGCTGGTGCCAGAAACCAGGGGAAAAAGCGTAGAGGAAATAGAGACGGAATTGAGGAATAAATGATGCTGCGCAGTGACTTGTTTTCTTTTAACGGTAGCGTTGTGATTAAGTTCTTGACATACACGTAAATAATATAGACCCGGTCTAACGTACACGTAATATGTCCCCACTTCCACGGTGTCCAATCCAAAGTTCTGTCACCGAGCGTGCGTGACAATAAGCGTTTTTAAAAAAACTTTTTTTCGAAACTGTTTCTCAGTATCTAAAAACTCGTCTCGTTGTTGGAAAAATGTGACCCAGCTTTAGTGTCACGATACAAGTTTAACTTTGGATTGGACACCAATGAAGTGGGGAAACATGACATGTATCTACGTTAGGCCGGGTCCATACGAAGTATTATTTATGTCTATGGTTCTTGAAAATGAATCCTAACGTAAAGTGGGTGTCAAGTCTATTAGAACATAATTATTTATACATTATTACAAATGCGAAAGCAACTCTTTCTGTATGTCTGTCTGTTACCTCTTCACGCCTAAACCGCTGGACCGATATAGATGATATTTGGTATGGAGATAGTTGGAGTCCCTGGGAAGGGCATAGGCTACTTTTTATCCCGGAAAAAGGCATAATTCCCGTGGGAACGCGATAACCGAGTTCCACGCGGATGAAGTAGCAGGCAGAAGCTATTCCTACTAAAATTATAAACGCGAAAATTTGTAAGTATGGATGGATGTCTGTTACTCTTTCACGTAAAAACAACTGAATGCCCTGAATGGATTTTAATGAAACTTTACAATAATATAGCTTATATATACATCAGAATAACACATAGGCTACAATTTATAAAGATACTAGCTGACCCCGCGGACTTCGTACCGCCTTAAACCTCACGGAGCCCGAGACCTTTCCAACGAATGCAAAACCGTGGAAATCGGTTCGTGCGTTCTGGAGTTACAGCGTCAGGGAGGAAAACCCGACTTATTTTTATATAGTAGATTGTGTGAATTGTCCAAAATATCAAGGAAGTAGGAAAAAATCTAGTTCTAAGTCTACGCGGTACGAAGTCGCGGGCAACGGCTAGTTAGTAATAATACTAATAATGTATAACTAAGTAATTAAATGTTCTGATATAGACTTGACACCCACTTTACGTTGGGATTCATTTTCGAGACTATGGAGGATTGAAGTAAAGGAGCGCAATCTTTATACTTCTAAAAGTGGCCACCAAATCGGGTAGGTTGGGGGCGCTGCGGTCGCCAAAAATGTCAAGCCACCTAGGTGGATAGTCTGCAGTAGCGCCTTCAGATGGCGCTGCTGAGGTGAAAACGGTTGTGAGGAGAGTGTGTTTTGTTTTGTTGCTTATCAAATGGGGGCTATCGCGTGTGAGTGAATTTTCCACTAGAGGCGCTAGTGTCGCGTGAGGTCCAATAACATTCACTTTTCACTGGTTTTGGCGGGCTTCGTGATATAAATTATTAATTTCTTTAATTTACCTGTTGAAAAGGTATCTCCTTCGTGAAATTATCGCAAATATGGATTATTTGGCGATGAATGTGAACGCTTTGAAACAAAAATAAAAATTCCGAACAAAACGGAACTGCACAACAATGTGACATAGCTACTCGATATGATGATAGTTATTTATAATTAATAAACTTAATGAGATTCAAAATTTAAAACTTAGTTTCGGCGTCGATCTTATAAAGTCGCCTTTGACAGCTATACCTCTGGACCTTAGTCTACAGTGGCGCCAACTGGTGAGCAAACTGTAGACTGTGAAACGATAGTCCCCATTCGCTGGACACGTTTTCAACTGTTTCGCCATATAAGATTGCGCTCCTTACCAAGACACATTGTACACTCCATATTCGAGACCCTTGAAGTGTTTTTTTTTATCCAAAGGCTGGAAAGGGCATAGGCTACTTTTTATACCTACTCACCGGAAAAATGCAAAGGTAGGTACCTCTTAGTTCACGCGGGAACGCGATAACCGATTTCTATATACCTACGCGGGCAGAAACTACCTTTAGTATTACATAACATTCATACACACAGGTATTTTTAAAAGATACTACTACTACTACAGCCTATTTTCGTTCCACTGCTGGGCACAGGCCTCCTCTCATCAGGAGAGGGTTTGGGCTATATATAGCCCCCACGCGGGCCCCATGCGGGCGCGAGTTGTAAAAGATAATGTCATCAATAAGTATATATTCTAGTAAAGTCGTCAGTAAAGTTTATTTTTCAATGTTTATTTGAGTTAGTACATTCCAATAAATGATTTCGTCTGACACTTGTCGACTTTCAAGAGGAGTTTTGACAAAGAGGATCGTGTTTAGTTGTTTCCGCGTTGTGGAATAATTAAGTAGAGATCTTCTACTATCTAAAGTCGCGCGCCTTCACCATTTCAAAACGCTTCAATGTATTTAAAAAAACCAGCCAAGTGCGAGTCGGACTCGCGCACCGAGGGTTCCGTACAAACCTGTAAGGTTTACAAAGTTCGTTCTTTACGACAATCGAGTCATAACTATGGTATTTTTATTGCAAAATGAAATTCATAACATTACAATGGGGAAAGATGGAGTAGCATAAATTTAAGACAAAGATCTTGAAAAATATATATTTTGTAATGTAACTAAAAATTTAAGGTTTTCGGAATTTTTCCTTTATGTGTGCTATAAAACGTTGCTTCATGCCAAATTTCAAGATTCTAGGTCGACTGGAAGTACCCTTTAGGTTTTGATTCCCTTGCGAGTACTTGCGAGTTTCAAAATATGCAGCTTAAATTGCTGTTTCTTTTGATTGCGTTGACATAGAAGTTTGATTTTGTTACAGCTTAAAGGTATTATAGACCTGAGTATTTGGTATGAATTTCAATTTAATACCTCTACGCGTTTATGAGGAAAAGGGTAGTAAGTTTAAAATTATTAAAAAAAAAAATATTATGTGATCCCAAGTAACACATTAGCGACATATAGAGCTTATTTTATAGCCTTAGGTGCTACAAGGGTGCTACAATAGCCACCATTAACTGTTACAGCGATACAAAAGGCTTAATAGAGTTTACTACCACTAAAGAGCGTAAAAAGGGTCTATAAGAGAGTTATAATAAGCTTAAACTCGTATAACAGCGACTACAATCACTCTTGTGCAGGTTACGCAGTTAGTGCTATCGCTTTTAGCATGATATAACTCTTTAAGTTCTATAAAGGATATAATTTCGTGCTTTTAACCCTAACAGTGCTATAGTGGTGTCTACTAACTCCTTCAGGTCTATAACAGCGATAGAAGAGCGTCTGTTATCGCTATTATACAGCTGAAGCCTGCTGCCTTACAGGCTATAGTGATTATTACCACCCTAAGCTCTAAAGAAGAGGTTTAGTTGTAGAAGAGTGCTAGCGAACTCTTTTGGAGTTAAAAATACTTATATAGCGCTTAAAGTGATATAAAACTCAATTATATCACTTTGGGTGCTACAAGAGAGATTTCTGGAACTGTTGTAGAGCCATGAGTGAGTTATAGCGCCTTTGTGCAGGTATAGGAGTTAAAAGCCACTCATTTGGCGGCCCATACAGGTCCGCCATTTCTATTGAAGTAATAAATAAATAAAATAATCTACATTACACACAAAACATTACAAATGACCTATAGAAATGTTAAATGTTTAAGTATATAGCATAGACACGGAATGCCGATGTTCTTTTATAAAGAAAATGAATCATTAAACTTATTTTTATCGGATATTTACATATTTGTAACAATGCTCTACACCAATACATTTGTTATGATTCTGCAAAAAGCCACTAAAATGAAAGCCCTTTCAGAATTTGATAATAATATGTATAGTATTTCACAGTAAACTTACCTGCGCAATTGATTTCCTGTGGAATCACAAGCTCACTCACGAAATGTAAAGTACCTTAATTTAACTTCACTTTCAGCCATTAAATTATCACAAGACACTTTACAAATGCAACAAAACTATAAGCTGTCAAACTAAAATATTCTTCGATATAACCTTATGTATATATCGCCACTTTAAGAGTTTAAGGCGTTCATTTTGGAGTATTGTATCGCTTTCAGAGCTAGTAATCGCTGTTGTAGCGCCGTTGTAGAGCTTTAAGTGTTAGTAGTAGCTATTGTAGCGCCACTCTAGCACTAAGAGCGATAGTACCGCAACTCTGCCACTTTAAGCTTTAATTATGGAGTATTGTATCGCTTTAAGAGTTAGTGACCGCTTTTGTAGCGCCATTGTAGCGCTTTAAGTGTTAGTGGTTGCTATTGTAGCGCCGTTGTAGCACTTTAAGAGTTAGTGACCGCTTTTGTAGCGCCATTGTAGCGCTTGATAGTGGCCACTAACACTGTTATAGCGCTATTATAGCACTTAAGGCGCTAAAAAGTTATGCCAAAATGGCGCTATATCGGTGCTATATCGGCTTATAGCGCCGATATACCACCTATTCTAGCGCTCTTCTAACACTGTTAGAGTTAGTGACCGCCATAATACCACCCTTATAGCACTCAAAATTAACTCTTAGTGTTACTTGGGATGTAACTAAAAATTTATGGTTTTCGTAATTTTTCCTTTATCTATGCTATAAGACGTTGCTTCGTACCAAATTTCAAGATTCTGAGTTCACGGGAAGCACCCTGTAGGTTTTGATTCCCTTGCAAGTGTCGAAAATTTGCGGCATAAACGGCTGTATCTTTTGATTGCGTTGGCTTAGAAGTTTGATTTTTTCACAGCTTCAAGGGACAGTAGACCTGAGTAATTGATATAAATTTCAGCTTCATACCTCCACGCGTTCCTGAGAAAAAGGGTCTTGACAGACGGACGGACGGACGGACAGACGGACAACAAAGTGATCCTATAAGGGTTCCGTCCACCAACACTCTCAACACATGTGTGCGAGCTGAGACAGCCATCAACTATGCGTTGAGAGTGTTGGTGGTGCTTTTTAAATAATAATTAGAAAATTGAAGCGTTTTGAAATGTGAAGGCGCGGGACTTTAGATAGTAGAAGATTCCGGATGCCTGGGGCTCTATTCGAAGTTTTAAGAGTCCCCAGTACGCTCCTTTCTCCATATAAACTTAGTTACGTTTTAATTCGCAAACTACTTATCAGATTGGCACCAAATTTTACAAGTAATAGTCGAGCAGAGATATTAGTGTTCAAAATACACTTTGATTGTAATAACTTGATGAATATTAGTATGGATAGTACATTATTGTCTCTTAATATTTCTTTGTTACCTGCTCGTATTGATTGGGATTTAGGGATTCCTCGCAAAGATCATTTTCTTCTTAATTTAACGGGTAGGGATGTACTTAACCGAAATAAAAAACGGCAATTCACGAGATACTTTATTACAATTGATCACATCGTTTTTCAACCTACGTAACGTCGAGTTCGCCAATATATACACACTTTTACACCTTTACCACGTTGTAGTAAGGTCCAAAAGTGTGCACATATTAATGAACTCGACTGTACGTAGGTATAGGCAAAACACTTAATCAAGTCAAGTCCCAACACCTCGCGTATCGCATCGCCGGTCCCTGAAGGCGGCCTTAGACCGTTTTAACTTCGCGCGGCAGCGGTAGCGGATAACGTCTTACGAACACATCGCCCGATCGATCGTGACGCCCGCCGCGCGTCGGCTAGCGACCGTCGCGCGCAATATGGTACAGATACACATACTAGTTATTAGCCACGCAGCGTGCTAATAATGAGCATTTGCTTTTTAAAAGCAAACATTGCTAATAATTAGCATGCTAATTTCGAGCATGCTAGAAAATAGAAGCCGTGGTGGCCTAGTGGTTTGACCTACCGCCTCTCATGCAGGTCGCGTCTTCAAATCCGGGTCGCACCTCTGAAATTATTTATGTGCGAAATTCAATTTGAATTTACCACTGAGCTTTTCGGTGAAGGAAAACATCGTGAGGAAACCTGCACGCATCTGCGAAGTGATTCAAGGATGTGTGTGAAGTCCCCAATCCGCACTGGGCCCGCGTGGAGACTATAATAGCCCAATCCTCTCGTGATGAGAGGAGGCCTGTGCCCAGCAGTGGGCCGTCAATAGGCTGTTGTAGTAGAAAATCGCACGGCCCGATTTTTTTTTTTTTATAAAAAAACAAAAACCTCCTTTAAACTCCGACAGACTGCGAAGTCGGAGTCAAGTGAACCGACCCAAAGAAATGATAATCATATAGTAAACTTGACATTGACATCGCAGTCTGTCGGAGTTTGAAGGCGGTTTTTATTTTTTTATTTAAAAATTTTTAGAGCATGTGTATCTGTACTGTACCTATATGTCAGTAAAACCACAGATACATAGTTACTAGTAAAACGCCCGCCGCCGCCCTCGCGGGAAACCGGTGGAAGCAAGTAGCACAGGACCGGTCTGAGTGGCGAGCCTTGGGGGAGGCCTATGTCCAGCAGTGGACGTCTTTTGGCTGAAATGATGATGATGAATGATGAAAACGCCCGCCGCTGCGGCTTTCGCGCGAACTCGCGTCCGTTGTACAAGTTTACACACTTAGAAGGCGCGTAGATTAAGCAATAATAGTCTCTACATCAACGGCTTAAGCGCTTCGCCGCGCGCCTTCTAATTTGTGTCATGCTATAACAGTCTCTAAATTGAGGAGAGCGGTATGAGGTTGTAGCCACTGTCCGCGCTCTCCATCGGATCAAAGTTTTTCGGCTGCATCAGGGATTCTATCCATGATCGGCTGTAGGATATCTGAAGACAAACAAAACATTAAAACTACTGTGCCAGCACCAAGGGCGGATCCAGCTTTCGACTCAGGGGGGGGGGGGGTCACGTCATACATACTATATATAATACACCCCCTTATATATAATAGAAGGTCTTATTTGTATTGTATATTTTTAATTGTGACCAGGATGTCATAAACATAACGTACCTTAGCGTACACGCCTGGCTTAGACTTGTAGGCGCACTCTTCTGTTCCTGAGAAAAGTGCGATGCCGTAGAGCGTGCCGCCGCGACTGGCGCCGCTGAAGTGAACCGCCGGGTCGCCCGTGTCGCCCTGGTACATGAGATTCAACTTCATAATGAAAGACGCAAACTGCTCAACAAAGGCGGAACGGGAAAAAAGGGCCCCACGCGGATTTAAACGCAGAGACGGCTAGTTTCTTATATAAAGTAAGCTTGAATATAATTGTATAATATGGGACCCATTTGAATCAAATTATACTGTACTGCTAGAAAGGGTGCAACGTAAATTTGCTAGGTATATATATAAGAAAATGTATGGTTACTACCCATTTTTGTTTCCCTCGCTCTTTGTGTCGGGTATGGTTGGGTTCACCACTTTATTTAATAGGAGAAAAATGCAGCTATTATTCCACTATTCTGCTCTGCTTAGGAATAATATTGATGATCCAGTAACTCTAGAGCGGTTGCGTTTCTTCGTCCCTGATCAGTACCTGCAAGCCGGGTCTCGGCGCCGCCGCCCTCTCTTCGCGGCCATGCAGGGTTACCAAACACGTAGGGCTCGGAACTCACTGACCGTAAGGGCAATAGATTTGCTCAATGACTTTCTGACCGAGGTACAAGACGCCGACGTATTTGCTGACCACTGGCAGTCATTACTAACAAAAATTGATTTGTTTTTGTCAAAATGTTTTTAAGTTATTACCTAATTAGTATTTCTTCTTAGCACATGTACCTGTCAATTTAGCATAATAGGTGATTTGGTGACTATACTGTAAACCTGTTACTGTAAATAAATAAATAAATAAATAAATAAATAAATAAAAATAAATGAGCGCCTACTGCTTTATCGCCAGCAACAAAGTGTGAGTACCTACATTTAATGATAGTCAACGTTGTTAAGAAAGCATATGATCTTTTTGGTTCCCATACATAAATCAACATGGCGATGAAGATAGGTATTTACAACTGGGGCAATCGGGTATACCAATTTGCATGGACACCTTTTCTGAATATTGCAAAAAAAACAGAAGCTGAAATTAGCTAGAAACAAAGATAGATTTAATTGAAGTAAATCCATCTTCACTATTAAGTTGTTCCGTTATTGTACTGTATCTCATCGTGATATTGCTATCACGCGAAGTTCTCCTATTGTCCAGGTACTAACCGAGCACAAGGCGACTCCTTTCTTCACGCTCTGCAAGCAGAAGTGGTCGCGTTGTAGCCTATAGTCGTTCCCGTATATCACGCGGCAACTCGGCCGCTCGATCTCCTCCACTATCATGCGCCTGAGCTCCTGATTCTCGCCTTCCCGAATTTGGCCGGAGGTCTAGAAAGAAACTAGGATTAGTAGGTATCTATGATGATTCATTATCTAAACAATTAAATGCCGATTGGCCAGAACTGGCAAAGAGCAGAGAAGACTGGAAGGGGAGGGGTTAGGGGAGGCTATGCCCAGCAGTGGGATCGGAGAAGCTAGATAAGATAAGATTCAATACTTCATTAGCATTACTGTAAGTACTTTGCTGAATGAACAACAGATTACCTACAAACTACTAGAGAGCCATTCTTGGGAGGTGCTTGACTCAACTGAGGGTAAGTAGGATGTCGAGTTCGACTATTCTTGTATTCTGTGATTTGATTGTCACTTGGTTTACCGTATCTATTCCCGATTGCGGCGACATACTACCAGGGTAACAGAGGTTACAGAACTTGGTACTAACAGATCCATAGCCGGTGACGACGATCTCCCCGAAGCGCGCCGGTAATTCTGCATTAGGCGCCGCGAGTTTCACTATCTGAACGCGGCTGCCTGGTACTATTGGCAAGTTCAACTGTAAACATCATCAAACAATCAGGTTAGATACTTAGACAAAACTGCCATCATCATTGTTACCCGAATGAAGGCAAGGCTCGCCACTCAGACCAATCTTGTACTACTTGTTTCTAGGTACTGGTTTCCCGCAACTTTTACGAGGTCGTCACTCCATCTTGTTGGAGGCCTACCGACAGCTCGTCTCCCGGTTCGCGGACGCCATTCGAGAACTTTCCGGCCCCATCGGCCATCAGTCCCCTGCGGGCAATATGCCCCGCCCACTGCCACTTAAGGTTCGCAATTATTCGGGCTGGGCTATGTCAGTGACCCTAGTTCTACTGCGGATATCCTCATTTCCGACGCTAAAACTAATTAAGATTGACTGAAGGTTGTAGTAATACCATGTTTACCTTACTTCTTCTATGTTACGTACCTTGACCATGGCCAGATTGTGCTCCGGGTAGTACTGATCCATTTTATACTCCGGGTGCCTGACGATATCGATGACGCCAAGAAGCCGGCCGCCGTAGTCGCGGAACACGGAGCCCATGCGCACCGTTACCTCCTCCTTACTCACGCTGGTGGTATAGTAAGTAGGTAAGTAAAGAATAAAAGATCCCACAAAAACATTGTGTGAGGCCAAGACATATTGCTTGTAATGTGAAAAGTTCCGAGATCTTATGGAGAGCCAAGCTGTGTCGTTCAAAGTCAAGATGTGGGGTAGGAATCATTGGCGCTCTCATTTTGTTAGACCGCCAAAATATCTAGGCTGTAATGGGTTATTTTTATCCCTCGGTTAAGAATAAGAATAAGAATCTACTATGTTGCAATCATTCATAGTACATTACAGACCTAGGGCAGTGAATTCGTTAATGTCCCAGATCGCAGGTGTTTGTGACCCGAACCGAAGGTGAGGGCCATAAATATGCGATCTGGGGCTTTACGAATTACCGCCCGTGGTTTGTCAAAAGTTTTACGTCTTGCCTTGTCCAGAAAGTGAGATTTTCTCTCCGCGTAGCTTAAGTATTTAATGTAGGTGACGTAAAAGTATTTAACGTATTCAATTCAATTCAATTCAATCATTTATTCAGCAAATTGGCCACATAGCGGCACTTTTACACGTCAGAAAAAGAATTTACCAGCGCTTCCTAGACCCATTGCTTGAGAAGAAGCGCCGCAACAAACTCAAGCAGAAGGCCTTTTTTCTTAAATTTCACATACATCTACGGCCTGACCCAAATGAGGCCACTGAATATTGTAAAAATGCTTTTGTACTTACTAGTCGAAGCACTGTGCTGCGGTCAAGACCCATTCCATTCCGACAATGGCACCGCCGCACCAATGCCTGCGGTGCATCCTGGAAACAAATCATGGAAAAAAGATCATAAAAAAATGGTAGATTGTGTGACTAGGGAGCAAAATGGTATATTTTACCGCGGGTGCGGGTTGAATCCAGAGCGACACGAAATATTCCAGAATAGAATCCCGGGCAGAGCGAGGGATTCTAACGTGGAATCTTGAGCTAGCGAGGGATTCAAGCTATGTCACCCAAGGTTTAATTAATTTGGTACCGTGTTGCACACTATGCTTTTCACTCCTCCTATGAGAAAACCAGTAACATTAGGGAACAAAATCGTACTTTGCTCCCTAGAGACCAAAATTTTATTTTGCTCCCTATTTGCGAGACAAAAATGGAGGGGGAGCAAAATCGCATTTTGCTCCCTCTAAACAAGGAACGACCCCTAACAAACTCCTTTTCGAATAGGAAGAGTGAAAACGCTTTTTTTTACCTCACAGCTCACACCCATATTTCTCTAGCTAGACAACTTACTTGCATCTTTTTTATATTATACTCATTATACACATCACATAAACTTCGGTTGAATCAAATAAAAGATGAAGGTATATCAAAACAAAGGTCAAGCAAAACGTTGTGACTACGTAAATAATATTTTACCCGCAGAATCGGCTATCGATTCTAAGCACGTTTCTTAAATTTTTTCGAGTTGGTAATTTTTTTATACTTGGGATTCAGGTATCTCTCACACTATAAATGCCATACTGGGCTACACAATTTTTTTAACATCACCCTTGGCTATAAAGTGGGATTTTCTGCCCGCTACGCGGAGAGAAAATCTCACTTCTTGGCCAAGGCAAGATGTAAAACTTTTGACAAACCACGGGCGGTAATTCGTAAAGCCCCAGATCGTATATTTATGGCCCTCACCTTCGGTTCGGGCCACAGAAACCTGCGATCTGGGACATTTACGAATTCACCACCCTAGGTCTGTAATGTAGAATTTAAAAAGCTAAAAGACATGCTTAGAATCGATAGCTGATTCTGTGGGTAAAATATCATCATAACGTTTTGCTTGACCCTATTATGTATTGATCATTTAAACTTGGGTTACTTCAATTAACAGATGAGGCCTGGGGATATATTCCAAGTCTTAAAATAGGGATCTCCCTGTTCCCTATAGTCAACTTTAAGAGTCCCCAGTACGCACGGCGTTTCGTCGTCACGACTCGAAACTTGGTGTACATAATAAAATAATTATTGTGAGTGTCCGAAATCAGTAAATGTTGTGGTAAAATAAAACATAACTAAACGCTTCTTTGCTCTTTTTCAACTTTTCATCTTTCGTTGCTTTTTTTTAGCTATATGAATTTTTGGGTTCTTTACATAGTAACAGGAACTTTCATTGTTTAGTTTTTGTTTGATTTTAATTGCCGATTTCTTCTTCTTTCGCGCCATTTAGATATTGAATCGGTTCGACTTTGTACAATATAGTTGTATCCATTTTATGTTATTCTATACGATAAAATTTTACTTATTTAAAATGTTGAAACATGTTTGTTTGCATTTTTTTATATTAAGTTTAAGTATATAAACACAACAAATTGCAAAATTTGCTATATTTTATATAAATCTCCGAATATAACATTTGTTTAAACTGAACAGAGAAAAACAGTCGTTTTATTGATGGTTATTTAGCGTAAGATTTTTTTTTAGTATTATTGATAGATTTAGGAATGGTCATTATTAAAACAATCTAATAAAACAATTAAATCTAATAAAAGCGATATTTGTGATATATCTTTGGGAAAATTGTCAATGAATTTCTAATTTCTATGGCTAAATCTAATTTCTTTGACACTAAATGCCAAAGAAATCCAAAGAAATTAGCGCCAAAGAAATGAGATTAGGGTATAAATATTTTTTTACATCCATAAGTATTTAAAGTATAATTTCAAATTAAAACTATAGATGTAGATAATCGCAGCATACATTCACTAAAAAAGTATAAAAAAATTCAAGTAGAAATTGACTGTGAATTCGGTCGCCGAAGAAATTAGGCGCTTAGCGGAAAAAAATCCGCAAACGGTGATGTATAAAATATTTTTCCGAAACACGTCAAACTATGCTCAGGTTTGCACCAGTCGGATGATAGGTGGCAATTAAAGGAAGCAGGGACGCGAGTTGGGGCTAGTCTAGGTAAAATGATAACAAAATGCGAGACTGTTCAAGTACGCCAAAGAAATGAGGTGTTTTTGGGTAGGACAAAATTGATTTTACAATAACTTTTGACCAGACAATTACAAAAAATATTCTAGTTGAGTTTTGTGTAATTAAACATTTCTAAATACAGGAAACACAATTGGAGACGTCAAATTCGGAGTAAAAAATAAAATTATAATTGTTTAAAAAAAATAACACAGTGGTGGACGCGCCAAAGAGCTTAGATTTTTAAAGTTCAAAAATTTTTTTTGATAACTTCTGAATTATTATTCATTGCTTTTTTTGATGGCAATGTTGCTTCCCAGTAAGATCTTTACCCACAAAAAAGCCTGACTCTTATAGTTTAATTTTCATGAACTTAACATGGGTGGACAAGTGCAAAACATGAAATCTGATATTCACCCCTAAATTACATCAAACAAACTGAATTTTGAAGTTTGTATGGATGAAACTAAAATGGTCCTAGTTTCTTTGTTACTACTTGTGTCAATTTATTACAATCAAAGTGTATCTCTGCTCCACTATTACTTGTAAAATTTGGTGCCAATATGATAAGTAGTTTGCGAATTAAACCGTAACTATGTTTGTATGGAGAAAGGAGCGTACTGGGGACTCTTAAGCACCTAGATTTAAAGTGCAACTTGACGCGTAAGCGATCCCATAGGGAACAGGGAGATATAGCCCCTTAGGGCATCATCATCATCATTTCAGTAGAAAGACGTCCACTGCTGGACATGGCCTCCCCCAAGGCTTGCTACTCAGACCGGTCCTGTTTTACTTGCTTCCACCGGATTCCAGCGACCCTCACGAGGTCGTCGCTCCATCTTGTTAGAGGCCTACCGACAGCTCGTCTCCCGGTTCGCGGACGCCACTCGAGAACTTTCCGGCCCCATCGGCCATCAGTCCTGCGAGCAATGTGCCCCGCCCACTGCCACTTAAGGCTCGCAATTCTTCGAGCTATGTCGGTGACCCTAGTTGTACTGCATATGCCTAGCCTATGCCTTAGGGCATATTATATGTATATTCTAGGCCGTATCTCCTAAGCGTACCTGACGGAGACTGTGTAGGGGTAGTCCTCTAGGCACACGAGGCCGCTGTCAGTGGTCAGCCGTTTCCTCCGAACGTGGGTGAGGTCTTCCTCCATTCTGGGGGGAAATTCACACTCGAGCTCCGGCTTCCGCGGTTGCACTGGTGAAATTATGAACAACAATTTTATCATCATCTTGATCTATTCCATATTAATATTTTATACTAGCTTCTGCCCACGACTTCGCCCGCGTGGAATTTCTTTAACGCGTTCCCGCGGGATCTATGCGTTTTCCCGGGATAAAAAGTAGCCTATGTCCTTTCCCGGGACAAATTTCATCTCAATCGGTCCAGCGGTTGAAGCGTGAAGAGGTAACAGACAGACAGACAGACAGACAGAGTTACTTTCGTATTTATAATATTAACTAGCTTCTGCCCGCGATTTCGCCCGCGTGGAATTCGGTTATCGCGTTCCCGCAGGAACTATGCGTTTTTCCGGGATGAAAAGTAGCCTATGTCCTTTCCCGGGACCCCAACTATCTCTATGCCAAATTGCATCTCAATCGGTCCAGCGGTTGAAGCGTGAAGAGGTAACAGACAGACAGACAGACACACAGACAGAGTTACTTTCGCATTTATAATATTATAATATATAATATGGATATAGATTATATTTTTGAACAAGTAGTAAATTACTCACCACATTCTATAAGGAAATAATTATTTAAACTAATTAAAACTAGAAAACAAAGAAAAAATCGTTGACACATCGCAAATTGAATTATCTGTACATTTTTCTAGAATTCTAAAATTAAACTAGGCATTGGAAGTTACCACAACAGGGACCACGCACTTTCTGCTGTTAGGAAAGAAAAATGAGGTTTATTATGGCTTAGGTATTAGTGGAAACTGTTATGAAAAACTATTAGAACAATGGTGTAATAGTTCAAACAAACATAGCTATGTCGTGGGGCAAAAAGACTCCATATATGAATGTATTGTTACTGCAATTTGAACTCTCCTGCGGAATAACATAACAATGAAAATAAGAAGGAGCCGGCATACGTAACTAGAAGCTCATAATCGCATTCCATTTTATTTACGTCCAACGCGCAAAATATATTACTTCAGTGTACATTACGTAGAAGCGAGAGAAGTATGCAAGAGTCGTAGCAAATGGAAAGAAGTGGTATCTGCCTACCCCTATGGGAAAAAGTAGTGATATTATGTATGTATGTATGTATGTACATTACGTCTTCCTGTATTGACGTTAGGATTTGGGCGACCGAGCTGTGCTCGAGTGAAAATAGCTGAAACCGATTTTTCTCAGATATGAGACCTAGCGAGATAGATTTCTCACCCCCGTAAACCCCAAATTCCGTCCAATTCGTTAGAGCCGTTTCTGAGATCGCTTGGTTCATCATCATCATCATCATTTCAGCCAAAAGACGTCCACTGCTGGACATAGGCCTCCCCCAAGGCTCGCCGCTCAGACCGGTCCTGTGCTACTTGCTTCCACCGGTTTCCCGCGACCTTCACGAGGTCGTCGCTCCATCTTGTTGGAGGCCTACCGACAGCTCGTCTCCCGGTTCGCGGGCGCCACTCGAGAACTTTCCGGCCCCATCGGCCATCAGTCCTGCGAGCAATGTGCCCCGCCCACTGCCACTTAAGGCTCGCAATTCTTCGGGCGATGTCGGTGACCCCAGTTCTACTGCGGATATCCTCATTTGTGATTCTATCACGCAGAGAAACCCCGAGCATAGCCCTCTCCATTGCCCTCTGAGTGACTTTGAGCCTTCTTATGAGGCCCATCGTAAGCGCCCACGTCTCGGAACCATAAGTCATCACTGGCAACACACACTGGTCGAAGACTTTCGACTTGAGACACTGCGGTAATATTACCACAGTGATCGCTTGGTTATAAATAAATAAACAGAGATATATACATTGACCTATAATAAGTACTTAATAACATATGGACGAACAGTGCATAACAGAATATGACAAAATATATGGAGCAAACTAACATTTGAAAATACGTTCCAATATGCTAATAGACATAGACATAGACACAGACATTTATTTCTCAATATCAAATTACAGCATATTTTACATGTCAAAATAAGAGAATTTCACATTGAGATCGTCAGAAAGAATACAAAATAAAAATATAATGAAAATCGGGAATAAAATATTTCACCGTTAGGATCGTCTTTTTATACCAAAATAAGAAATAATAAATAATGTTAACAAATAATAGGAATAATATGGTACAATTGGTATGTCAAATTATATATTACAAATTTATAAATCTAAGTCCATGTATTCTTTAACAGAATATAACGGATGTTCCAACAAAAGGTTCTTAAGTTGACGTCGAAACACCGCGTCAGACGGTTCACTTTTTAGCTGTGCGGGTAGACGCTCGTAGTAAGACGGACCGATAACTCGCGGGTTCTAACGCCTCTATATAACGAAAGCCAAACGGGTGCCCGAGCTGTTCGGGTACCCATTTTGACGGGGCCATTTTTCTCTGGCTGATTGTGAATCCTTACTTATAATAGACTATCTTTTCCCCGCAACTTCGTATGCGCAGAAATATTAAAAAGTAAAATCCCGATTTGTCCCGTTCCCGTGGGAATTTTGCAAAATCCTTTCTTAGCGGATGCCTACGTCATAACATCGACCTGCATGCCAAATTTCAGCCCGATCCGTCCAGTGGTTTGGG
Source organism: Aethes cnicana (assembly GCA_963971205.1). Classification (NCBI taxonomy): domain Eukaryota; kingdom Metazoa; phylum Arthropoda; class Insecta; order Lepidoptera; family Tortricidae; genus Aethes; species Aethes cnicana. The sequence continues at coordinate 1,006,626 of OZ020293.1, forward strand.
CTGTGCGTTGATAGATCACTATGTCAGTCGTCACCTTTGAGTTTTATATATTTAGAATAGATAGATCAATGGACATATACACGATTAGCGTGTTTATAGCTGTATGCCAGATACGCGGTGTGGCCTGTAATAGGAGCAAAAAAAAATTTAGACCCTTTTTTAATTCATCGGTAACTAAGCCCAAATGGTTACAATTAACTCCAATCAAAAATAATTTACCGTTACTTTCTAAAAAAATAATCGAGCCAGCAATGTATTGCAAACATACTGTGTCCCGTCGCAATTCGACATTTGTCAATCATAACATAATTGTTTTCAATAATTTTAACTAAAAGTAGGTATACAATATTGATAAGGGTTGCAATTTTAAATTACTTTAGCTCCGATTTTAACACTTGGGCCTGGTGCTGTCCGCCCAGGGTGGTACCACCGGCTTTCCCCGATAACCTGCCGCCAAGTACCAGTACTCACACTGTTGTGTTCCGGTAGGGGGTTAAGGCAGCCGGTGAAATTTCTGGCACAGAGGCATTCCATCTCAGGCCTCAGGGTAGGCAACATATTGGAGATCTCATGGTTTCTTAATGGGGGATCATAGGATTTCGGTGTCCATGGGCTGGTAGGTGGTGGGCTGTGCGCTCGTTTGCCTATGTCATTGCCATAAAAAAAAACTCGGAGCATTAGGATCAGGTCAAGGTAACTGCGGATACTTACTCTGTGGATCATCTTTATTTTTTTGCGTCTTTTACGGGACACACCCGGTATTTACTTTAAATGCTGATTTTCAACAAGTTCTAACTCTATTAAAAATCATTTTTAAACTTGTATGCGAAATCTTCAGTTGTCAACAGGTCGATAGGTATATCTACCTAAGTATATTTCTTCTGAAAACGCGCTATGATTTTCGGTGGTCGATATATGAGGACGTGGTAGCGCAGTGGTTTGACCTACCGCCTCTCATGCAGAGGGTCAGGGGTTCGAATCCGGCTCGCGACCCATGCGTTTACTTCTGTGCGAAATTTAATTTGAAATAGCTTCGACTAACTTCTGGTGAAGGAAAACATCGCGAGGAAACCTGGACGCGTCTGAAGATAGTTCAAGGATGTGTTTGAAACCTAACTCGCACTGGGCCCACTTGGGGATTGTGGGCCAAACCCTCTCGTGATGAGGGCCTATGCCCAGTGGGACGCAAATAGGATATTATGGTGGTGTTTGGATTTTGATGTTGGTACAAATGCATTGCGTCTGATGACTGAAAAATCTCATAGTCAACTCATTTATTACTATGCCATGGTTACATTTTACTGCGGTGTAGTAGCCCAAACCCTCTCGTGATGAGAGGAGGCCTGTGCCCAGCAGGTGGGACGAAAATAGGCTGTAGTAGTAGTAGTAGTAGTGGCTTGTTGGGAGGTGTCACCCTGAATCGGCTTCATTGGGTACGGTCCTGTCGAGTACCGGACAAGCTTCCTCAACAGTTTCTGGGATGTTTCCCAGTATAAGAGGTGCTGTTGCTGGAGTACAAGATTGCGGATTTACCAATGATGTAGGGTCGACGTCAAAGAGATGTTTACACTTTTTCACCTTATTCCGTTGCATTAAGGTAGAAAAGTGTAAATATCTCTTTGACGTCGACTGTACTCTCAACTGGAGTGGTCAAGCGAGGCCGTATACTATATGATCTGCGTGATACTTTCTCTTTTCATAAATTAATGTCATTATGTACCGGTTTAGATCGGATTGGCCAGAACTTTCAAAGAACAAAGAGGACTGGAAGGGAGGAGGGGAGGCCTTTGCCCAGCAGTGGGTTCTAATAGGCTAGATAAGATAAGATACTTATCTAAATTCAAAAATTCAATTCAAAATTCTATCATTTATTAATCAAATTGGCCACATAGGGGCACTTTTACACGTCAGAAAAAGAATTTACCAGCGCTTCCTAGACCCATTGCTTGAAAAGAAGCGCTGTAACAAACTTAGCAGAAGGCCTTTTTTCAAAAGTTACAAAATTTACATTTGCATTACATGTATAAAATATACATATGTACGTACTAAAATTACATTGAAGGGATGTATAGTCCCTAACTTAAACTTAAATCTAATACCTTGAAGATGTATAGTCTCCAAGGGTATTTCACCGGCTCCCTTAACCCCCTACCGGAACACAACAGTGCGAGCACTGCTATTTGGCGGCAGGTAAGCGGGGAAAGACGGTAGTACCTCCCCGGACGGACCTAGCATCAGGCCCTACCACCTAGCTCTTTTTATTTCAGATAGTCATGCCATGTCTATCTTATGTGTATTTTTTGCGTTCTTCTTTTAAAATTATTCTTCTGCTTTTAATTGACTTTCATTTCAGTGAAAAGAGAATTTCGCCAATGTCAAATTCGGCACGGGTCACGGGACAGCCCGAACAGGGGCTCTATTCAAAACGTTACATAGGGAAAGCGACATTTCCTATCCCTAACCGTCACGGCGTTGACTGACACCCAACTTTAAGTAGCTAGATTTAAAGTGGAATTTGTGCGCCGTGACGCTTTGACGGTAGGCTTTTCCCAACATTGCCATCCCATTGCATTCCCATCAGGTACGCTGTACGCTCGTTTGCCTTGCCTGTACCATCGACATGAAAAAATACCTTTTCCCTATTTAACGTTTCGAATAGAGCCCCTGTGTTGATATTATTTTTTAAAATCAAATTGTTTGCCATCTGAGGTCAACATCAACATCCACTTAGCTAGAGGTAATTTTTACTGATCTACCTTCTTCTTCATTCCCTTATACAAGAGCCGATCTAAGTAATATCGATGGAGTAATTACCATGTCGATCTCCGTTAGGAAATAAAATTAGTCTTTTTAATACAGTTGCTCAAAAACTAAATATTTCGATACCTGTTTCGATAGCGGTTTTTGTTTTTTACATCTAGTGAGCGTGCGTAAACTTTTTGAACTTCATCCTAATTCCTGTTGTTTTTACTGAATTTTATTTTTGCACAAGCGTATTAAGGACCTACACTAAAAATAGTTGAAGGTATAGAGGCGTAGCCTATATAATCGCGCCTTGCGCGCAGCGTGCTCCGCCCCCGAGTGTTCCCAAATTTCTAAATATCGTTTGATGCACGTGCGAAATTGTCATTTTCACTCGTATTTTTTTTCAATCGTCATAAAATGACGAACTCTTCGTACTTGCATCAAAATGTACTATTTTACACAAGAGATCCTTAAATTTATAACTCGTAGAACAGCCATAACGATCCTCTCGTTTGCTAAGCGACCAGACGCTGCAAGCCCCAGACCACAGGTGCTTATCTGTCGTGTCGGCGGCCATTGTATGAAATCGATTGTTCACTTATCATTTATTTTCCTTACTCAATAGAGCGCTTTCATGGTTATTTTCCCTCTATCTACTAGGTATTTAACATCGTAAATATTCGTGTATCACTCAGTCAACAGTTTATTTGCTGCGGTTACGACCGCACACGTCAATTAGAAGACAAATATTTGAACAGTTATTTTTGGACTAAGTGGAGTTGTTGAAATGAAAGTATATTTCGGGGTGTTAATGCTAGTTTTGGGTTGTTCTAGTAAAGAGTATGACCTCACTGATGATTATTCGGATCACATGGATAGTATAGAGGATTCAGGTGGCAGCGATGAGGTTTATAATGTTACGCTTCAAAATAAACCTGAGAGGATAGCTAAGTTAATGAGTGAGAATGAGTTAAATAGCGTGGGAGATGATTTTACAGGTATGTCTGATCTTGGACAAATCATATCACCTATACTATCAGTATTAACTAATTATTCTGATGAAGCAAAATAATGTAATCAAACCACTATCAATAACGAATTTATTTACATAATTTTCTATCTAGACTTATGTTAGTACCTAATAAACTAAATGTGTTGTTACTAATATCTAATTATCTGTATAATGTAAGTCAACAAAAGACGTCTTACTAAATAATGATCGTAAAACATTTCAAGTTTTCGTTTCGAGCGGAAACGGAACATTAAAACGTTATTTGATATTTGATCTACAAATTTCTGTAAACATGTATGATTTGATATTTTATTGCATAGCAAATATTTTTATGATAAAAGTATCAAATATTATGTATTATATCCAACAATGGCAACTAGTTTCAAATTATTTTGCAAAAGTAGTTGGTCGCTAAAATAAACTATTTCTGGTTACTCTTGGTGATCCCCTGTTATAAAAAAGCCAAGGATACTTGACACGAATCTCATTCAAAATCACATGATTTCAGAAAAAAGTTCAAAACCAACAGTAAAATTACAAGAGCTCAAGTCAAAAATCAAGATCAAGGAAACTAGTCCTGAAAAGAAGTCTGCGCAGAAGGCCATTATATATACAAACCTCACAAACTCGGAGATGAGCGAGGAAGAGCCTCCACCTAAGAATAAAAGCGCCGTTCACAAGGTGTATCCTTACGTGGTGTCACTACAGAAGAAAGGCGCCCATTATGCTACTGGTGCCCTGGTATCGAAGAGCTGGGTTCTAACCTCTGCGGGAGAATTTTACAAGTACGTATATGTTAGATTGATTATCAGAGACAAGGTAATTATACAGAGAGTTATCAGCTAGGTAAAAATTGGAATGGGCGGAGTTTCGTAGTTTTATGTCGATGATAATGATATAATACGTCGAATGTGTAGGTATTGACATTTAGGAATCTCCGCCTATTGCCCTTGTTTTCCTTAGCTTTACAGATAAAATATAGAATGTAGGTACAGGAATCGGAACTTGAGCGGTAATCTTCGATGCACAGAAGTCGAAAATAAGGTCTCAGCGCAGAGGGAGCGGGACGCTTTTGGCCCTTCATTCGTAAACATGCGCAGAAATCTCCTCTACTTTCGCTCATCGCTCAAGATCCGTGCCTCGACCTCTACCTAGGCGACCAAGATTTGCTCGTGTGAAAATAGCATTTTTTTTTCAAATGAATGTATATAAAAAAGCTAAAAATAAGTTTTCCCAAATATATACTTATGTATTGAGACCTAGCTACTCGATTCCAGTACCTGTAGAAGATCCAATAAGTTGCCAAGAAACGTTAGAATTAGAGCTAAATCCTTTGTATACGTCCTTTCAGTGTACGCGAATCGATCAAGCTGTTCCGAGCCCGCCTGGGTTCAGTGGACTGCAAGAAGCTTGGTCTGGTGGAGCCGCTGAGACGAATCGAGATCCACCCCTCCTACATCCTGGGGAAACCCAACTACGATGTTGCCCTGATCAATCTCGCGCATGCGGTCCGTCTGTCAGACTCCATCAAACCGATCCCGTTCACCAAAGCCCACCATGTGCCAAGCGGCAAGTTCACCTCTACTTATTGGCCAAGGATATTGGTGAGTGCATTTGAAAATATTATTTAACTAAATTTAAATTTAAAAAAGCGCGCAGAAGTAACTGATAGAAACAGTCAAACAAACAGTTACTTTCGCATTTATAATGTTAGATTTTGATATATAATATTAATATATCGGAGGCTCTGCGCTCGAAGTTGTTGACCATTATGTATACCTGGGACAAACAGTCCAGTTAGGTAGGTCCAACTTCGAGAAAGAGGTCAATCGTCGAATCCGACTCGGCTGGGCAGCGTTCGGGAAGCTTCGCAGTGTCTTTTCGTCCAAATTACCGCAGTGTCTCAAGTCGAAAGTCTTCGACCAGTGTGTGTTGCCAGTGATGACTTATGGTTCCGAGACGTGGGCGCTTACGATGGGCCTCATAAGAAGGCTCAAAGTCACTCAGAGGGCAATGGAGAGGGCTATGCTCGGGGTTTCTCTGCGTGATAGAATCAGAAATGAGGATATCCGCAGTAGAACTAGGGTCACCGACATAGCCCGAAGAATTGCGAGCCTTAAGTGGCAGTGGGCGGGGCACATTGCTCGCAGGACTGATGGCCGATGGGGCCGGAAAGTTCTCGAGTGGCGCCCGCGAACCGGGAGACGAGCTGTCGGTAGGCCTCCAACAAGATGGAGCGACGACCTCGTGAAGGTTGCGGGAAACCGGTGGAAGCAAGTAACACAGGACCGGTCTGAGTGGCGAGCCTTGGGGGAGGCCTATGTCCAGCAGTGGACGTCTTTCGGCTGAAATGATGATGATGATGATGATGATGATGATTAATATATAACACATAGTCCAAATATACTTCTTTCACAGGTACGCACATCACATCACATACATGTATATTCTCTCACATTCATTACACTGTCACACATTATAAAGCCACTCGCAATGTTAAGTATAGGTATGAGTTTTTTTTCAAGTTATTACTTACTTGCTTAAGTTTAACATAAGTTTTTTCTTTATTTTATAAGCGAATAAATCGTCGGTCCTCGGGGTTTGTGGCAGAATATCAGTGATCCGCTCGCCCGGGCGGAGCTACACACTGAGCCATGGCCCATTTGCGCTGTTGCAACGCACTATGTGCTTGTATTTGTAGATGTTGTTTCTATGTTTCTGTTATTGTTTTAAATCTTAGTTGTGCATGTAACATTTATGTAAAACTAGATAAATGTGCATTTGTAACAGGCAAATAAACGATTTATCTATCTATCTATCTATCTATCTATCTATCTAGTTTAGTATAGATGGCATTTCTCCGAAAGACTATTCTGCTGCATCCTTAGATTTAGATATTTTGGATTAAGTAAATAAGAAAATTGCGTATATTATCCTATCATCGGAGGCGTCAATCCTCAAACAAAGTCAATTCAACCAAGTGACCAATCACTTGTACTATATATTTATATACAATCCGCGAACACTATGAGGGAGGGCATAATTTTATCGCATCAAAACCTTTAAGTTCTTGGTCTTCTAATGTTTTTGCTTTGTAGGTGAAAGGACAGATTCTGCCTTCGTCAGCAAAAGAGCGGTTGAAGTTTAACAGCTTGCGAGTGTCAAAACAGCAAGTGATACCGTGGAATAAGTGCTACAACGCCATTAGCGGGCAGAACGAGGTGCTGTCGGCGTCGAGCCTCTGTTTGCAGTCTGTGCTTACGCATCACAGCATTTGCTCGGTACGTATTGATTGATTTACGGCTCTTTGTGTACAAAATAAACGCAAATAATGGAGTTCATTATTAAACGTCATAACGTTAGTAGATTAGTTCCTACTCTTTTCACAACGTGTCATGATCATCATAATTTGCTTCACATGTCGTGTAGACAGAACGGTGGTCGTGTGATAAATTATGCACTTGATTGTTGGACATAAACATAAAGTTTATCCCAGTATTCGATAAGCAAAATCGTTCAATACTTAAGTACTCGTTCATAATTGAGTCATTCATAATGCTGTCTGAAAATCTAGCTGCAGCAGTATTCTATGCTAGTGTCCGATTCACATCCACTAGGTATTGTTCATTTAAATTTTCATTTATTTTTGTTTGTATTTTGTATGGCGTAATTAGTTTGTCTTCTTCCGTGCCTGCCTACCACTTCCTTCCATTTGCTATCTGCCCCAAAAGAGACGTGAGTTTATGCAGTGCCGGATTAACCATATAAGTAGCAGGAGTAGCAAATGCTACAAGCCCCGCTTTCTGACCGCAAAAAATAGTATTTTTCGCAATCGTGACATAATAGAGAGCTTTTCAGTCGAGTACCGTGTTTAGGCCACGAAGCTTGCTGAGTGGGCTAAGTAAGGTACGAGATTGAAAAGCTTGATTATGGCACTATTGTGAACAATACTTTTTGTACGAGTCCATTAAAATTAATAATTTAACTCATTAGTACGAGTATATAAGAAAAATAAATGTCGTTTGAATTTTGCTCTTCGTGGTAGGGCCTGTAATCTAGTTGGTCACGACGTGCATCTAGATGGCCATGCCGAAACGTGAAAAAGTATTTCGATCGTCTAGAGCGAATCGAAATAACTTATTTCGGTTGTTTCGGAAGTATGACTATTTAACGATGAAAAGAGTGACATTGCAGTATTCTCTATGAAATCTTAATACACATATTTCAATTGACGAGTACAAAAATATCTATTTAGATTGGATTATGCTCCAATATTTTGCCAAATGAATGTAAGGTACCTACTACTTTTTTCCCGAAACCACTGAGGTACATTACTAGAGACGAAGCTTCCTATAAAACATCTCGAAGAAACGTGTCAAAACTTGAAAATCGAGTCGTAACTCTGAAAACTACGAAAAGTTGTAGTAAAACTGTGTATCTCTTTCCTACTCGTATGCTACGAATACGCCGAATTGACGCTAGACAAAGATAGCAATATTCATGGCTGTCAAAGGGATGTCAAACGGGTAGTGATACCAGTGTTGGGAAATTTACCCCAAAGTTTTTTTTTTCAATAAGTTAATGTTAAAGGCCGTTCAACATCTTATTTTGCTTTTATATCGTCAAAATTTTATTTAAACAAGATTTTAAACGAGAAACATTCAGAGTATGAATTGTTTTAAGTATTAGGCCCTATCCATGGTAAATATTGAAATGAAGTTTGTTCATATTTTGACTAATGTTAATTTTAATTTCTTACTACGTGTACCTACACCGAATATCTGTAATAAAATATCTTGTAATTATTATTTATTATCATTACCTAATCCAATATATATATAATATCAAAACCATTTACCAATGTAAATAACCGTATAGTTTTCCGTGATCTAATAATATCAATATATTATTAGATCACTGAAAATTATACCGTTTGTCTAACAATTTCCCTGAAATGTGGTTAATTTTGAACCATGATTACCTTGCAACATTGGGCTTAAAAAGTGAACAATTGAAAACCCTTCGTAATGAAATTTTGATTTAGTGTTAATAAAAATAATATGACATTAAAATTAAAACTCTACTGTGAAACGTGTTCCCAATGGACTTATTTTGATTATGGAATCGATTGCTGCAACATTTTACTGCGTATTTGCCCATTATTACTGACTAAAATTTGGATTTCGCGCCTTGTCACGCGGCCGGCGTCTGATTGGCTACTGACTTGAGGAACTTCAGAAGTACGCCCCGGGGCGTACTTTCAGTGTCACCGTTTTGTCAAGGTTGGTACCTATCTAGTGTAACATTTAAATCAGTGCCCGAAACAATTGAGTTAGTAAAGTCCGGTTCACGTGCACGAAGAGTTTCTTAGGTCATTGGTCATCTCATCGCTACTTTAGTATGTCTATTTAGTGTGTGTTAAGTATGTGTATTTAGCCTGAGCTGGGTCAGCATGTGCTGGCAGCTGAGCTGAAAAAAAGCCCCCCTGACTCAATTTGCTACGGGCCCCGCGCTAGCTTAATCCGGCACTGAGTTTATGTGTGTCTCTTTCGTATTAAAATCTTATTTTTTCTCTGCAGCCTGACGTCGGTGCTCCAGTGGTGTCCAACGACGGCCTATGGGGCATTACATCGGGCTGGACCGGGATGCTCTGCCCCAAAAACCCTAGTCCTACAGTGGTTACAAGAATCTCCGCGTCGAACATCCACTCCTGGTTGAATACGACAATGCATTCGTGATGACAACCCGTCTTAATTTAGCGTAGATAGTGGAGGGCCATTGCTAACTGAGTAAATACAAGCAGATACAAGGTATTATCAAAGAGAAATGATACAAGAAGTGGCAGAGCCCATACTGTAGTGCGTGCTCCGTAACCCGGGTTAACACCAAATCGACATCTAGCGTCCAGTGGCTGAACCCCGATTACCCGAGCAGTTGCTACCGCTAATTAAAGCTAGATAGCGAGCCGAACGCAAAGTGTATTCCTAAACAATTTACAACTAATATTATAACTAGAACTCTTTTTTGAAATCATTATTACACGGAGACTTCGGGTTGTAAGTTGTAAGCTGTTAAGCAATAAAATATGCTTTGCGTTCAGATCGCCATCTATAGGTTCAAGTAGCGGTAGCAACTGCTAAACGGTCGGGTAATCGGGGTTCAGTTTCAGCCACTGGACGCTAGATGTCGATCTAGTGTTAACCCGGATTTCGGAGCACGCACTACAGTATGGGTTCTGCCACTCTTCTTGTATCATTTCTCTATGGTATTATATAGACTGACGGTCTCCTTCCATTGCGGCGTACATCAGAGTTCTGTTTTTGAGCAATATCCAGGGGGCGTTTAAAATTTTCCTACAGGCTACTTAGGCAGCGACATATATTTATTATCGCAATAATATTGGCTCACTTTGAAATGGTCCTACTCGGCACTAGTTCTTTGGTTGCGTTCAGGGCCTTTGTTTGAAGTCTTTAAATAGGGATCTCGCTCTTCCCTATAGGATCGCTGACGCGTCGCGTGAACTTTAAGCAGCTAGATTTAAAGTTCAACTAGAGGCGTGAGCGATCCTATAGGGGAAAGCGAGATCCCTAATTGAGACTTCGCATAGAGCCCCATGGTTCTTTTAAAGGATCGAGCAAAAGATGAACAGTCTTGATCGACGCGACGGTAGGTATATCTAGTTTGATGCACCTCATGAAGATGTAAATAACTTTTTTTATAATTATTTTTTAATAAAAAAATATCATGACTCATGACTGATTTTATTATTAAAACAAACCTCTCCCAATTCTGATTTCACTGCAGTAAATAATCCATATTTAATATTATTAGCGAAAGTAACTCTGTCTGTCTGTTTGTCTCTCTGTTACCTCTTCACGCTTCAACCGCTGGACCGATTTGGATGAAATTTGGTATGGATATATGTAGTTGGAGTTCCGGGAAAGGACATAGGCTACTTTTTATCCCGGAAAAGCGCGTAGTTTCCGCGGGAGTGCGATACCCGAATTCCACACGGGCAAAGTCGCGGGCAAAAGCTAGTTTTACATAAATTATAATATATTGTACCACAACCACAATAGATGTAGCCTAATTATGTCCCAATGCTGGGCTCAGGCTTCCTCTCATCACGAACGATTTGGGATATGAATTACCAGATCATCTACTATATAAAAATAAGTCGGGTTTTCCTCCCTGACGCTATAACTCCAGAACGCACGAACCGATTTCCACGGTTTTGCATTCGTTGGAAAGGTTTCGGGCTCCGTGAGGTTTATAAAAAAAAACTAAGGCGGTACGAAGTCCGCGGGGTCAGCTAGTTAATCTACTATATAAAAATAAGTCGGGTTTTCCTCCCTGACGCTATAACTCCGGAACGCACGAACCGATTTCCACGGTTTTGCATTCGTTGGAAAGGTCTCGGGCTCCGTGAGGTTTAAGGCGGTACGAAGTCCGCGGGGTCAGCTAGTTAATCTATACTAATAATAAGTCTGTAGAAGAAAGTCCCCAAGAAGTTTAAGTCCCCAATCCGCACTGGGCCCGCGTGCGTGGGGACTATAGCCCAAACCCTCTCGTGATGAGAGGAGGCCTGTGCCCAGCAGTGAGACGCAAAATAGGCTGTAATAGTAGTAGTAGTAGTAGTAGTAGTAGTAGAAGAAGAAAGTCGCGTCTGAAACTTGAAATAATAATAAGTCTGTAGAAGAAATACCTCTTTGTAATAAACAACTTGACATAAAACTACGCGTGAGAATACTCCAATGTTACATCTGGCCTATAGTCTTCTATGGATGCGAGGCGTGGACCGTTAAAGAAGACACGCGCAAAAGACTAAAGGCCTTGGAAATGTGGTTTTACAGTCGCATGTTAAGTGTAAGCTGGGTCCAGAGTGTAACGAATGAAGAAATCCTACGGCGTGTCAGCAAGTCTCGAGAGCTTATGACAACCATCAAGAGAAGGAAAGTGGCATACCTCGGACATGTGCTCAGGCATGACCGATACTACCTTCTCCAACTCATCATGATGGGCAAGATCGAGGGGAAAAGGCGCGTCGGTAGAAGAAAGAAATCGTGGCTCCGTAACATTAGAGAATGGACCGGCATTGCCAGCGTGGAACACCTATTTCGACTGGCAAAGGATAAAAATAGATATGCGGAGCTGACAGCCGACCTTCAGTAGTGGAGAGGCACTATAAGAAGAAGAAGAAGAAGAAATACCAATTAGCCCCAGGCAAGATCTTAGTGGTTCTCTTAGATGACATGATGTCGTCGATGAATCGTTACCTTTGGAATCCTAAAAGCGATCAAAAGGCGTGATTCGTGATTAAAAAGTCTTCAATTATAAATATGCAATCGTCACAAGCCAAAAATAGATAAATCTGTTTCCCACGCGGTTTAATAACATCCCGGCTGGCTGTGTGTCACCGGTCATTCAACTTTTAGATCTCTTGATCGCAGAGATCTTCTACTATCTAAAGTCCCGCGCCTTCACACTTCAAAACAAGCTTCAATGTATTTAAAAAGCACCACCAACACTCTCAACACACGTGTGCGTGCTGAGACAGCCGTCAACTATGCGTTGAGAGTGTTGTTGGTGCTTTTTAAACAATAATAAAAAAAAATAAGCGTTTTGAAACGTGAAGGCGCGGGACTTTAGATAGTAGAAGATCGAAGTCAGAGTCAGAAATTATGTCCACTGAATGACAAAGACCTCCCAAAATTCCTCACCCTTTGAATGCCAAGAGCACCTAGAGCACAGAATAAGTAAAGTACCTACTTGCCAATCTTGCCATGCACTGCCGTGCCTACCACGCCAACGACACCTAAAGTCTAAGCGAGCGAGTTTTGTATGGAGGCGAACACGCCGCGAGTTCGCCGCGTACGAGTTTTGTATTGAAAATCGCTTTCAACTCGCTCGCAAATCGCAAGTGTGATAAGGCCCTAAGTTACCTATAGTCACACGGCGGACACGCCCTGTAAAAGCACGATTTCGAACACAATTCGAATGTGTGTCGTGTCAATGTTTGCGTGCGAGGACGTCTGTGTGCGTGCGAGGACACTGTATACACTTGTAAATGTGCGTGTAGGTTAGGTACCTACCACTATGCGGGCCAATAGGGATGACGACAACTTTTTTTTCCTTAGTCTATCAGGAAGATTATTGAAAAGTATTGGACACGCATTTTTTATTTTTTCACGTAATCAAACTTATACGGAGATATATTGAGTTGAAATGTCGCCTGACGGTTAGGTATACGATTTATACCTAACGGTGACGTAGTTAGCGCCCACTCTCCAACTTTAATGCGTTTTAACTTAGTCATTCTTTGTTAATTTGATATCAAACTGACGGACTAATTAGAATTTCGATTTCTTCACCCTGTCGTCATCCCTATTATTCACTCTCCATCTCCGGATGAAACAAATGACGGTAAGGGCGAGTTGGGCGCGAGTTGCGCACCGGCTAGATTCAGGCGGGCGGGTGATTCCGTGGCCATGTATGTGGTACTTTAAATATTCTGTGCTAATTGGCGTCAAATTCGTGCCCGACCGTCCTGGGGAGAACAGAATTTTAAATAGAACAGTTTTCTAATCAATAAGCAAATAAGTATAACTATGGCAAAGTGTATAAAAATTTGGTTAAATATACTGGTATAATACCTGCGTAACTGTTTCAAACTATGGGTGATTATGATAACAAATAAAACATATCAGTGACAACTTTTCGTCTGAACGAAATGCCAGCTGCTTATTTGCGGACATTAATCAACCCTAGGGGTGTAACATGTGCTTAACAAAATAATTATAGAACAGAACGACATTTTTCACATGTGCTCGATAGTCGTGTGAGACACGAAATCTGTGATAAGACCTAGGTACTAGCACATTATTGATAATATGTACTACGTGTACTATAGTAACTTACAAGTACACACAAAATACCTAGGTACACACAATATTTCGCGAGAACTGCGGATAGTCGTGGAGTAAACGCGTTCTTGAGTGGAGACCACGACAAGGCAAGCGAAGTGTAGGGCGCCCTGTTGCCAGGTGGAGTGACGATTTGCGCAAGGTGGCCGGGTAGATTGGATGCGACACGCCTTGGACAGAGCTCATTGGCGTGCATTGGGTGAGGCCTACGTCCAGCAGTGGACTACTATGGGCTGTTGATGATGATGATGATGACACAATATTTGTAGCTATGAATTGTATAATTTATAAAAGAAAATTTGTTATGAAAAAAGTGATCGAACTAATTACGAATGAACTATATATATTAAGAAATATCGATAATAAACAATAGGAATGCGATAACATAATAAGTACACTAGTACAGGGTACCTAAGAATTGTTTGTTATCTTTGGAGCCTTGGGACTAGGTGTAAACTTGTATTAAATTTTACAGTAAAATTTACATTCATCGAAGAGACGAGCACTGGAAGAAAGACAAATTGAACTAAGAAATAGACCATACCTAGATCGTTGAAATTATTGAAAGTGTTTAAAACTCATACTTAAATTAGCAATGGGTTTATGTGACTGTTTTTTTTTAACCATATACCATCGATAGAGCTTCACTAATTTAAAATAACGATGTTTTTAAAAATGTCACACTCAATATTAACGAATTAAGATATCGCAGTTTCGAACGAGTCTTTAAAATATCACCTCAAAACGCTTCTTAGATAGGTAATTCGATTTTTTTATAGATTATAAAAACACTGCATTCAAGCTTTTTATAAATACACCCAGTATCATTCTCACAACCAAGACGAATCTAGCGACACCTCTCAAACTAAAATCCATCCTCCTCATTATTAGATCCTTGTTAGGAAAATATTTTTGTAATTATTTGAAAACTATGTAGGTACAGGTTTACACAACTTAGAAGGCGCGTGGATTAAGCAAAAATAGACTCTGCATCAACGGCTTAAGTGCTTCACCGCGCGCCTTCTAAGTTGTGTCGTGCTGTACCTACTTATGAAATATCTTTTTTACTTCATGCTGAACTACTAGACCCTTAAGATTAATTCGTAAATAATGAATTAAGTATTCCTTCAATGTAGTTTGTGATCTCACAAAAACATTGAAAAGACAGCAAGCGCCTTGACACGCGGTGTATTTTTCAGGTTTTGCAACCCTAGATCTGATCTTGAAGCTATATATAAATTGTTTCTTCTCTTGTTCAGTCATTACGCAGGTAGGTCTTCAGCATCGCTTGCGTAATCAAAAAAAAATCAGTATTAATTTAATGGATATTAATTAAAACTGATTGAAAATGGTAGTGGAAACGGTGAAAGTTAAGCCCAAAGTGGAAAACAAGAAAGGACACACCTACATACAATGGATTGTGGCTATAATTGGTAAATGTTTTCATTGTTTGGTTCTACTAATGTAGGTGTATGTATATCAGAACTCGTTTACATAAGGTAGTACTATTTATAGGAGTGGCGTCCGCGAAACGGGAGACGAGCTGTCGGTAGGCCACCAACAGCTGGAGCGACGACCTCGTGAAGGTCGCGGGAAATCGGTGGAAGCAAGTAGCACAGGACCGGTCTGAGTGGCGAGCCTCGGGGGAGGCCTATGTCCAGCAGTGGACGTCTTTCGGCTGAAATGATGTCATAAATGATGATGGAATGATGTGAGAAATAGGCAAAAATTTTACACAAGCGATCCACCACGGCTTCGCACGTCTATTAGCTAGAGCAATGTATAAACATATACTTTTTGTATGTGCAATGAAGTTTAAATAAATAAAATATCATACCATTCATACCTACGCCAAAACATTTATCACCCCTCTAAGTAAGTATCTAGTAGTTTTTGAGTTAATCACAAAGAGACAGACAGACCTACTCTAATTTTTTTATGAAATTATCTTTTTTTTTCTTTACTATACTGGTTCTCATGACATTCTGACTGAAATTATAAAGAATAATGCTAAAAGCATCTCAAAGCACGATTCTCATCTGGCGGATCGAAGCAGCCTCCCGAATTCGATCGCATTCCGCCGAATTCGACAGAAGACGATCGCGTCAGTCGGATTTCAGTTGTTCCTTTTTTTATGCTCAAAGGAAATGAGACAGCTTTAGCCAGCCACAGGCTTTAGCATTCGATGCCCCGCAATCTCAATCAATGGGGACTATCGTTTCTTTGCTCACCAGTTGCCGCTGTGCGTATGCCGCAATGTTGTGCAGTTCCGTTTAATTTGGAAAAAAGATTTTTTTTTCAAAGCGTTAACATTTATAGCCAAATAATCCATATTTGCGATAATTTCACGAAGAAGATCACTTTTCAACAGTTACCTGATTGAAGAAATTATGATTTATATCACGAAGCCCGCCAAAACCAGTGAAAACTGAATGTTATTGGACCTCACGCGACACTAGCGCCCCTAGTGGCAAATTCACACGCGATAGCCCCCATTGCATTCGATCGAAAATAACAGCAGACGCGAGAACGAGGAGTCGATAGAACGCAAATTCCATCCAAATACAAGATATTATGACTGCTTTACAGACGGTCTATTTAGACCTAACCTTTGTCATATTATAGTAAAATTCGCTTCTATATTCGATCCGCTATGAGTGAATCGTCCTTCACTCACAAATCCGAAGTACCAGCCGCTCATACTTAAGTACCAAACATCCCATCCCACAGCCAACTCCTCCCTACTCTCGTACGGGCTACAAGCAGGCTGGATCTCTCCCACGGCGAAGATCCTACAGTCAGAATCATCTCCCATCGGAGCGCCCCTCTCAGACAGCACTATGGGCCTGGTCGCCAGCTTAATGCCCATAGGAGCTCTAGCATCCATCACTGGGTTTGCTTACGTAGCTGACACATATGGGAGGAGAACCGGGATTCTCCTAATCACAGTGCCGCAGGCGGTAAGTTTTTCTTTCAATAGTAAGTTACTGTTTCAGAAGCTGCCAATTTTGAAAAAGAAGAAAAAAATAATGACATGGTTTCATAATCTATACGTACTACAAGTAATACCAGTAATAAGTCTGTAGAAGTCACATGATCGCATGTAATATGTATGCCCGCAGGTTTAACACGAATTAATTTCAATCAATCAAGTACTCGAGTACAATCGGAACAGCACCTACCACAGAATAAGTAAGTAATAGTGTTTGGGGGAATAATTATTGGAGATTGAGTAAATAATGCGTAATTGACTTGAAGGAAATAAAATTTAATGTAGACTTATTTTAATGTGAAAACGGAATGACAATTCGAATCACAAAAGAAAATAAAAAACTTAATACTACGCGGTGTACATGGCCAGCATCATTCAACGTCGCCGTCAATACGACGAAGGTTGTCTTCAACTCTTCAACATGCCCCCGGGCGTTGAAAGCGTGGCTTTCAACCAGAATCTTCAGCCATTGGAAGAGGGCAGATCTTCGTGAATGCCCTTCGAAGAACTCCAGTCGCCGTCTTCACATCAGCTACTCTGCTGATACCGTCTGCGCCGGGGTACACAGCGACGATGCGACCTAATCGCCATTTTAGTGGAGGGAGATTGTCGTCCTTAATGAGCACCAATGTGTTCAACTGCAAAGTATCTCCACTTATCCGCCATTTGACACGATGCTGAAGCTGCGAGACGTATTCCTTGCTCCAGCGGGACCAGAAATGCTGGCGAAGCTGTTCAATGCGCTGGAAGCGACTGAGGTGAGTATATGAAGCGTCTCGACAGTCTTGAACCGGCAAAGAAGTTAACGGACGCCCGATGAGGAAATGTCCCGGGGTCAGGGGCGCCAAATCTTCAGGATTCGATGACAGAGCAGTGAGTGGTCGAGAATTCAGTAACGCCTCGATCTGAACTAACACGGTATTGAGTTCTTCATAAGTTAAGTGACAATTACCCAACACTCTTTTTAAGTGGAACTTGGTTGACCGCACACCTGATTCCCATAGTCCACCTACATGTGGAGAATTCGATGGAATAAAATGGAAGCTGACTTGGTCATTGGCCATGGTTTCAGCCAACGAATCACAATTGCGTTTCAAAAAGTTTGATATTTCGTTGGAGGCGCCAACGAATGAGGTACCGTTATCTGAATAGATATGACTCGGCTTTCCTCTGCGCGAAATAAAACGCCGTAGGGTAGAAAGGAAGTTATCGCTTGTTAAGTCACCCACTAACTCTAAATGTACAGCCTTTGTAGTAAAACACACGAACACGGCAATGTACACTTTTACCAGCCTGCAACCACGTCCCTGACGGCTAGCTGCAAGGATGGGACCTGCGTAGTCCACGCCTACACACTCAAACGGGTATCCTCCAGGTGAAATACGCTGTTTTGGAAGGTTTCCCATCAGCGGGGTGAGTACTTGTCCTTTCATACGACTACACAATACACACTGACGATAACATGCCTTAGCTAAGTTTAAACCTCCTATAGGCCAATACGTATCCTTAATTGTGGACAGTAACAGCTGAGGTGCCGCATGATGCAACCGTTTATGCTCGAATCTAAATAGCAATTTAGTTACTCGATGAGTGGACTGTATAATTATCGGGTGCTTCTTTTCATACGGAAAATCAGAATTATCGAGACGTCCACCGACACGTATTAATTGATTTTCGTCCATAAATATATTATATTTAAGCAGAGGACTCTTTTTAGGTACACTTTGGTTGGCTACTAACAAATCGAATTCGGGAAAAGAGTTCTTCTGACTAATTTTAAGGATAACATTCAGAGCGTCTTTAAGATCCTGATCGCTTAAATAATTCGTCAAAATTGGTTCTTTTTTACACCTTTTAATAAAGCGCAGCATATATGCCACAGCCCGTTTCAAACGCGAGAAATTTGAAAAGCGATCAAAATCAATCAGCGGTGTTGAATTGGTATCATTACCATCAAGACACGCGAGTAAAGTTATTTCGGGTCGAACTTCAGGTAATGATGTTAACATTGTACCTGGATTTAAAGGCCAAGTTGATTCGTCCTGCTGTAAAAAATCAGGACCTGACCACCACATATCAAGGGCTGTGAATGATTCAATACTGACACCACGAGACAAATGATCAGCAGGGTTCTGATCGGTGGGGACATGCCTCCAGATACACGAACCCGTAATTTCTAAGATGTCAGCTGTGCGATTTCTTACAAAAGGTTGAAGCTTTGATGGTAACATTTTAAGCCAGCCCAGGACGATGGTGGAGTCCGTCCAGAAGACTGTCCTATCAATTTTGACTCTGAGTGAGTTGACAATCTTCTCATAAAGGTGAGCACCAACCAACGCGCCACAGAGCTCCAGGCGTGGTGTAGTCATGGGCTTTAAAGGACAGACACGGCTCTTGGCCATGAGCAAACGGACCAAAACTTCCCCTTTAGCGTTAACGCTACGTATGTAGGCGCACGCACCATACGCACGATCTGACGCATCTGTGAAAATGTGAACTTCGATCTGCTCGGGTGATTCACAAATGACCCTACGTGGAACACGGATATCGTTAAGTAATGGCATACTGTCAACCATATTTGCAAACTTAGACGCGATCTCTGGTGACAACTGCTCATCCCAAGACAACTTAAGTAACCACAAGCTTTGCATCTGAATTTTCATCGAGATGACAATTGGAGCCAGGATCCCCAATGGATCAAATATCTGAGAAATAATCGAAAGCATTTCGCGTTTAGTATTATCCTTAACACCCAACGTGCCAATGGGGAAATGCAGCTGATCAGTATCAGGTTGCCAGCCTAATCCCAACGTTTTGCTGGATGCCATTGTATCCATATTTAAATTAACTGACGGCTGAGAGGGTGCATCAAGTAATCGCGGATCATTCGATCTCCATTTTCTTAAATTCATGCACGCCGCGGCGAGTGCATCGCTGACTCCTTGACGGAGCCTAATCACTTCATTTAAGTCATCCCCCCCACTCAAGAGATCATCGACATAGAAATCGTGAACTATCATGTCCCTAATGCTAGCGTCCTCACATTCTAAACCTATCTGTTTAAGGCATCTAGTTGCCAGGAATGGAGCACTAGCCGTCCCGTAGGTGACTGTATTTAATTGATAAACCTGAAGGGGTTCAGATTGATTCTCGCGCCACAGAATCAAATGCAAATTGCGGTCGTCAGGATGTAACATTATAGTTCTATACATCTTTTCGACGTCCGCTGATATGACGTATTTGTGTTGCCTGAAACGGAGAAGTATCGACAACAAGTCATCTTGAACTGTAGGACCCACCATTTGCAGTTCATTATGTGACAACCCTGAAGTTGTAGGGCTACTTGCGTTGAACACGACCCTTAACTTGGTAGTCGTGCTACCTTCGCGTAAAACGCCATGGTGCGGAATGAAATAAGCAGGCGTTGGATTCGATTCAACGTGCTCGAGCTTGGACATGTGTCCTAAAGCGAGATACTCCGACAAGAATTCTTTATACATTTTTTGAAACTTGGGATCACTCTTAAATCGACGCTCTAATGATAACAAACAATGTTTAGCTCGTTGAAAGGAATCGCCTAATAAATCTGGGCTTTGTTTAAAAGGTACTCTTACACAAAAACTACCATTATCTAAGCGAGTTGTATTATTTGTGAAATGTTCTTCACATGATTTCTCTTCCTGAGAATAATGAGACGACTGAGGGCGAACTTCGTCAAGACGCCAAAAACGCATTAATTGGTTTTGAATGTCGCTTACGTCATTTTGCAACTCGGTACTGTCAGAATGAACAGTGGTGAAATGGCATTTGATTGAGTCAGACGGCGATACATGGCGACCGTTAATCGGGCCTGAAACCAGCCAGCCCAGCCTGGTTTCAAAAAGTATCGGCTGTCCCTTACCTAATTTGATTTTTTGGGAACCTATTAAATCCCAGAACAGATCAGCGCCGATGATTAGATCAACATCAGATGGCGTATGAAAATAAGGATCTGCTAAATATATATCTGAGGGGATATTTAGGCTCGACAACTCTATCTGACGGCACGGAATTTCTTCCGTAATTGATGGCAGGACAAAACACTGAATATGTGTAGCAAATTCTTCATTCAATGATTTCATAGAAACCCTACACATTTTACCTACCTGAGACAAGCTATTGTTTATCCCTTGAACGAATTTATTTACACTGTGTGTATCTAGCTTTAATCTACTGCATAACTTCTCTGTAATAATACAAGACGTACTACCAGAATCCAAGACACAACGAATAACGTGCTCTTGATTATTTACATCGTATAACTTTATTAGGGCAGTAGATAGTAGTACATCCTGATCATGTCAGAATGAAGAAACGCCGCCGAGGTTTGCCGACAGCGTCAAAGGACCGCGAGGCTCGACGCCGGCCGCTCCTGAGTGAGCGCGTGGCGCGGGCACAGCTACGTGATCGCTCCCGTTCTGCTCGGAACTCGACCCGCAGTTACTATCGACCGTTGATTGACGCTTAAACTCAGTGACATGAATCAGCGTGTGATGTTTACGTTTGCATATTTTACACCCAGGTTTCTTGCAGTGGTTGGCGTAATGATTTTCGCTAAAACAATTATAGCAAACTTTATAATTCGGTAGTACTTGCAACCGAGCTTTGTTGCTTAACGCGAGAAATTGAGAACAAGTGCTCAAACAATGATCACCCTTGCAATTCGGACATGACTTCTGGGATACATTATGATTAGGTCTGTTGTCTTGTACCGAAATCATCGTTTTGAACTTGTGAGAAACCTTAGGCTGTTGAATAGGCTTATTAATAGACATTTCAAGTGTCTCTAAGAGGTCGGCGCGTTCTCGCAAGAAAGTCAAGAACGTGTCGAACATAACGGTTTTGTTCTTATCTAAACGACCTTTATACTCTTCCCATTCGCGAAAAGATTTTGAATCAAGTTTCTGTGTCACAATATAGATCAGTAAAGTGCCCCATTGATCTACTGGCTCACCCAATGACTTTAAAGAACGCAGGTTTTTGTTAACCTGGTCAATCATGCGCTTTAAATTAAACGAGGACTCTTTTGCTATAGGTTCGATATTGAACAGAGCTGACACATGATTCTGTAATAACAAGCGTTTGTTATCGAACCTCTGGCATAAGAGATCCCATGCAGCAGTGTAGTTCTTTGAAGAGAACTCAATGGATTGAATGACCACGGCTGCAGATGACTCTAGCGAAGCCCTAAGGTAGTGGAATTTATTTATATCGTCTATGTCGTCATTGGAGTGTATGAGACTGGTAAAAGTGTCACGAAACTCCAGCCAATTGTCATAGGAGCCGGCAAATTTAGGAAGCTGAATAGTGGGCAACTTAACAAACTTATGATGGCTGCTAACGTGAGAACCGCGTTCACTCTGAGCTGAACTGAATGATTCCTTTTTATTATTGAAGTTAGCGAGTACATTTTGCGCTTTGGAAAGCAGAGCATAATATTGAGACTCAAACTCGACCCGTTCGTTCAATCTAGTGTCTATATTATCTGCAATGCATTCGAGTCTAAGCTGCACCTCATCAAAGCTTTCATATAAAGATGTGATCTTACCTATACGCAATTGTAACTCGTTCGCTTCAGCGGCCGTCAGCTCCGACACCTTCAGATTATTTAGATAGGTACCGAACCTCGTAACTTGCCCCTTATAACTGCCACGTTTCCTATTTAACTCTGTCTCTTCAGACATATTGGGAATCAAGTATGTTCAACCTGTAAAATTACGTATGTTACACACATTTAACATAGTACATAACAATATGTTACCTATATCTACACTTTACAATTAAGTAATAGATAAGTTAGTAATTAAATACCTAACAATATAGTTTAGAATTTAGTATAATATAAGTCTAACAGTTTAGTAGAAAAACTTACTAACCTTTTCCAAAGATTTCAATTACGCTACATTTTACCTGAATAAGAGTGTCGGGCGTAAATGGAATTAAACTAAAAATAACACTAAAACACAAATATTAATTTCTAGATTATTGTTCAATAATCCTGAAACTCGACCACATCACCAACGATGACATCGCAATGTACTTCCTTCGTCTTGTTGGTGCCTCAGGATAAAATCGATAATTTCTCCAAGAATAATCCAATTCTTCATAATTCCCGGTAAATATAAATGATATCCGGTCGTTGGACCAATGTTTGGGGGAATAATTATTGGAGATTGAGTAAATAATGCGTAATTGACTTGAAGGAAATAAAATTTAATGTAGACTTATTTTAATGTGAAAACGGAATGACAATTCGAATCACAAAAGAAAATAAAAAACTTAATACTACGCGGTGTACATGGCCAGCATCATTCAACGTCGCCGTCAATACGACGAAGGTTGTCTTCAACTCTTCAACAAATAGTACACTTACTTATTCTGTGGTAGGTGCTGTTCCGATTGCCACAAAATGTTATTTTGTGGGTGTAGATATTTAGATTGTAAGATTTGTAAGTAACACGGGTGAACATACCTATGCCACATTTTATCCCAGAGAACGCATCGTTCTCGCAGGAACGCTCCAAATTCGAATTAGAATTGTTCTGAAATACCTATGCTTTGCGAATATGCGCAAAAAATGCCCGGATGTGGCATATTTGCTGAATAAATACCTAATTTGATTTGATTTTGGATGGCTCGACGGCTGTTCGGTGACAAAGTGTGTTGACTAGACATAGCTAGGTAATAAGAAGTTACTTACGTACGCTATCTACCCTACTTTATGCGCATCTACTCATTTACACCACATTTCTTTCCCCAGATGGCCTGGCTGCTCAAACTAATCTACCCAACCACTACCTCCCTCATCATAGCAAGATTCTGCAGCGGTATCGCCGCCGGTGGTTGCTTCAACGTCATCCCAATGTACACCAAAGAGATCAGCCAGGACAACATAAGAGGACTTCTCGGTTCCTTGCTGATCTTCTTCCACAACCTGGGAATATTCCTCATGTTTCTTTTGGGAGCTTACTTGGATTACTACCCCGTGTTGTACGTTGTGGTCGGGCTGCCGTTTTTGTCGTTCCTTTTGATGCTGAAATGCCCTGAGTCTCCAGGGTACCTGGTGAAGACTGGACAGTATGAGGTAAGCCTCTGTCTTCTGTTATTTTATGACAGAACAGACGAGTTCCTTATTCTGTGTACACCTTTGGACCCTACAACGAACTTATGTGCAACGTGTAGACATATTGGTGAACTCGACTGTAGTAAAATAAATTATATTATACTAAAGAGGAAGTCAATGATGGTTTTTTAGGTAACGAAGGATTGTCTCAAACTTTTACACTGATGTGTATTGAACGCAATTGGATTCAAAGTCCCGAAACAATGGATGTCTTAGAGGAGAACTGTTTGCCATCGTGAATTCGCGACTGTTAGTTACCCGAGAGTAGGTATGATAAATCTGTATTTCGAAGAACCAAAAATCGCTCATTTTTCTCGTTATAGGTAGGCAAACGAACGAGCACGTAGGCCACCTGATAGTAAGCGATCTCTGCGTCCTTTAGTATGGACATGAGAAATCATACGATTTCGAATGCGCTGCCAATCCTGAGGCCTAAGATAAAATGCCTCTATGCCAGTAATTTCACCGGCTGCCTTACCCTCTTACCGGAACACAGTAGCAGTGTCAACAGTGCTGCTATTTAGCGGCAGGTTAGCAAGCCAGACGGTAGAAAACTCTGGACGGACCTTGCACCAGGTCCTAACGCCAGCAATGGCTAAGTAAATTTTGGTTAATGGTTTTAAAATGATTGCTTTTACTTTGCTTTAAGGAAGCTGCTGAGATCATAGCTTACCTCCGAGGGTTAGACACCGACGACAGGTCTATCCAGAGCGAAGTCGACGCTATGAAGAAGGAGGACGAGTATTTTAAGACGCTGCCCTCTCTCTCTATGATCGTGATACGTAAGTTGTTTGAATTTGGAATAGCGAGGACGAACTTTAGTCTGCTTAACGAATGATAGCCCTCATCATCTCCTTTACCATTATCCCACATTACGTGGGGTTGGCGCAACATGTTCCTTTCTTCCATTTCTCTCAGTCATCCATCTCAACATGCGCATCTCAGACACATGCAATTTACTTTCACCCGTCCCTTTTGTGCCCCAACATTCCGATTCATACATTACGACAGTCTCACTATTGGTCTTGAGCTTTCTCCCTTGAGCTTCAAGGGCATGCGCGGGTCGCAAATAGTCAAACTTATCAAACTCAATTACGTGGCATCATTTAGTGGTCCAAAATGTATGCATCAGACATGCTATACAGCTTTTCCGCGTAATTGAGTTTGATAGGTTCAGCTTTCGTCAGCAAGAACATGGGCGTACCGATGGGCCTACCCTGGAGCTTGGTCGTCCCATACAAAATGCCTCATACAAAAACTGATCTGTTATATTATGTAAGTACAGCCGTGGTGGCCTAGTGATTTGACCTACCGCCTCTCGGACAGAGGGTTGCGGGTTCAAATCCGGCACGCACCTCTGAAATTGTTTATGTGCAAAATTCAATTTGAATTTACCACTGAGCTTTTCGATGAAGGAAAACATCGTGAGAAAACCTGCACGCATCTGCTAAGTAATTCAAGGATGTGTCATCATCATCATCATCATTTCAGCCGATAGACGTCCACTGCTGGACATAGGCCTCCCCCAAGGCGCGCCACTCAGACCGGTCCTGTGCCACTCGCATCCACCGCGTTCCCGCGACCTTTACAACGTCGTCACTCCATCTTGTTGGAGGCCTACCGACAGCTCGTCTACCGGTTCGCGGACGCCACTCCAGGACTTTCTTGCCCCATCGGCCATCAGTCCTGCGAGCAATGTGCCCCGCCCACTGCCACTTAAGGTTCGCAATTCTTTGGGCTATGTCGGTGACCCCAGTTCTACTGCGGATATCCTCATTTCTGATTCTATCACGCAGAGAAACCCCGAGCATAGCCCTCTCCATTGCCCTCTGGGTGACCTTGAGCCTTCTTATGAGGCCCATCGTAAGCGCCCACGTCTCGGAACCATAAGTCATCACTGGCAACACACACTGGTCGAAGACTTTCGACTTAAGACACTGCGGTAATTTGGACGAAAAGACACTGCGAAGCTTCCCGAACGCTGCCCAGCCGAGTCGGATTCGACGATTGATCTCTTTCTCGAAGTTGGACCTACCTAACTGGACTGTTTGTCCCAGGTATACATAATGGTCAACAACTTCGAGCGCAGAGCCTCCGATTATTACTGGAGTTGGCACAACATGGACATTGGACATGATCTTCGTCTTGTCCATGTTCATTTTCAGACCAACTCGATCGGAAACTCTGCTGAGGTCAACGAGCATAGCACTGAGGTCTTCCATGGTCTCAGCCATAACTACTATATCGTCGGCAAATCGAAGGTGAGTGATGTACTCGCCATTTACATTGATGCCTCGTCCTTTCCAGTCCAGCACCTTGAAGGCATCCTCCAATGCAGCGGTGAACAGCTTCGGAGAGATTACGTCTCCTTGTCTGACTCCCCGCTGCAGTGGGATGGGCATCGTGGTCTGGTCCTGTAGTCGGACGGACATGGTGGCATTTTCGTACAAACACTTCAACACTTCGATGTACCGGTAGTCAGCTTGGCACCTCTGGAGAGACTGCAGCACAGCCCAAGTCTCGATCGAATCGAAGGCTTTCTCGTAGTCCACAAATGCAAGGCATAGGGGGAGGTTATACTCTTCGGTCTTCTGTATAACCTGCCGCAACGCATGTATGTGGTCTACGGTACTATAGCCCTTTCGGAAACCGGCTTGTTCGGGAGGCTGGAATTCGTCAAACCTGCGCGCGAGACGGTTCGTAATGACTCTCGAAAACAGCTTGTAGACATGACTCAGAAGTGAGATGGGTCTATAATTCTTCAGCAAGGTGTTATCACCTTTTTTGAAGAAGAGCACCACCACACTTCTGTTCCATGCTCGCGGCGTTCTCCCTTTATGGATGACGGAATTAAACAGCGTCTGAAGGGCCTTAAGGACTGGTTTACCACCCGCCTTCAGGAGTTCAGCTGTAATTCCGTCATCACCGGGGGCTTTGCCGTTCTTAAGCTGTTTGAGAGCCATACTAATCTCGTACAGGCTGACGTCCGGGATATCTTCGGTATAGTGTCGGGTTAATCTAGCTCTAGGGTCTTTAGCTGGATCAGCGACGGGTGTTCGGATGTGTGTGAAGTCCTTAATCAGCACTGAGTCCGCGTGGAGACTATAGCCCAACCCTCTCGTTATGAGAGAAGGCCTAAGCCCGGCAGTGTGCCGTAAATAGGCTGATGTAGTAGTAGATGTAAGTACGTTTCAATAAAGTTAATATCTCCATTTCCAGTAAAAAATCGCGCATGGCGCAAGGCTCTAATCCTCGCGGTGCTCCTCATCACCGTCCAGACCTTCAGCGGTCACTTTACAATAGTCACTTACGGCTCCACCATCATGGCGGCGTCGGGCACCCAGATGAACCCGGAACTGCTGTCCATCAGCTTCCCAGCCATCATGATGGTCGGATCTATTGTGTCCATCGTCGTTGTGGAGAGGATTGGGAGAAAGGTAACTTGAACTGCTAGAACTAGTGGGTAGGTCTTCAAGATAACCGGTTTTTATATGTACAATATAACCTTATCTGCGCCACTTATCATCAAATTCATTTAGATTAACCGCTTGTTGAAACAAATGGCCCATTGCAATGAGCCGGCTGATCCATTTTCCATCGTCGGGTCAATCCTTATTTGGTTGACCTTCCCTCGAGTCGAATGTAGCTTAGTAGCTCTTCGCTTTTAATCTTTCATTGTTTTGCATCGCTATCTTTTGAACTCCTTTCCTGCGAATGTTGAGCCCCCAGTTCCTATAATCTTGATGCATTTAAATTAAAACTAAACAAACAAAAACAAATCTTGTTTCTTCTTGGTAAGCGGGTTCCGCAAAAACCCTACATTACATAACAAATCCAAGCAACATGCTTTACCGGTAAGGTTCTTTCAAAAATTCATGGCTTACCAGACAAACTGCATTACTTTCAGGTGATCCTAGGACCTTCGTACTTCCTTTCCGTTTGCGGCCATATCTGCCTGGCCACGATCCTGCTGCTGCACCACCAGGGCAACAGTGCTCCGGCCTGGCTGTCTCTGCTGGCTATAGTCCTCAGCATGTTTGCATACGCCTTTGGAGTTCTGCCTGTCCCGTACATCGTTATGACTGAGATCTTTAATATTCAGGTAAGGGTCGTGTAATATTTATAGAAATAGGAACAGGGCGTCTATTCGAGTCTACGAAGTGATTCTATAGGAGATGGAAATGGAATCTCCCTTTGGCTTTTCGGATAAAGCTCTTATTCGAGACGTCAAAAGTGATTGCTAAATAGGCACTAGATTCCAAAGTCCAAAAGTCATTCGGCGCATAAAGTGAGATAGCTGACCCCACGCAGTCCAATCGTGAACGTGTATGAGCGAGACGCACGGATGGGTAAAGTGCCTTCCTAGAATAGTATTTTACGAGTAATTATTTTTCCTCTCGCAAAAATTGGGAGCTAGGCTGCTTATACCTTTCTGGGAAATAGGAAATCCCTTATGCCTATGTATGTACTCGTATTAAGGCCTCAGTGTCCATGTATAAATAAGCGAAACGTTTCCATGTGTATCTGATTGGTAGAGAGAGAAAGAGATGACATGGCCGAAGACGAATTGTTCCCAGTTCTACAGATTTCTTTTACAGAATACCATGTCTACAGATTTCTATTTCTACACATTCCCAAGTGTACAGATTCCCAATTCTACATAATTTAAATTTTACAGAATATTGATTCTGCATATTCACAATTCCACAGATTCCCAATTCTACATAATTGGTATTCTACAAAATAATACAAGGAATGTAACTGGGTCGACGGGTCCCCGCTACGCGGGGCCCCTATTTCTAGGTAGTTTGCCCTTCGGGCGTATATAGATAACTAACGAACCTAACCTACATTCACACCTAACGGACTGAGTGGACCCTTACCGGTAAAATAGTAGTCAGATAAGAAACTGTGGAATAAAGAATATGTAGAATTGGGAACCTGTGTAATTGGTTATCTGTTAAATTGGGAACCTGTGTAATTGGTTATCTGTTAAATTGGGAATCCGTAGATTAGAGAATCTGTAGGATTGGGAATCTGTAGTCATGAGCCCCAGTCCCGAAGACGTTACATTAGATTACAAGCATATCTAACCGCCGCTTATGCAGGTGTTTACCTGCAGCAGAGGCGTTTAGTTACCAATGCGTTGTCAGTGGCGAAAGGTGAATTGGAACCCACTGGAACCCGCTCTCTACACTACACCGACACTTTTGTGGTTGTCATTCAGGTCACGAGACCCTTGGCTACGGATGGTTAAATTTTGACATTTGCGCCTTAGATAATCTGTCAAATACTTACCTACTAACAGTACTAATAACCATCCGTTAACGAGGATTTTACGGGTATAGGAACCCGGTGTTAGACGATGATGATAGACTTACTTACGGTACATGATTAGGATGGAAATGATGCGTTATTTTATTAAGACTTGTTTTTTTTTATTACAGATCAGAGGAAAGCTTATTTGCTTGACGGTTGCTCATGCATGGCTTATGACCTTCACCCAGCTGGCAATTTTCCCTTTGTTTACAAACGCCTTTGGGATGTACACGACCTTCTACGCTTTCGCGGGAATCAATCTCCTCGGCCTCTTAATAGTGCTGGTGCTCATGCCAGAGACAAGAGGCAGGAGCATAGAGCAGGTCGAAGAAATTTTAAAAAATAAATGAGGACAATGGACGAATGAATTTGCTGTAAGATAAAGCGTGGAAAAAGCTTTCACAACGTTACGGAGCACTGTATACGCGTGATCCAATCAAAATGTAGGCATTGTGGTTAGGTACTTGTAGATATAAAATTATGATAAGTTGTAAGTACTTACCAAAACAATGTACCTAAAGTTAGTCTTGGTTGAAGTCGTGTTTACAATCGAGTTGGACTGCATAAGTAGGTACTTAGGTAGGTACATTTTTGCATATAACGTGGTCATTCATTATAAATCAAATCAAGATGGTGATAAAAAGATGCTGAGATATCAGCATGTTATTTTTATACTTGCCCTTGAAAATAACAAACGTTTATAAAAATGAAATATTTTCAATTGACATATTTGGAAACGACATAAATATACAACAATGTATTTGTTAAATAGCAGTTTTATTTTACCCATTTGAAATTACCCAAATTGTTCATTTAAACGAACTAAGCTATAAATAGCAAATCAATAAATAGCAAATTTTGTGAAAAATATAATTATTTGCCTTTTTGTCTCCTTACCGCTCAGTAAATATCACATGCTCATTTGTTTTCGGACCCTTGAACGCTGCTTAACTGGAACGCATCTTGATTGACACTGACATTTCATACGTCACAATGACATTTTGACATTGACATTAAAATTAAATAAAAGGGCTTGTTTCTATCTTGTCAGAGCCAATTCGCCGATTTATCTTTCAATATTCTCCTTCAATTAATCTTAAAACGCCGTCTAGAGTATTTCAACCGTTACTTGATATATGTAGCTTTATAGTAAGGCTGTCATATTGGTGGAATTAATACAAAATGGGGCTGTTATCCGACCCCGACTATAGGTCGGTGAAATGGGTGCGGGTACTGAGGAAGGTGCATCGGCCGTTATGCTTCCTGTGCTACGTCGGAGCCCTGGTTTGGTTCGTGATGCTCGGTAACAAGGACTTCAACAATGAGACGTATTTTTCCGAAAACGCACTCCTGCCGGGCCTGGTCACTAATGAGTTTAATGCGGAGAAAGCAGCGCAGCGATTCTTTACTGAACTCACCGAGGAGATACGGGTAAAGTACAAAAATAATGTATATATAAACTACGAAAGTTATGGTACACCTCACGCCATCGGCAGGACGTTCATGCCCATTTCTTAAAGCCACTGAACTTGTCTAGACGTAGGTTCTCTAGAACGTTTCTCGCGCGTACAATTAGTACTTGGAATCAACTTCCTGCCTCGATTTTCCCTCTGTGCTACAATTTGGGGTGTTCAAATATCTTTGAGATCGGCAGGTGATGCCTTTGGTGTTAATAATGTCTATAGGCGGCAGTGACCACTTACCATTACGGGGCCGTCTGCCTGTTTGCCAACCTAGTTGGTACTACACAATACTGAAGAAAGGCCAAATTAAAAGAGCTCAAAACCAGCAAGCTTTTATAAGAGAGGGATTAAAGTGTAGGAAGCAAGGGACATAATAATGCTTGGATAGAAGCAAGTGGTGTTCTATGGTCACTGCTTACCCCAATGGGAAACAGGTGAGAGTTTATGTATGTAAGTCACATCATATCCTATAGTACCTTTACTACAAGCAGATTGCATTAGTTGGTAGTAATCCAGGCTGGATTACTTTAATGACGGTTGTGGCTACACATTCCGCTAGGGGTAAAATTACTATGATTAGTATGAAAGCTTATATCTTAGTCATTAAACAACATATTAGAAACTTGTCTTATACTTAATATCACATTGTTTGTCTCAAAATTTATTGAATAATTAGGTTTTTCCCACAACTTTGTATGCACATAAAGTAAACTCCCATTTCTTCCCGTTCCTTTGGGAATTTCGGGAAATCCTCTTAGTGCTTACTTATACTCTCCTCAAGGAACCTACATGCCTTTCAGCTTTTTACGATTAGTAGTTTCGGCTGTGCGTTGTCATCAGTCAGTAATGGTATTGACTGACCTAATGACATAGTCCCGGTACTGAATTAAGGATTCCGTGATGAGTGACTGTCCTTACTGGAGGGCACACTCGAAATGTGATATGAGAACAACACATCTGATCATAGTCTTAGGACTGATAGCAGCTTCAAATTAGAAAAAAAAAAAAACTAATGACAAATAGTTAACACCTCATCACTAATTTCAGGATAAATATGATGACACAGATGAGATCCCCGTTCCATGGCTAGTGGGAAAGATGTCACAACTTAACCTGGAGGTGTACACGCATAATTTTACCCTCGACTACCCTCTCGGAAAAGGGCAGGTATGAACTCTTTTTACCCGACTGCGCCAGAAGGAGGGTTATTAAACATTCTACTTACAACATTGTACAATGATTGTTAACTTTTATTAGGATAGACTGAAATTTCATAAGCCGTGATAGCTTAGTGGTTTGACCTAGCACCTCTCATGCAGAGGGTCAGGGGTTTGATTCTGTCTCGTTACTCTAACTTTACTTATGTGCGAAATTTAATTTGAATTTAGCACTGAGCTTTTCGGTGAAGGAAAACGTCGTGAGGAAATCTGCATGTATCCGCGAAGTAATTCTGTGTGTGAAGTCCCCAATTTGAGCTGGGCCCGCGTTTTGACTATATAGTCCAAACCCTCTCGTGGTGAGAGGAGGCCTGTGCCCAGCAGTGGAACGCAAATGGGCTGTAGCAGTAGTATAAATAAATAAACAAATTGGCCACATAGGGGCACATTTAGGTACACGTCAGAAATAGAATTTACAAGCGCTTCCGAGACCACACTATAGACCCCATTCGTTGTCTATTCGCAGGTGTACAAAGGCACCAACGTGTACGGGATCCTGCGCGCGCCGCGCGCGCCGGCGCTGGAGGCGCTCGTGCTGACGGCGCCGTACCGGCCCGCGGGCACGCATCAGAAGGACACCGCCGCCGGCATCGCGCTCATGCTGGCTTTCGCGCAGTTCGCTCGACGTGAGTAATTAGATAAAACAATAGACATAGACAATAGAATATAATATTGATTACTACTGCTACTGCAGCCTATTTGCGTCCCACTGCTGGGCACAGGCCTCCCCTCATCATGAGAGGGTTGATGGGTTGAGGG
The DNA here is from genome assembly GCA_963971205.1 of Aethes cnicana. Classification (NCBI taxonomy): domain Eukaryota; kingdom Metazoa; phylum Arthropoda; class Insecta; order Lepidoptera; family Tortricidae; genus Aethes; species Aethes cnicana. The sequence goes on from OZ020293.1 coordinate 1,039,218, forward strand.
TTAATATTGATTGATTGATTATTTATTTCTTAATGAAATATGGATGACGACAGGGTGAAGAAATCGAAATTCTAATTAGTCCGTCAGTCAGGTAATAAAAAAATATTAGACACGTATTTTTTGTTTTATCAAATAAACAAAGAATGACTAAGTTAAAACGCATTAAAGTTGGAGAGTGGGGGCTAACTACGTCACCGTTAGGTATAAATCGTACCTAACCGTGACGTCACGCGACATTTCAACTCAATATATCTCCATATAAGTTTGATTACGTGAAAAAAGAAAAGATACGTGTCCAATACTTTTCAATAATCTTCCTGATAGACTAAGGAAAAAAAGTGGTAACACCCCAGCATAACTTATTAAAGTCCGAGAGATCTGTCTATATAATGGGACCGTCGATATATAACAGACTGCCTGACTCCATTCGAGATGCAACTCCACCAATATATTTAAATTTAGACTAAAACAATGGCTATTAAAACAAGCCTTTTATAGTATTAAGGAATACTTTGAATTACCTGAATTTTGTTAATTGTTAAAATTAACTAAAATTTAAATTTTATAGGTATTTTAAAATTGAAAAAAATAGTATAAAAAATCTGAAATGTAAATAGAATGTAAACAAAAACGACATGTAACTTGGGAGTTATCAATAAAGTATCAGTAGGTATCTGTATCGTATTACATTGTGAGCCTTAAGTGGCAGTGGGCGGGGCACATTGCTCGCAGGACTGATGGCCGATGGGGCCGGAAAGTTCTCGAGTGGCGCCCGCGAACCGGGAGACGAGCTGTCGGTAGGCCTCCAACAAGATGGAGCGACGACCTCGTGAAGGTCGCGGGAAACCGGTGGAAGCAAGTAGCACAGGACCGGTCTGAGTGGCGAGCCTTGGGGGAGGCCTATGTCCAGCAGTGGACGTCTTTCGGCTGAAATGATGATGATGAATGAAATTACATTACATTTAGGTATACATTAAACATAACTCATTCACAAAAAGATAGAGATAGAAAACTTTTATTACGATCAACTGACCAATTTGGATTATTTGATTAGAGGTTTAGACAGACAACTTTAGAGAGGCAACGTCGCATATAGCTGTCAAATGTTTCGCTGTTTTTATTAATTTCTCAATATTACTGAATTAAAAAATATATATCATTCTATGGTTGAATGACGCGTCTAGTTTTATATTTGTTGGTTAGGCATTCAAATGATAAGATTTCATTAAAATGCATGTTACATTAAAAAGTTTTCAAAAGATAGTACTTCCTTCCATAATCCTAAAAATTTCATGTTCCTATGATAACTGTTGCAATCCATACTTAATGTTTTATTCAACCATAGAGCGATAATTCATGTTTTCATTCAGTAATATTCAGCGACGTTGCCAACTTTCGGAGTAAACCCTCTTAACACTGTCAATGATCATTCCAGATACTATGGCTTATAGCCATAAGCCATAGTATCTGGAATGATCATTGACAGTGTTAAGAGGGTTTACTCCGTAATAAGCCTATTAGGTTAGGTTACAGCCGCTTTTGTTGCTAATCGACAAGAAATCTGCATAATTTGGCCACTAGGTGCGCTGCAATCGCTTGACCCAAACCATCTGTCAATTACATAGAGAAATATTTGTTGTTATTGGTTTTACTTATATTATTAAAAAATGCCGCGCCGTGCAGTTCCAGGATGCAATGAGAACGGACGACACGTATTTCCGAAAGACTTTTGGTATGTATCTGGGGCAGGTATAATTGCATTGGGATGTCTTCATTATCATCACAAATAACTGAACAAAAATTAAAATTGCGGTCAATATTTACACAATTTTAAACAAATCTACTTAAAATTTTCAACAAAAAAACTCGTAAAAATATGACAGCTGCAGTGTTTGGGTTTTGGTTTGGGTCAAGCGTTTGCAGCGCCATCTGAGTCGAGCTTTGCGTATTCTTGTCCATTATGAAAGGAAAAGAGATAGCCGTAAGAATACTGAGTGTAGCATGTATAGAGATCTTCTACTATCTAAAGACCCGCGCCTTCACATTTAAAAACGCTTCAATGTATTTAAAAAGCACCACCAACACTCTCAACACATGTGTGCGTGCTGAGACAGCCGTCAACTATGCGTTGCGAGTGTTGGTGGTGCTTTTTAAATAATAATAAAAAAAATGAAGCGTTTTGAAATGTGAAGGCGCGGGACTTTAGATAGTAGAAGATCTCTACTGATTGTTGACAGTGAGATGTAGTCTCACATTTAGAATATTACTAGTTGCGTCTCTTACTCTCTTTCCCTCCCTGAATTTCAATTTATTTCATACTTACATACTGGTTCAATGAGTTCTCATAGAACAGACAGGTTAAAAAATCGTGTTCAGGGTGTTTTTCCATTTTCATCTTTGAACACGAGTTTCTGCAATTTCCCCAATACGAATAACCTCAATGACATTATGCTATTGACTGCTTGTGCAAGTTGGAGGTCGAGTAAATAATTAACTTGTATTATACCTTCATTAACTTCATTTTTCCTAGTTTGTTTTTCTTCATCTCCACTATCCAAAGGTTGTCTGGTAGAGATCGCTATTAAGCGATAAGACCGCCTGCTGTATGCCATACCTTTTTGTGTAATTACATAATGTCTACTGTTCCTTGATTGTGTGGTGTTCAATAAAGTATATTGTATTGTATTGTATTGTATACTACCTTCTGTCCGCGACTTCGCCCCCGTGGAATTCGGTTATCGCGTTCCCGTGGGGACTATGCGTTTTTCCGGGATGAAAGTAGCCTATGTCCTTTCCCGAGACTCCAACTATCTCCATATCAAATTTCATACAAATCGGTCCATCGAAGCGTGAAGAGGACAGACAGACAGACATACAGTTACTTTCGCATTTATAATATTAACTAGCTTCTGCCCGCGATTTCGTCCGCCTGGAATTCGGTTATAGCGTTCCTGCTATAACCGAATTCCACTCTAAAAAAACCGCATCAAAATCCGTTGCGTAGTTTTAAAGATTTAAGCATACATAGGGATATAGGGACGGAGAAAGCGACTTTGTTTTATACTATGTAGTGATATGGATGATGTTTCGTTTTCAGCGCAAAAGTACTGGGCCAAAGACATAATATTCTTAGTCACTGAACACGAGCAACTAGGCATGCAGGCTTGGCTGGAGGCCTACCATGGAATCCAACGCGATGCGGAGACCTTCTACACAAGCCTCGGCAGTTTCTGGGCGCCTGGTAGCCCCGCGCTCGACTTTAGCTCCTTGACGGCCCTAGGCAAAGGACTGTTGCACAAAAAGTGCCTAAATCCTGGCAAGTTGAAGGGAAGATCGGGGTCCATACAGGCCGCTATCAATTTGGAGTTTCATACGCCTAAAATAAGTAAGTGATTTGTTACTGTAACTCAAGGCGAGTAGCGGCGCAAATATGCAAATTCGAGGCGTTTTTGTAACCATTCTTGTATAATTACTAGCTTTTCCCCGCAACTTCGTATGCGCAGAAATATTAAAATGAAAAATGCCGTTTCCGTGGGAATTTCGGGAAATCCTTTCTTAGCGGATGCCTACGTCATAACATCTACCTGCATGCCAAATTTCAGCCCGATCCGTCCAGTGGTTTGGGCTGTGCGTTGATAGATCACTATGTCAGTCACCTTTGAGTGTTATATATTTAGATAACACTTACTTAGCGGTGATTTGAACCCGCGCCCCTCATGCGCTTTCATGTAGGTACGTTATGATGAATTTGAACCGCTGGGCCACGGTAGACTTTACACAGTGGGCGAAATTAACCATTGTTATCGTTGTAATTTACGCGTATTTGGCGCCGTTATTATTGCTACGTTCGGGCAGGGTGAGCCTTAAATAACTCGATTAACTCATTCACTGCCACTTCTTTTTACGAACTTTCGCCAGGTGCCACATCTGTCATTAATTGAATATTGCAACGCACATGTGCGTTCGAGGCACTGCGGGAAAGTCAGCAAAACGCACATATGCGTTGGTGGCAGTGAATGCCTAAAAAAAACCCTTCTGCAAACTAACTTTTGATATACCCAGTGTCATTCTCACAATCAAGACGAATCTAAAGCACCTCAGAAGCTAAAATCCGTTATGCCGGTTAGGCTACAGAGCATGCCAAAAATATACGTCATACACTTAAAAAACATAACACGCTCCTTCTGGCGCAGTCGGTTAAAAAAATCTGTAATAGAATGCTGTTATGTTATAGGTAAAAAACTTAAGTAAGTCACCTGTTGTATTATATGTAGTTGTGTTCCAAAATGATATGCAAATTCGAGGAAAATTCAAATATGGAACGTCAACTTTCGTATACAGACAGGTTACTACTACATAGACGAGGTCATTTAGCTATGTTTTTTACCTATAAGAGAACGTAATCTGATTGTTACTGACAAATAACTAATAATAATGTACTGTATTATCTAAAAGTGAAATCTTTATTTATTTTGTTTTATATACAAGATAGGTTCGGATTTACTGGTTTGATTTTCTAGTTTTGAGAGAAAGTCGGTGCCCAGCAGTGGGGATAGGGATCTTCTTTAATTTTTGTCATATTTTTCTTGCAGAATACATAGAAGTTAAGGTGGAAGGTTTGAACGGACAACTCCCTAACTTGGACCTTAGCAATTTGGTGCACAAACTTTGTGTCAAATCTGGAATACACCACTCGTACAAAAACAGGTACTTATAATAATTCAAATAATTTTGACGACTGGCCTTAATTGACGGCTGGATTGGTCCAGTTGGTAGTGACCCTGCCTTCTGTTCCGAAGGTCGCGGGTTCGAGTCCCGCTCGGGGCAAACTTTGTGTGATGAACACGAATGTTTGTACTGGAGTCATGGATGTTTAGTATTTATATATGTATGTATTTCTCTATATAAGTATTTATATCGTTGTCTAGCACCCATAGTACAAGCTTTGCTTAGTTTGGGTCTAGGTCAATATGTGTGAAATGTCTTAAGATATTTATTTATTTATTTATTAATTATTTCTTCGTACATATAGCACGACTCAACTAGAAGGCGCGCGGATTAAGCAATAACAGACTCTGCGTCAACGGCTTAAGTGCTCCGCCGCGCGCCTTCTAAGTTGTATTCTGCTATACCTACTTACGTATAATGATATACGTAATATACGCTGGAGGTGAAGGTCGCGGGAAGTCGGTGGATGCGAGCGGCACAGGACCGGTTGGAGTGGGGAGGCCTATGTTCAGCAGTGGACGTCTATCGGCTGATATGATGAATATACGATATCGCAGTTCTTTAAATGTAAAGAACTACGATAAATTTCATGTTTTTCACGGAAGCGGTTTGTACACAGATTTTTGAAACTAGAAGTAATTCTTCAAATATCAAAACTTAATTAAAGTAATTCAGAATGGTGATTAAACAAGTAGTCTTAATATTATACATTACATTTTGATCCCTATACCTATGGAGTGTGGAATGTGTCTTGGTAAGGAGCGCAATCTTATATGGCGAAACAGTTGAAAACGTGTCCAGCGGATTTGATAAGCAACAAAACAAAACACCCTCTCCTCACAACCGTTTTCGCCTCAGCAGCGCCATCTGAAGGCGCTACTGCAGACTATCCGCCTAGGTGGCTTGACTGGAGTGGCGACCGCAGCGCCCCCAACCTCCCCGATTTGGTGTCCACTTTTGGAACTATAAAGATTGCGCTCCTTTACTTCATCCCTCCATACCTATACCTACTTACCAATGCAATGGTACTAATTCGTTTGCAGTTACTCTTGGATGCGCAAGGGCAGCAAAATGGCCGAGTGGACGCAAGGAGTTTACACGCTCATGGGGCAACTTGTCACGCAAATTGCGGGCGTGAGTGTCAATAAGTTTATGTTTATACTAGCTTTTCCCCGCAACTTCGTATGCGCAGAAATATTAAAAAGTAAAATCCCGATTCTTCCCGTTCCCGTGGGAATTTTGCAAAATCCTTTCTTAGCGGATGCCTACGTCATAACATCTACCTGCATGCCAAATTTCAGCCCGATCCGTCCAGTGGTTTGGGCTGTGCGTTGATAGATCACTATGTCAGTCAGTCAGTCAGTCACCTTTGAGATTTATATATTTAGATTGACCCTATGCCATGCCTTGTAAACGTATGTATAAGTATCTGGGCGACCGAGTTTTGCTCGGTTGAAAAAAGTAAGGAGTCAAAATGAGTCTGATCAAGTATTGAGACCTAGCTAGATCGATTTGTCCCGTATGTTCCAAATGTCATCGAAATCGTTAGAGCCGTTTCTGAGATCGTTTCAATTAATCCATCAATAATTAATATTATAAATGCGAAAGTAACTCTGACTGTCTGTCTGTTGCCTCTTCACCCTTCAACCGCTGGACCAATTGAGATGAAATTTGGCATGGAGATAGTTGGGGTGCCGTAAAAGGACATGGGCTACTTTTTATCCCGGAAAACGCATAGTTCCCACGGGATAACCGAATTCCATGCGAGCGAGTCGCGGGCAGAAGCTAGTAAAAAAATTAAGCTTGTTTTAAAATCCAAGATTTTGGTTGCGGTTGAGCGTACCTACAATTCAAAATTCAATTCAAAATTCAATCATTTATTCAGCAAATTGGCCACATAGGGACACTTTTACACGTCAGAAAAGAATTTACTAGCGCTTCCTAGACCCATTGCTTGAGAAGAAGCGCCGCAACAAACTCAAGCAGAAGGCCTTTTTTCAAAATTTACACATAGTTATAACATTTACATTACATGTATAAAATATACATATCGGTACGTACTACAATTACATTGAAGGGATGTATAGTCCCTAACTTAAACTTAAATCTAAGATCTTAGAGATGTATAGTCTCCAAGGGTCCAGAAAAAAAAAAAATATGGAGATGGCCTCCATTGTCAAATAAATATAAATTCCATAGATGTCGACAGTCTCAAAATGTCAATAAATAATGAAATACATCATGTATAAAAGAGTTCATTAATACATGTCAATAAGAAAATGATGAGGTCTCTAAATGTAACCTAAACGTAACCTAAACATCGTTTGATTCGTCGTTCGAAACTATCATTTTCACTCGTCCCTAACATTAACCCTCGCTTCTCCTCGGACCACCAAAACTTACTTCATGATAAAATGTGGAGCTTTCCGCACTTGCATCAGAATGTACTATTACAGGTACCGAACGGCAACCACGGCCTATTCCACCGTTTTGGAATCGAAGCCGTAACCTTAGAAGGCCGGGACGCCGACGATCCAGCAGGATCCGCTCCCCGAGTCAACGCCCTCACTTCCGCTAACTTCTACCGCCTTGGCGTGGCCTTAGAGAGCATACTACGGTCGCTGAACAACCTCCTAGAAAGGTTCCACCAGAGTTACTTCTTTTATCTACTAGCTGCCACTAACAGGTTTATATCTATTGGTAAGTGAACATTTGCACCTTTAATTTTATATTAATTTAGATTAATACTAATATTGTTATTTTGACCTTTGGAGACACCTTACATCTCCAAAATTGACTAAGGAGACCGTATACATCTCCTAAACTTGTGTTGTATGATATAATTTTAGAGACTGTGTACAACTTTAGGATACCTAGAGACGTATACAATCTCTAAACATTTGCGATTTTTATTATTATTTTTAGTATACATATTTAGATAAGTACTTTGATTAATATTTTCATTAATTTGTACCATTAATTAATATAAGACCATCTCTAAGATCTTAGATTTAAGTTTAAGTTAGGGACTATACATCCCTTAAATGTGATTTTAGTATGTACCTATATATGTATTTTTATACATATTAACGTAAATTTAATGTAAATCTATATGTTTAAATTTTGAAAAAAGGCCTTCTGCTGAGTTTGTTGCGGCGCTTCTTCTCAAGCAATGGGTCTAGGAAGCGCTGGTAAATTCATTTCTGTTAAATTCATTTAAAAGTGACGTGTAAAAGTGCCCAGATGTGGCCTATTTGCTGAATAAATATTTTCATTTTCATTTGAACTTAATAAGGTCATAGAAATAATGAGGTAAAGCTAGAAGGATAACCTTCAAACAAATCAGCGTACGCCCGAAATAAGTGTTAAACGCGATAATAGATGTCGCCGCCTAGGTAGCCTGCATATAAGTTTGAACTCCATGAGCAACATCTAGATGGCGCTGTACAGGCGAAGTATGAAAAGATTCAATTACAAAGCAAAACAAGATTAAGATTGTTAGTGGTAGGACCTGGTGTTGGCTCTGTCCGGGGTGGTACCACCGTCTTTCCCCGCTAACCTGCCGTCAAGTAGCAGCCGGTGAAATTTCTGGCACAGAGGCATCATTCCATCTTAGGCCTAAGGGTAGGCAACTCATTCGAGATTTTATGGTTTCTTAATGGGGGATCATAGGACTACTTACCATCAGGTGGGCTGTGCGCTCGTTTGCCTATATCATTGGTATAGAAAAAGCGTTCTGGCCATTTCCGATGTAAAAAGAAAGAAAGAAAAAGAAGAAAAACATTTATTTGTGACGACACAAAATAAAAATAAACAGATATTGGCCACGAAATGGTCCTGACTCAGCATATTTGCTGGTTTTGAACCATCGCTGGTCTTTCGTCAGGACCATGTACGCCGTGTACGCCAAAAAACCGTGGTGGCCTAGTGGTTCGACCTACCGCCTCACATGCAGGGGATCGGGGGTTCGATTCCGGCTCACACCTCTAAGTTTACTTATGTGCAAAATTCAATTTGAATTGACCACTGAGCTTTTCGGTGAGGGAAAACATCGTGAGGAAACCTGCACGCATCTGAGAAGTAATTCAAAGATGTGTGTGAAGTCCCCAATCCACACTGGGCCCGCGTGGGGACTATAGCCCAAGCCCTCTCGTGGTGAGAGGAGGCCTTGCCTGAGAGTGAGCACTGGGAGGAAAATAGGCTGTAGTAGTAGTAGTAGTAGTAGTAGTGATAAGGAAACCTAGTCAGAGGTAGATTCGCGAAAGATGGCACGAACGGAATGAACCAGAGACAAGGTAATTATATTAGAATGTCAATCTCCTTACATTACAGCGTACATCGGAAATAGCCAGGGAGCTTCATCTCTCTTCATACTTCCCCTGTACAGCGCCATCTAGATGTTGCTCATGGAGTTCAAACTTATATGCAGGCTACCGAGGCAGCGACATCTATTATCGCATTTAACACTTATTTCGGGCGTACGCTGATTTGTTTGAAGGTTGCCATTCTAAGTTTACCTTACTTCTTCTATTATATTATTCATAGCTAAGAGAAAAACACCCTTTGTTTACATTATTTCTGCAAGTTCAATAATCAGACTATATTCATCCTAAGTTAACATTAATTTATAAGTAAGGATTCACAATCAGCCAGAGAAAAATGGCAATAAAGAAGCGTTATTAGCATATTGGAACGTATTTTCTATTGTCAGTTTGCTCCATATATTTTGACATATTCTGTTAGGCACTGTTCGTCCATATGTTATTACTTATTATAGGTCAATGTAAGTTGACATACAATTTTCAGCACAATACATGCCGGCACTATGCATGCTATGCGGAGCTATGCTCATCAGGGCGCTATCGCTTTGGGTCACCACACAACGCGAAAACGAAGAAGAGGAAAAACCAAAGAAACCTAAACGCAAAACCTCAAACGCTGTCCTACCAGGAGAGGATGAAGCCAAAGAGGTTTTGGCACCAGAACAGGACAAAAAGAATAAAAAGAGAAAGAAGGACGATAGTAGTTTTAGCATCGTGAATATAGGTGCTAATTACATTTTCGTGCATTTCGTCGGATACATCGTGATGAATACGCCAGTGCTTTTGACACAGATTGGTAAGTTGTTTTTACATGACCCTTGGCCGTAAAGTGGGATTTTCTGCCCGCTACACGGAGAGAAAATCTCACTTCTTGGCCAAGGCAAGATGTAAAACTTTTGACAAACCACGGGCGGTAATTCATAAAGCCCCAGATCGCATATTTATGGCCCTCACCTTCGGTTCGGGCCACAGAATCCTGCGATCTGGGACATTTACGAATTCACCACCCTAGGTTTGTAATGTACTATTAACACGCTTTTATTAGGTCGACCTGTATGTAACTATGTAATGGAATCTTGGAAGTTAAATTTGACCCACTTTCCGATTTCCGATTGAGCTGAAATTTTGCACGAATATGTTAATCGCGTGACAATGCAATATTATCATGACGTGGAGCTGATCTGATGATGGAGCTGGAAGGTGGCCATAGGAACTCCGTAATAAAACTACATAAACCCATCGAATTTGGGCTCGTTTGATTCGTCTTGAAGGGTAGATGAAGGATTTACAAAAGAAAAGTACAGTCAGCAATAAAAGCGTGTCCCAAAAATATTATCTTTGTCTTTGGTATATTATGTTTGCAAAGCCGCTCTAAAATTCGTATTATTTTTCTGTGCTATCTACTGCACAGGTTTTTCTATTTAACATGGGCAGTTCCGAATCCGAATCCATATGAAATGGAGGGAAACTGTCTTTGGAAACATTGAGCCGTTTTTTGGGACAATAAATCTGGCATTGTCTAATTTTTGGGCAAGTTTGAATGAAATTATCTTTGCATTTCATTAAAAAAAACCTGCATTCTCTCGTTTTCTTTTATTATGGATTCAGACCTCTCCGAATGGTCCCAGCTTCTTAAGAGGGTTTACTCCGGAAGTTAGCAACGTCGCAAGTAGCTGTCAAATATTTTGTTGTTTTCATTGATTTCTGAATGAAAACATGAATTATCGCTCTATGGTTGAATAAAACATTAAGTATGGATTGCAACAATTACCATAGGAACATGAATGGAAGCACTATCTTTTGAAAACTTTCCATCGCATTTTTCATGCGTTTTAATATAATCTTATCATTTGAATGCCTAACCAACAAATATAAAATGAGACGCGTCATTCAACCATAGGATGATAACTTCTTTTTTTTATTCGGTAATATACGTTGCCAACTTTCGGGATAAACCCTCTTAATATTACAATTTTGTGAACTATTTCGTTTATAGCGAAAATAACAATCTTGAGACGACTATAGACAGCGATGTCGTTGTAAATTGGCGCCTTTGCTTTGGGTTTCACTTGACTACGCATTTTTTTCAGTTACAAATTCCAAACTTGGCAAATACATGCAAAAGTTATACACGTGCCAATTTTTTTTTTTGATGTTTCCTCATGAATCCCACATGAACTTAATTAAAATGGAATCAAACTGTATCCACCTTTCGACCAAAAAAGAATAATGGAAATCGGTTCACGTTTACTGTTTATTTTCGAAGAATACTTACCTGTATAAAAAACCGGTCAAGAAGCGAGTTAAACTCGCGTGGAGAGGGTTCCGACCATTGTTTATTTTCAATGACGTCATTTTTAATAATATAAGCTCTTTTATATGATACATTGTAAATACTATAGACTTCTTAATAATCTATAGGTCCTTCGTATTTTTTTCCAAAATTTTAGGTCTAGTAGTTTTGGAGATAAGGGGGGTAATTTTTCGCATCGGTCCAGTAGTTTCGGAGAAAATCGACTGTTACAGACGGACGGACAGACACCACACGAGTGATCCTATGAGGGTTCCGTTTTTACCTCTTGAGGCTCGGAACCCTAAAAACCGATGAATTGACGCCCTCTCTTTTTAAAGTCGATTTAAAAACTTTCTTTTCAGGGTCATCATACAACCAACCGTCGGAAGTATCAGTATATTACGGTCTTTTAGCTATATCCGTATTCCTCACCCTGGTAACACCGTATGTCCCGCGCGTACTCGGCACGGGGCGCATAAGCTACGAGGAATTGTCTCTGGTCAATATCCTGCTGTTGGTAGAACTGGCGACCGTCTGTTTGTCTGTGGGCATGCACAACTTCCCACTGGGGCTGGTGTTGGCAGTACTGTATACGCCTTTAGCCCTGGCGGCTGGGGTCGTCGTTAAGGGAGGAGGGAAGAATAGGTAAGATTTTATGGTTATACGAGCTTTTACACTATATTTCCAAAGCACTTTTTCCAGGATTTCTATCCAAAATCCTCTTCCGGGGTCCTTCTAGGGCCGCTTCCTATATCCACGTAACGCCTCGTTTTGCCTACGGACGGTTAAAATTTGACAGATTCTCTATGGAACAAATGTCAAAAATCAACCGTCCGTAGGCAAAACGAGGCGTTTCGTGGATATAGGAACCGGTCCCTAATGAATTTCCGGGATTTTTCCGGAATTGCTCGAGATTTCCGAGATAATAAATAGCCTATAGCTTATTCCAGGTTATAAACTATCTGTTTGCCAAATTTGATGCAAATCGGTTGAGCCGTTTTGGTGTGATTGAGCAACAAACATCCAAACACACAAACTTTTATCTTTATTATATTAGTAAGATTCTTTACTTACATACTTACTACCTATTTGTGTCCCACTGCTGGGCACAAGTCTCCCCTCATCATGAGAGGGTTTATGGTATAGTCCCCACGTGGCCCGGTGCCGATTGGGGACTTCACACACATCTTTGAATTACTACGCAGATGCGTGCAGGTTTCCTCACGATGTTTTCCTTCACCGAAGATTCTTTAGCTCTTTATTATTGCCGTATAAGTGAAGAATATTTTTATTTTGTCTCCGATTCTCATAAAAGCGTACTCGAGTCTAGTTAATAAGAACGTACTAATTAGAACTACAGTTCAGAGTAGGCAACTAATAACTATAGAGGTTCCAGGCATTGAAAACTGAAAGAAATCATCATCATCATTTCAGCCGAAAGACGTCCACTGCTGGACATAGGCCTCCCCCAAGGCTCGCCACTCAGACCGGCGGGAAACCGGTGGAAGCAAATAGCACAGGTACTTGCTTCCACCGGTTTAATTAGGCCTTTAAACACTCGTGCTTTATTATTATGAAACGAGCCGTTCCCGAGAAAACCCCACTCGTGTTTTAAGGACCTTTATTATGTAGCAGTCACATAAAATAAGCCGTGGTGGCCTAGTGGTTCGACCTACCGCCTCTCATGCAGAGGGCCGGGGGTTCGATTCCGGCTCGCACCTCTAAGTTGACTTATGTGCGAAATTCAACTTGAATTTACCACTGAGCTATGCGGTGAAGGAAAACATCGTGAGGAAACCTGCACTCATCTGGGAAGTAATTCAAAGATGTGTGTGAAGTCCCCAATCCGCACTGGGCCCGCGTGGGGACTACAGCCCAACCCTCTCGTGATGAGAGGAGGCCTGTGCCCAGCAGTGGGACGCAAATAGGCTGAAGTAGTAGTCACGTAAACTACTATTATTATTATTTTCCTGACTGCTGGCCGATGGGGCCAGAAAGTTCTGGAGTGGCGTCCGCGAACAGGTAGACGTGCTGTCGGTAGGCTTCCAACAAGATGGAGTGACGACCTTATAAAGGTCGCGAGAACGCGGTGGATGCGAGTGGCACAGGTCCTATGTCCAGCAGTGGACGTCTTTCGGCTGAAATGATGATGATGATGATGACCATTTTTTTCCACAGCTCCATGACCTTGTTCCTCCGTCGCGTTATCTGCCTCGTCCTTCACCCGATGGCTGTCATTTCCCTGTGTATGATGGCGTACAGCCGCGTCCTATTCCCGGAGGACAGCTGGCTGGGCGCGGCGGGGCGCGGGCGGGACGCCGCCGCGCAGGCGCTCATGTTCGCCGTCGCTGACTCTCTGGTACGTCATGTTATCCTAGTATTTTCTCTTAGGGCCGTTCCCAGCATCGTCAAATTGCTCATGTAAGATCATACTTTTCTAAGAAATATCAAAAGTTAAAAATATGAAAAAAACATATGTTATATTTGATTATATCATCCTTACATTGACCGCTTTCGTTACACGTTTCACGAAACTTCGCCCGATACAATTTAATTCCAAAGTAACCTCTAACTCGGACCTTTAATCCAACTTTACTCCAGTTTATTATATCAAACAGTGTAAAACTAAAATATAACAGAAATATTATCCATATTATATGCATACATTGACAGCTTTATAAATGCTATGTTTTAGACGGTATTTTTATAGAAATTAAAACGCGTTAAATACTAACTAAATCGGGCGTTCTGTGCGTTGCGCTTTCTCTGTTCATGCTTGCAAGGACTTTTAAAAATAATCATTAGCTTTAAATATATGACTAAGTCAAACATTTTAAGCGAGAGACCTCATCATGTTCTTATTGACATGTATTAATGAACTCTTTTATTATGATGTATTTCATTATTTATTGACATTTTGAGACTGTCGACATCTATGGAATTTATATTTATTTGACAATGGAGGCCATCTCCATAATTTTTCATTTTTTTATTTTTTTCTGGACCCTTGGAGACTATACATCTCTAAGATCTTAGATTTAAGTTTAAGTTAGGGGCTATACAGCCCTTCAATGTAATTTTAGTACGTACCTATGTGTATATTTTTTACATGTAATGTAAATTTTGTAAATTTAAAAAAAAGGCCTGCTTGAGTTTGTTGCGGCGCTTCTTCTCAAGCAATGGGTCTAGGAAGCGCTGGTAAATTATTTTTCTGACGTGTAAAAGTGCCGCTATGTGGCCAATTTGCTGAATAAATGAATGAATTGAATTGAATTGAATCTCTTTCACTCGTTGCACGAGTGCCAGTGACGGCTGAGCTGGGTATAGGAACGGCCTAAAGGGTTAGAGGAGTCAATTCAATTCAATTCAATCATTCAAATTCAGCAAATTGGCCACATAGCGGCACTTTTACACGTCAGAAAAAGAATTTACCAGTGTTACTTGAGCCTCACCTATCCGCGACTCGCTGGCATGTCTCTTACAATAGTATGGTGCCCTGGTACTTTAGCTGATGTGAGGAACTTTCCATGTTCCATTGTCGCCTCTCCATCTGGAAATGTGACCAAAAAAATCCAATTTTCTCCGAAGGCATATTGAGGAGGGTCTTATAGATATTTTTAGTTTAGTCACACGGCGGACAGGGCCTATAAAAGCACGATTTCAAACAATTCGAATGAAGTGTCTACGTTTGCGTGCGAGGACGTCTGTACACTTGTAAATGTTTGTGTACCACTACGCGGGCCAACAATTCACTCTCCATCTCCGGATGAAACAAATGACGGTAAGGGCGAGTTGGGCGCGAGTTGCGCGCCGGCTAGATTCAGGCGGGTGATTCCGTGGCCATTCTGTATGTAGTACTATTAAATATTCTGTGGTTTAGTGCAGCTAGAATGGAGTCGTTGGTTCGATGCTCTGTCCAGTGAAACCCGAGCATAACCCCCTAATGTACCCCCTATAGATGATGATGATGATGATGATGATGATGATGACGATGACGACGACCACCACGACGACGACGACGACGACGACGACGACGACGATGGCGATGACGATGATGATGATGATGATGATGATGATGATGATGACGATGACGACGACCACGACGACGACGACGACGACGACGACGACGACGACGACGAGGACGATGACGATGACGATGACGATGATGATGATGATGATGATGATGATGATGATGATGATGATGATGATGATGAAGATGACGATGACGATGATGATGATGATGATGATGATGACGATGATGATGATGATGATGACGATGATGAAAAAACCTCTCTTTCCAGATCTACGGCAACTGGCTATTCAATGTAGCTACTACAACCATCCTACCGATATGGATCATTTTCTGGCAGATCCTATGCAACAAAGTCGACCCTCCAGTACCTTAATCTTATACATATTAGTACTTCATTAGACAATATAGCTGAAACCATTGATCTACATTGAACAGTTCGGGCACCCGTTTGGCGCTCAGTAAATTTGACACTTAAGTCTTAGTGTTAGGTTTACTTTTGTGTAAAATATTTATCTTGACACATACTATAAAGAGGCGTTATTAGCATATTGGAACGTATCTTCTAACGTCAGTTTGCTCCATATATTTTGACATATTCTGTTAGGCACTGTTCGTCCATATGTTATTATAGGTCAATGGCTTAAATTAATTATTGTTATAACTCTGCTTGATCAGACGCCATTTGTTCAAATCAAGCGGAGCCAATATTAGGTAAATAATAATATAGTACAGGGACTATATTCGAAGTCTTGAGATCTCCCTGTTCCCTATAATATCGCTCAAGCGTGGTGGCGTTGCAATCGAACTTTAAGCAGCTAGATTTAAAGTTCAACTTGAGCGCCGTGACGCGTGCGCGGTCCTATAGGGAACAGGGAGATCCCTATGTAAGACTTCGAAAATAGCCTTACCACGACAATGTGTCGTGGTTTACAATTTACTCGGAATTGTTTTACGTTACCAAATCTTAGGTATAATTTCTACGAGCTATTGAATGGATATATATGCCCATGCTTTTCTGAGAAGGAAAACATCGCGAGGAAACCTGCACGCAACTGCGAAGTAATTCAAGGATGCGTGTGAACTGTGAAGTCCCCAAACCGCACTGGGCCCGCGTGGGGACTAGGTGGGGACTATAGGCCAATACCCAGCCCTGTGCCCAGCAGTGGGACACAAATAGGCTATTTGGAGTGGAATGTATTTGCTTTAAATTTAAGAGGGTTTATCCCGAAAGTTGGCAACGTCGTATATAGCTGTTAAATGTTTCGCTGCTTTTATTAATTTCTCAATATTACTGAATTAAAAAAATAAATAATCATTCTATGGTTGAATGACGCGTCTCGTTTTACATTTGTTGGTTAGGCATTCAAATGATAAGATTACATTAAAATACACGAAAAATGCGATGGAAATTTCAAAGGATATTACTTCCATAATACTAAAGAGTTCGTGTTGCTATGATAGGTAACTGTTGCAATCCATACTTAATGTTTTATTCAACCATAGAGCGAGTATTCATGTTTTCATTCAGTAATATTCAGAAATTAATGGAAAAAACGAAACCGGTTGACGACCGGATTGGTCCAGTTGGTAGTGACCCTGCCTTCTGTTCCGATGGTCGCGGGTTCGAGTCCCGCTCGGGGCAAACTGAGTCATCATCATCATCATCATCATCATTTCAGCCAAAAGACCACTGCTGGACATAGGCCTCCCCCAAGGTTCGCCACTCAGACCGGTCCTGTGCTACTTGCTTCCACCGGTTACCCGCGACCTTCACGAGGTCGTCGCTCCATCTTGTTGAAGTCATGGATATTTAGTATTTATATATATATATATATATTTCTCTATATACGTATTAAATTATATCGTTGTCTAGCACCCATAATACAAGCGTCGCTTAGTTTGGGGCTAGGTGTGTGAAATGTGTGATATGTCCCAAGGATATTTTTATTATACACGGTGAACTTGAGTAACCCGAATAATTTTACCAGCGTATACCTGAGGTCATAAGGAATAAAAAATGTTAATGAGATCAGGTTGAAATATGATTTTTAACTTATTTTATTCCATACGACCCCAGTCGGAGTCGGTCAGAAATCGTATGGAATAAAAAAAGTTAAAAATCATATTTCAACCTGGTTTCATATTTTTTTTTATTTCTTACGGCCTCAGGTATACGCCGGTAAAATTATTCGGGTTACTCAAGTTCACCGTGTATAAATATATGACAGCTATTTGCGACGTTGCCAACTTTCGGAATAAAACCTCTTAACAACTTTACAATGTAGTAAGAATTGTTTGTAGGTACATAGTTTATGATTTATACCAGAAGGAACATATAATGTAATATTTACTAAGCAAATTGAACAATCCACTACGATAAAGATGTTACATATGATAACAATATTTTGATAAAAGTGGAAGAAATAATTACGAGGCGATTTAATTTTTCAAATTAAGTACCTGTGTTTTTATCAATAAATTGTTTTGTACCTTGAGAGTTTGTTGCATTTCTACCCTTTCAATTATTTCCCTTGAATTTATAGTATTTATACATATAATAGTTGATTCGGGCACACTTCGATTTTGGCATCCGATCGGTGAGCCCTTGCCGAAAAAAAACCGGCCAAGAAGCGAGTTAAACTCGCGTGGAGAGGGTTCCGACCCTTGATTATTTTCAATGACGTCATTTTCAAACCGTTTCACTGGATAAGCTCTTTTATATGATAGATTTCAAATACCATAGACTTCTTAATAATGTTCCTGTAATCTATAGGTCAATAACTATCTTTCGTATTTTTTCCAAAATTTTAGATCGTGGTCAATTTTCGCCTATTTTCTTAAATAGCTCGAAAAGTATTCACCAATAAAGAAATAAAAAAATATTTTTAAGATCCTCATAAGAAGTACTTTCATTTGATATGTCTCACGATATAGTTTGAAAAACTTCATTATTATTTTTTTCAAAGGGCGTGCCAGGATAAGCTAAGTGATTCTGCCCCCGACGAATTTGGGCTTGTAATTTTTATGGTTGGTGTGGCTCTTGATGTTCTCCCTCAGATAAAATTTGAAAAAAAATACATGTTGTAGTTTATTAGTGGGTGTACTATTGGTGAAAAAACTAGAGCGGTCTCTAACCTGTAAGTAATTTAAAAAAAATTAAAAAAAGTTTAGTCAGCTTTTATTTTATTTTTTGCTGTGACATAATGAAAATATTATTATGTCGTATAATTATCTTGACTCAATGTACAACATATGTGAATTATACTAAAATCGGTTAACTAGAAAAAAAGTTATCAAAGAACAATGATTTTTCGTTTTTTTTTTGTTTTACAAAAACTATAATGTTTAGGGTGCTCAAATTTTGCACAATAATTACTGGTGTAGAGCCACACCAACCATAAAAATTACAAGCCCAAATTCGTCGGGGGCAGAATCACTTAGCTTATCCTGGCACGCCCTTTAGCCCCTAAAAATATGGTCTATGTTTGAAATTCATTTATTTTCGTTACACGTCCGTCTGGGTCACAAACTTACATATAGAGGTACGTACCAAATTTCAACTTAATCGGTCAGTAGTTTCGGAGAAAATCAATCGATAAGGGTTCCATTTTTACCTCTTGAGGTTCGGAACCCTAAAAACGTGGGTTTTCGGCTCCTGAGTTTATTTAGTTATTTGGTTAAAAATCACGACGAAGTTCTCGCTGTTTTGTATATTTTTAAGTGGATATTCCTCGCGAGACGAGAGATTTGAGTTTGGTTGAAAGTGCGAAGTGAATCTAAATATATAAAACTCAAAGGTGACTGACTGACTGACATAGTGATCTATCAACGCACAGCCCAAACCACTGGACGGATCGGGCTGAAATTTGGCATGCAGGTAGATGTTATGAGGTAAGCATCCGCTAAGGATTTTGCAAATTCCCACGGGAACGGGAAAAATCGGGAAGTTGCGGGGAAAAGCAAGTTTTGATATAAGTGTGCGTGTTTCTGGTCTGACAATCCTCGAGTTGGTAAGAGTTTTGAAAGCTGGACGGCTTATGGGTATACCCTGATAGCGCTTAGGGCTTCCGAAGATTAAGGCGAGACCAAGGAGACATGATTGTAAGTGATATTTGGTAAAAATTCAGATCCGCGTTACCGCGAACGATTGCTCGGATTGCAGCCTAACCTGTAAGTACTTACTCAAAATATTTATGGTAGCTTTCTGCTACAAAGTTTATTCAGTTCAATTACATAGTAAGGGAAACCACATCTTCATCCACAATAATAAACTTTTCATTAGCTATGAATGTCAAGTTGCTAACGTATTTGATGTTACTGGCGTAAACTAAACTTTCTGCACGAGTGAATAGAGTTCAGTTGAGTTTGATGGTAAAGAAGGCTTTTAACATGACGTTTTTCACCAGCACATAAAAGTAAAACCCCACAATCTTGGTTAATCTCTTTATATAGCCATAATTATTGTTTGAACTAGTTTAAATAACTTTACTGATAGTAATGAGAAGTCTGTTTTATTCAGTACTAAAATTTACGGTAGGTGAGAAGGGTTTGTGAAGGAAACAATATATAATTTTTTAAAGGAAAATGAGTGTCTACAGACAACTACTATGTACTGGAGCAAGTAAGTGAAGAGTGATAACGAATTAAGAAACTTTGGAAAAGGAAGTCGTAAAGTACTTAATATTCGGTGGTTTGTAAAGGGAAAATGTCTACTTATGCATAACGCTTTTCAAAGCATAGGTTTTGAAAAAATCAAGTACATTTTTGAAAGAGCGATTTTGAAAGAGTGAGAGTGGAGTCCCTAACGAAGTGAGTATGATAATTTTAATAGTGATGGCCTACACCCTTCTTAAAAAGAACGAAATAATTTGAAAAATATGATAATAATCTAGCTCTACTACTACAGCCTATTTGCGTCCCACTGCTGGGCACAGGCCTCCTCTCATCGCGAGAGGGTTTGGGCTATAGTCCCCACGCGGGCCCAGTGCGGATTGGGGACTTCACACATATCTTTGAATGACTTCGCAGATGCGTGCAGGTTACCTCACGATGTTTTCCTTCACCGAAAAGCTCAGTGGTAAATTCAAAGTGAATTTCGCACATAAGTACCTAAACTTAGAGGTGCGAGCCGGAATCGAACTCCCGACCCTCTGCATGGGAGGCGAATCTAGCTCTATTGGTCCGAAGATTATTGAACTCTAAATAGAGATTCATCGCAATGATTAGATTCATTATAAAGAAATCTTGATTGATTAAAATCTAACACAGTATAATCTAGGACTTTGTAATACTGTACGTAAACAAATACACAGATAAAAGCGTATACCTACTTTATATTTTATTATCTACAGACGTAAATTTACTTTACGTTAAAAGATCATAGTAAAAAAACAATGATAAGTTTAAGTGCAAATAGGTACTTATAAGCTTTTGGGGAGCGTAAATCTATCGGACATGGCGATTTGGCGACTATGAAAACAGCTTTAGCTACCACCTTCGGGCCTTAAATATGTCAATAAAAGCCATTGTTGGGAAGGGGATCTGCCAAATTTCGCAAAGCAGCATCGCTGTACCGGCACTTGAGTCCCGTAGTGGTATTGCACTTGGCCACTACTTTGGCTTTTAGTACTGCTAATGTTGGGAGTCTTTGGGAATAAAAGAAACCCTCAAAAATCAAGGACACTGTTCATCTCCTACAGTATGCTACTTATGCATGAGCATGGGTGTAATCTTCACTTGGCCGTCATCGACGCTGGCACTCTTCAAGTCGCCCAACACAACCCTCCACCGGCCGATGTCGGAGCCGGAGTTGGCTCTGTTCGGAAGCCTGTCCTCCATTGGAGCCCTGATCGCCACGCCGGTGGCCGGGGTCCTGCTGGATAGAGTGGGACGGAAGTATTGCACCATAATGTTTTCTTTAATGCACGTGGTGAGTAAGTTTTTGATTTATTGGACTTCTTTCTTCTCTTCAGCACGAGAACTTTAATAATGTTGATTGACAAACAACAAACATCTCGATATTAAAATATTTTATAAAAACAACCTATCCTATGGCCAGCATTGCCAACAAAGGGTCGAAACATCTCTCGTGGGTTAGTCCAGATCCTCTCGTCACGAGAGAGGGCCTGAGGCCTCATTGTGAATGAAATGAAATGAAATAGTTTTATTTGCCATAAGTCCTGCTAAGTGTGAATGCTCCTTGGTTTGGTTTTACAGTCCCCGAGATATTTGGTACTTTTTCTGTGCGAATATGAATCTACTTTAATGCCAAGTGGTGCGCTACCTTTGAACCGGGCGTGGGCCTCAAATATATGGAGATACTTCCGTATTGTATCGGCAAAGTATTGGGGCTGCCGGTAAAATTACTGGCATAAAGGCATTCCATCTTGGCTCTCAGGGTTGGCAAAGGCATTCCGTACTTATTATGTCCATGTCCGCAGTGAGCGCTTACCATCAGGCCTGTGTTTGCATACCACTAACATTAAAAAATATTTCAGGTTTGTTGGACGATGGTGCTAGCATCAAATCGGGTGGAAGTTCTTCTGACAGCCGTTTTTATATCTGGCATAGGCGGGGCAGCCTTCTTGATAGTCCCTGTTTACATCAGTGAATTCTGCCAGGAGTCCATAAGAGGCGCCATGACTTCGGGAGGCATGATATTTTATGCCATAGGCATGATCATCTCTTACACCATAGGTGGATATATGGACTACTATCCGATGTTGTACACCTGCCTGACTATTGCTGTCGTCGGAGTCATCATACTGGGACTGATGAAGGAATCACCGCTATTCCTGATGATGAAAGGAAGAGAGCAGGTACGCAATTATGAAATTTCATTTGTGAATCTTATGGCCGACTTCAAGATTTATGGTTGAAGCATTAGTCAATGTAGTTTTTAACAATCACCTACAAAAGGTTGCCAAATAACCTGATTCTATCAATTACTTATCAAGCTTACCTAGAGTCTGTTCATCCTTTGTTGTCATATTTAGTAAACACGTTACCTCTTGATTATTTTTAGAAATGTATATTTGGGTATACCTCAATGTGAGTCTTGTTTTTTTTGGGATCAAATAAGTGCATTACTGTTTCGAATCATTCTAATTTAACATAATATGGGACATCCTCTCGAGTGATATTTTCTCAGAGATTTATAATAATTTCTTTCTATTTATACCTACATATAAGATTATAAGATTGTACCTACACATTTTGAGGTGATCATTTGGTTTACCAAGTAAGAAAATTGAAACTAATTTGACATATTTTCCAGGAAGCAAAAATCTCAGTTTCATTCTTCCAAAATGCGAAGATAGATTCGAAGATAGTGCAACAAGAGATTGCCACCATACGGAGGACTTTGAGCCCAGAACTCGACGAACCTGGTAAAATCATCTTCTAGTAATTTCCTCTACCTACTTCAGTTTTGTCATTGAAAATGTGTAGCCTAACTTTCAATTTCAATTCAATTGTTAGTTCTAAGTGCTATATCTGGTACCAACTTTTTAAAGCCTTAAAGTTCCAAATCTACCAGAGCGCTTTGGACAAAACCTTTAGCATATGTAAATAGTCATTAAATCCGTTTCTAAAAACAATACCTACTACTTTTCTAACTCAATAAGTTCGTCCAATTTTCACGTGAGAATTTCCAACCGAATCAAGTTTACAGCTGCCTATTAAAAATAGAAGAAACGAATGATATTTGCTATCTTTATGATAATTTCTTAAGCCGTTTATTACAGACTCGGCTGTAATGTAACGTCATAATAAAACAAATGACTTATCGCATACTTTCTTCCGCGTGTGAGGTGCCATTACAAAATGAGTTTTTTTTTTATCACGATAGATGACGTCTAGGATTAACAAAGTGATCTTCAGAGCTTTTTTTCATGTCATTGGTAGGCACACGAGCACACAGGCTACCTGATGGTAAGCGGTCACTGCGGTCTATGGACACCGAAATCTTTAATAAGATCTCGAATGCGTTGCGCACGCTGAGGCCTAAGATGGAATGCCTCTGTGCCAGTAATTTCACCGGCTGTCTTACCCCCTACCGGAACACAACAGTGCGAGCACTGCTATTTGGCGACAGGTTAGCGGGGAAAGACGGTACCACCTGGTGGTGGTGGGCGAACCAAGCACCAGGTCCTACCACCATAAAATGAAATCTAACAATAGTGACATCTATATCATCTATATAAGGACAAACAGTCGGAAGGCTTTTCACACCTGATGGAAAGTGGTTAGGGTCACCACCGCTCGTAAACTTGCTCATTAAGGGACGACTGAGTCGATTCTAAAACGTCAGAACACAGGGAGGGTTTACGACATGAATATATAGGACCTGGCATCTCCTTTAAAAAATAATAAAATTAAAATCCGTAGTAGCACAATTCTTCATAAGGCCCTCTGGCGTCTAAGAGTAGATCCTCGCGGACTTGCTCTTTTTTTAATTTGATTAACCCCTAGTCTACCGCGGACCCGAATTCGCGTCAAAAATTAATTACCCGCATCTGTCATCAACCTGTCAAAATTTGTACCCGTAGTCTCCCACGGACGCGAATTCGCGTCCTGAATTTTGTCTCCGAACTTTTTTTTTTCAGACACTCCCGAGGAAGAATACAAATTGAAGGACGTTCAGAAACCAGAGAAACTGTCGTTGATAAAGTTTTTTAGTAAGTAAATAAGTAAATACATATCCGCAGTAGAACTAGGATCACCGACATAGCCCGAAGAATTGCGAACCTTAAGTGGCAGTGGGCGGGTAGCTATAGCATCTGCAGCCCATACCACGCAGAATAGGCGAAGATAGCCGAGTTGCGGAAAATCAGGCCACGCAAAGCAAGTTTAACGTTATCTAAACCCTTAAGTTAAGCTAAATTCTAAATAATAAACGATTTTTTTATGTCGATGGTATAGACAAACGAGTACACAGACCACCTGAAGGTAAGTGGTCACTGCGGCTCATGGACACCAAAATCATTTGATCCCCATTAGGAAACCATAAGATCTAAAGATCTCGAATGCGTTATAATAATATAGGGATGTGACGACCCCATCGCCCACCTGGTGTTGTACCACCGGTGCAGTCAGTCAGCGCAGGGCGGCCTGTGGCGGGCCGATGGTGAGCGGCGACACCTCGCACCCGAGACCTCCTGGGGACACACACACACATGCGCCATAAACACACATACACACAGTTACACACCTCCCCCGCCTCTGGATTGTCTTAGTTGGCCGCCCAGAGTGGAGCGCAGGAGCTATATGCTTGAAAGGGTGGAAGTGCTCAATCTGCGTAATAACGGGGAAACCCGCTCCGGGTGCGCACGAGGCGCGACCCGCGATGGCGAAACCGGTGCACACTTCTCCACACCCTTAGCTGCTTACATCAGTGTTGCTCCCTCGCCACCCGTGCGGTGGCCTGTATAGGAGGCCCACGAAGGCTAGCCTCTTGGCTAGTGCGTAAGCGGCGAGTCACCGTCTGCCTTGCTTTCAATTTGTGAGATATTGATCAGGCAGATGTCCGTTATCTCACTCCATAGCCCGATTTTCCAGTCGACACCTCCCGTCTACATAGCCCACTCCAAGTCTCTTCCTTCCTCGGCAATAGTTTGGCAACTGTGGCGGGCTGTCCGCCAGTACATCCTCATGTTGTATTGGGAGGACAGATCTCCACAGTTGCGGCCATCTCACATTTCTAGTAAAAGGTACCAAAAGCCACTTCATGTTGGCTTCGGCCCCATGAATGCGAATGACCGGGTCCCCATGGGCTCGTGACATGTATATGTACCAACAAATAATAATAATAAATTTTATTATTATTATTATGCCTACCCTGAGGCCCAAGATGGAATGCTTCTGCTAGAAATTTCACCGGCTGCCTTAATCCCCTACCGGAACACAACACTGCGAGCACTGCTATTTGGCGGCAGGTTAGCAGGGAAAGACGGTGGTTCCTCCGGGCAGACCTAGCACTAGGCCCTACCAGTAGCGAATTAAAAATTAATTTTACAATTTCCAGAGAAATCCTACTCGACCCGTCGCGCGATGCTCGTGGCCCTCGTCACGATGACGGCGTCAATCCTGCAGGGACTCGTGGTGGTCCAGGTATACGCTGAGCCGCTGTTCTCCGAAGCCATCCCCACAATGTCAGCCACCGTGTCCAGCGTTCTCTTCTCCATCATCACCGTCCTCGCTGGCTTCGCCGCCGCGTACCTCACCGAAATGGCTGGGAGAAAGGTAATCTATACTAATAAGAAAGTCTGTAGAAGTCGCGTCTAAAACTTGAACTTTAAAAGACACTATCAAGTCGTAGGGACTATATAAACGATACTGAACACAAAATAACGAATTTAGAAAAAAAAATGTACCTACTTACTACGGATTGCAACAAAATATGGCACCTATGGGGGTGGTTTATAACACTGTTCAACATAATAGGCTACTTGTCATCCCGGAAAAACGCATAGTTCCCGCGGGAACGCGATAACCGAATTTCAAGAGTGCGAAGTCGCGGGCAGAACCTAGTAAATAATTAGTAGTTTATGTAACTGCTACGTAATAAGGGTCGTTATATACGAATGCCTAATTATGTAAGTACAGTTGCATACACAACTTTATCTACACTCATTTTATAAATCCTCTAAGATGCTTCCAAATCGGTCCACAATGGCGGCAATGCGAATACGTCAGTGTCTCACATGCGATTTTCAGCCGACATTTGAATTTGGAACAAACTTTCGTTCAGTCTGACTGAAGAATATAGGCGGCCATTGCTGTTGAAAGATGTTCGAAATTTAAACGTCCGATAACTGCATCGATATCGATTTTGATGAAATGACTTTTACTTTATGACCACAGATAGGAAATTGGCTCTGACAGAACTTGCTGTCATAACGGGTGTCATTACTACCGATTTTTGAACGCATCATAGAGGATTTATGATATGAATTTAGATAACATTCTTTATCAAATCCATACTCTCTATTCCCCAGCCGTTGCTGTTCTACTCGTCAATCGGCTCGGGCGTCTGCTGCGTGCTGCTGGGCTCCCAGATCCACGCGCACTGGGGCCCGCACGCCGTCACCGCCGTGTTCGTCTACCTTTTCTGCGTCGTGTACACTCTTGGCGCGGGCACTATACCTTACGTGCTCACCGCTGAGATCTTCTTGCCTGAGGTTAGTTTTTTGACATATCCTAATATTAGGTCCTTACATATGAAATTGGCGTTTGGCGAACTGGCAACTTTGATTCAAAATATGTGGCGTTCGGCTAGGAATTCCAAATTCAAATTTATTTCAAATTTAAGACCATGTATTTCTGTGTTCGAATTACGAAATTTATTTGTTATCGCGTCATTTGTTTTTCTTTCACATCGTTCTGTTCACAATATGGAGAACTTAAAATATCGCTATATTTACGAATATGAGTTTCACCTCGGCACTAGTGCTGCAGAAACGGCTCGTAGGATTAACAATGCGTATGGGGAAGCTACTGCAAAAGAAAATACGGTACGTTATTGGTTCCAACGTTTCCGTTCTGGAAATTTTGACCTACAGAACAAGCCTCGTGGACGGCCGGAGACACAAGTTGATAACGAAGAATTAAAAGCAATTGTGGAAGCAGATCCATCGCAAACCACGTCAGAGTTAGCGGCAGGCTTCGGTGTGAGTGATAAAACCATTTTGATTCACTTGAAACAAATTGGAAAAGTGAAAAAACTTGAAAAATGGGTACCGCATGAATTGAGCGACGCAAACAAAGAAACACGCGTCGAGTGTTGCGTTTCACTTCTCAACCGGCACAATAATGAAGGCATTTTGAATCGTATCGTTACTTGTGATGAAAAATGGATCTTGTACGACAACCGGAAACGTTCTTCACAATGGTTGAACCCAGGTGAACCAGCCAAATTCTGCCCGAAACGAAAGTTGACTCAGAAAAAGGTACTGGTAAGTGTCTGGTGGACTAGTGCCGGTGTCATCCATTACAGTTTCTTAAGATCTGGGCAAACAATCACGGCTGATGTGTATTGTCAACAATTGCAAACGATGATGGAAAAGCTAGCCATTAAACAACCCAGACTGGTCAATCGATCTAGCCCACTGCTGCTTCAGGACAACGCTCGACCACATACGGCACGTTTGACGGCCGCAAAACTACGGGAGCTGCGACTGGAATGTCTTCGACACCCACCATACTCCCCGGACCTTGCTCCAACTGATTACCATTTTTTTCGGAATTTGGACAACTTCATGCAAGGAAAAAAATTCAATTCTCACGAGGCTGTCCAAACGGCCTTCAAAGATTTTATTGATTCTCGCTCACACACTTTTTTTAGTAAAGGAATCAATGAACTACCTTCGAGATGGCAAAAGTGCATAGATAGCCATGGTACATACTTTGACTAAATAAAAAAATAGTTTCATAAAAAAAAATCGTTTTCATTTCTGCCATATGAAACGCCAATTTCATATGTAAGGACCTAATATTATATGCAAACACTCAATTACAACCGCGAACCGGGAGACGAGCTGTCGGTAGGCCTCCAACAAGATGGAGCGACGACCTCGTGAAGGTTGCGGGAAACCGGTGGAAGCAAGTAGCACAGGACCGGTCTGAGTGGCGAGCCTTGGGGGAGGCCTATGTCCAGCAGTGGACGTCTTTCGGCTGAAATGATGATGATGATGATGACTCAATTACAAATAAAGCAAGTATAATTATTTTTTCGTGAGATTAATCACCATGTTATTCCCATCGCCTCATGCTCTGCATAGATTTTGAACAATACAAAATTCAGTCAATTTAGGTAAATTATTTACCATAAAATTTACAAGCACAGGAACTTTAAACTTGTAAAGTTTTTGTACCTACTACTAAAGCTCAACTTGAGAACACATTATTTGAGTAGAGATATACTTATTTCTATGAATTTTTTGACCTAGAATATCCATACTATCCATACTAATATTATAAATGCGAAAGTTACTCTGTCTGTCTTTCTGTCTGTCTGTCTGTCTGTCTGTTACCTCTTCACGCTAAAACGGCTTGACAGATTGACTTGAATTTTGGTATAGATATAGTTAGAGGCCTGAGGAAGGACATAGGATAGTTTTTATCCCGGATTTCTACCTTTGACGGGATGAAATCCGGGATACCACGATAAGTTATGCACTTAAAGTAGTAGTAGCAATACGTGTATTATAATGTTTGCTATTCCAATTTCTGCAGGCGTTTCAATGTTCGGAAGAAATCCATATCCATATTATTAATATTATAAATGTGAAAGTAACTCTGTCTGTCTGTCTGTCCTGCTTGACCGATTTACATGAAATTTGACATGGAGATAGTTGAAGTCCCGGGAAAGGACATAGGCTACTTTTTATCCGGGAAAACGCATAGTTCCCGCGGTAACGCGCTAACCGACTTCCACGCGGGCGAAGTCGCGGGCAGAAGCTAGTTTACTATAAGGTACAATATGAATTCATTCTTTTCAGGTGAAAAGCTTCGCAACGATGGTAGTGGTCGAATGGGCGTGGCTCTGCAATTTCATCATCCTGTTCATCTTCAACCCGCTGGTGTCTGCCATCGGACTGGGCCAGGTGTTCTACCTGTTCGCCGCCGTCTGCTTCCTGACCGCTCTCTTCACGCACTCCTTCGTCCCGGAGACCAGGGGCCTGCCCGCTGACGCCATACAGACGCTGTTCAGCAAGAAGAGACGACACGTACCTACGCATGCCTGAATAAACAGTTTTAGAAAATGTTTTCTTTATTTATGATACCCTAGACTAGTCATTACCATTACAAACTCAATTCGAGAAGTCCAGTTCGGAACATTGACCTTTCCCAAAGTTTCCACGCATACCGGTTCTGCGCCACCCGCATCTAATGATGATCGTCCTCGGAAATGCCACATTGATCCTATGCTGTCCGTGACTGAAGTTTTCCCGCTACTCAAGAAGACTCAACAGTGACAGTGAAGTGACGTGGGTTGGGTC
This sequence comes from Aethes cnicana, assembly GCA_963971205.1. NCBI lineage: Eukaryota > Metazoa > Arthropoda > Insecta > Lepidoptera > Tortricidae > Aethes > Aethes cnicana. The sequence goes on from OZ020293.1 coordinate 1,068,594, forward strand.
AAAGTTAGCGGACTAAATTCAATAATTGATTTAGCAATTTGACACTCCTTCATCCACATAAGAATGCGAATGCTTTGTCGACCGACGGAATGCCTCTTCGCCGCACCGGCTTTTTCACCGGCTGTCTTAAACCCTCCTCAGAACACAAGTGCAATGATATCTTAAAAATAAAACACCAACGTTTATAACTTAATGATTTATTTATTCTACGCATGACTAGGAACCCTGCTTCTCTTCTTGCTAAACAGCGTTTGTACAGCGTCGATGGGTAACCCCTTGGTCTCAGGCAGGAAGAAGAAAGTGAAGACCGCAGAGCCAAAACAGAAAACAGAGAAGAAGTAGAAGACTGGTCCGAGGCCGATGGCTTTGACGAGGGGGGTGAAGATGAACAGGATTATGGAGCCGCAGAGCCACACCCATTCGATGACCACCATGGACATCAGGCTTTTGATCTAGAAAGAAATGCTACGTTAAGCGATGGTGATGTTGATCATGCTGATATAGTTTTTGTAAATATCTATAGAACGAAATTCCATACTATTACTTGCATGATTGTTCAAAGGAAAAAACTCGCCTTTGTACATGTGGAATAGTAAGCAGACCGTATTTTTGAGTTTTTCCTTTTTGTACTACTTCCTTAAAGTACATATAGAAATTCAACCTACCTCAGGCAAAAACAGCTCTGTTGACAGGATAAAAGGTATAGTGCCCGCTCCCAAAGTGTACACGATGCAGAACAGGTAAATAATGACGGCGGTGACAGCGTGCGGGGCCCAGTGGACGTGGATCTGGGAGCCCAGGAGCAGGCAGCACACGCCGGAGCCGAGTGAGGAGTAGATCATCAGAGGCTAAAACAAATAGGCATGTGATCATAGTCCATCGATTGATTTTTAAGAGTTTGATTCTGATTCAATGAGGGCTATTGCATATGAACATGATCCTAGATACGTTTGTATCTCGTGATGTGAGGTCCAATGTAGATTACGTAACACTGAGGTCTCCAAAACTTCAAATGTTACAGTGACATTGACACTAGGTATTGTACAAAAAGTTCAAAACTTTGACATTGAAAGTCACACCTCATACGACAGTGGCGCTTACTGGTGTGAGCAAAGTTAAGAATTAAGTACCTAAGTAGATATCCAGCAGAAATCATAAAACTTCAATAACTAACTAAGCGCTCCAAAATCTAAGCGTGAGCCTTTACCACTTATAAGACAACAGCTTGAAATTGAATTTCGCATCTCACCCGTCTCCCAGCGACTTCAGTCAGATATGCAGCGAGGAACCCAGCAGCCACCGATATTACGGAGAATAATATGCTCGACCAAGTAGCAGACATCGTCGGGATGGCCTCAGAGAACAGTGGCTCGGCGTACACCTGGATCACCATGATGCCTTGAAACATGGAGGCTGTCACGAGGGTCAAGGATACGAACAAGGCTCGACGGGTGGAATAGGATTTCTCTGGAATAATGAAGATGGTGTTAAATTTTCAACATTGGAGTCAAATACAGTGCCAACCCAACAACTTAGAGGTTTTTGTCTTTCATTTGATTACTGGCTACAATGAATATGATTAAAAGCAAGGAAAGTTTGTAAATTTTGACTTAGTTAGATGGTACTTACTTATAAACTGCAACAGGGGTGTCTTTTTCTTAGGTTTTTGTTCGATCTTTAATTTATCTTCTTCTTCAGGTGTGTCTGGGAAAGGAAAATGAATTAGAATTAAGTAATTTGAAATTTAGTTTGAAATATTTAGCTCAACTCCTTTGAACATAGTTATCATCATTATTCTCACCATCATTATCATCAATATTATTATTTGCAGTAAGTAAGTTTTGCCATTTGCCTTCTCATAAGTAATATCTTTATTGTTATCTCCTATCATTATTCAGAGATGATGATCGGTTAAATATTTACCAGGAGAATCTAAATCCCCAGCATTAAGAGCTCGTCTTATAGTGTCGATCTCTTGCATGACCACCTTTGAATCGATGTCCACAGCTCTGTAGAAAGCAATTGACTTAGCTGCTTCCTGAAACAGTATTTATAAAGCTGTAGGTAGGTATTGTTTTAATTTATCAATTTCATTAATGCTAATCGTGAAGCACTTATGTTGTTGACGCAGTCTTTAATATATATAATATTAATAATCCGAGCTTAATCCGAGCGCCTTCTAAAGTTGTGTCGTAACAAAATATGATATATTCAAAAGCACGGAAGCAATAATTTTATTTTACATCACCCTTGGCTGTAAAGTGACATTTTCTGCCCGCTACGCGGAGAGAAAATCTCACTACAAGACGTAAAACTTTTGACAAACCACGGGCGGTAATTCGTAAAGCCCCAGATCGCATATTTATGGCCCTCACCTTCGGTTCGGGCCTCAGAAACCTACGATCTGGGACATTTACGAATTCACCACCCTAGGTCTGTAATGTACTATTCTATGAATATTGAAAAACTAATCAGTTAAAATAAGATGAAAATAGAATAACTGCTAGCAACGATAAGGATATCTTTATGTTACCGACTGACCCTCTGCGTTACTCTTAACGAGAGAATATAGATAACTAGCTTCTGCCCGCGACTTCGCCCGCGTGGAATTCGGTTATCGCGGTCCCGCGGGAACTATGCGTTTTTCCGGGATAACAAGTAGCCTATGTCCTTTCCCGGGACCCGAACTATCTCCATGCCAAATTTCATCTCAATCGGTCCAGCGGTTGAAGCGTGAAGAGGTAACAGACAGACAGACAGACAGACAGAGTTACTTTCGCATTTATAATATGGATAAATAATATGGATTGCGAATACTCTACCTTTTCCCTTCCCTTTTGCATCAAATGCAAGGGTGACTCCTTCAGAATACACAAAAGCGCTATTCCTCCCACAGAAATAGAGAGGCACACGTAAATCATGGGATAATAGCTCATGAATCCCCCGATAGTGTATGACACGATCATGCCAACGGCGTAGAATATCATGGCGAAAGAGGTCATCCCGCCTCTAATGGACTCCTGGCAGAATTCGCTGACATACATCGGGACCACTAAGAACGCTGCACCACCGATGCCTGAGATAAAGATGGCGGTCAGGAGAACTTCCACTCGATTTGAGGCGATCATCATGGTCCAGCAGACCTAAAAAAATAAGAAATAGGAGACTGTATTAGGTAACTAGAGTGGATTTGTGTGAATGAGGATCGCCGTGGATGCCTTTGACCTCCGCCTGGCATATACAGTGTATAGGGGTTTCGAATTAGGCTCTCAAATCTGAGTTTACACATGTCGAAATAAAATTTGATTTTACCTCAGTTTCTTGGTTAAAGAAAACATCGTGAGGGAACCTGCACGCATCTGTGAAGTAATTCAGGATGACGTGCGTCTGCGTGGTACTCTGTAAGAGATTTCTTAGAAAACAAGAAATAGTTTAATTGTTTTAGTGACTTATAATGTACGATAGTCAGTACCTATGATAATTAAAATAATGTATAATGTATATGTATAATTCAAATTGTGACATTTCTGACGTGTAAAATACCATTTTATTAATAAAGATATTGTATTGTATTGTATTGATGTGTGTGAAGTCCCCAATCTGCACTGGGCCCGCGTGGGGACTATAGCTCAAATACTCTCGTGGTGATAGGAGGCCTGTGCCCAGCTGTGGGACGGTAGTAGGCTGTTGTGGTGGTGGTGACATGATGATGTGCTTAGAAAGGGCCTGAATTCTGCACAGACAGATGATACTTAGTTTTGTCTACCGACTCTACCCACGTAAAGTGGGATAGTGCTAATTTTGAAAGCACACGACAAATTAAATCCAGGGCGAAGAGGAAATTCCCAAATAAAAATCTTGAACGTCTTGTCCGCTCGTTAGTTCCTAAGTATGAAACATACATTATACAAAATTAGCTCAATATCTTTCTCTTATCTCACAGTTAACTAATGCTTACGTAAATAGGAAACTGCAAATAACTCTCGTAAAGCTTATATTTGTAATCGCATAATCAGATGGAAGTACAAGATTGGACATTGATATCTAAGAGCGTGTGTAAGTATTATGTAACTATACATACGCGTACTAATGTAGAGTTAGTATAGCTCTCGCTACCACTACCATCTGACGATCCCCCAGTTTCTTGTCACATGGTGGAGAGATGTAGAGTTAGTATAGCTCTCGCTACCACTACCATCTGACGATCCCCCAGTTTCTTGTCACATGGTGGAGAGATGTAGAGTTAGTATAGCTCTCGCTACCACTACCATCTGACGATCCCCCAGTTTCTTGTCACATGGTGGAGAGATGTAGAGTTAGTATAGCTCTCGCTACCACTACCATCTGACGATCCCCCAGTTTCTCGTCACATGGTGGAGAGATGTAGAGTTAGTATAGCTCTCGCTACCACTACCATCTGACGATCCCCCAGTTTCTTGTCACATGGTGGAGAGATGTAGAGTTAGTATAGCTCTCGCTACCACTACCATCTGACGATCCCCCAGTTTCTTGTCACATGGTGGAGAGATGAAGAGTTAGTATAGCTCTCGCTACCACTACCATCTGACGATCCCCCAGTTTCTTGTCACATGGTGGAGAGATGTAGAGTTAGTATAGCTCTCGCTACCACTACCATCTGACGATCCCCCAGTTTCTTGTCACATGGTGGAGAGATGTAGAGTTAGTATAGCTCTCGCTACCACTACCATCTGACGATCCCCCAGTTTCTTGTCACATGGTGGAGAGATGTAGAGTTAGTATAGCTCTCGCTACCACTACCATCTGACGATCCCCCAGTTTCTTGTCACATGGTGGAGAGATGTAGAGTTAGTATAGCTCTCGCTACCACTACCATCTGACGACCCCCCAGTTTCTTGTCACATGGTGGAGAGATGTAGAGTTAGTATAGCTCTCGCTACCACTACCATCTGACGATCCCCCAGTTTCTTGTCACATGGTGGAGAGATGTAGAGTTAGTATAGCTCCCGCTACCACTACCATCTGACGATCCCCCAGTTTCTTGTCACATGGTGGAGAGATGTAGAGTTAGTATAGCTCTCGCTACCACTACCATCTGACGATCCCCCAGTTTCTTGTCACATGGTGGAGAGATGTAGAGTTAGTATAGCTCTCGCTACCACTACCATCTGACGATCCCCCAGTTTCTTGTTACATGGTGGAGAGATGTAGAGTTAGTATAGCTCTCGCTACCACTACCATCTGACGATCCCCCAGTTTCTTGTCACATGGTGGAGAGATGTAGAGTTAGTATAGCTCTCGCTACCACTACCATCTGACGATCCCCCAGTTTCTTGTCACATGGTGGAGAGATGTAGAGTTAGTATAGCTCTCGCTACCACTACCATCTGACGATCCCCCAGTTTCTTGTCACATGGTGGAGAGATGTAGAGTTAGTATAGCTCTCGCTACCACTACCATCTGACGATCCCCCAGTTTCTCGTCACATGGTGGAGAGATGTAGAGTTAGTATAGCTCTCGCTACCACTACCATCTGACGATCCCCCAGTTTCTCGTCACATGGTGGAGAGATGTAGAGTTAGTATAGCTCTCGCTATACTAACTCGTTAGGATTCTAGATTTGTAAACGTTCTAGAATTACTGATTATTTGAATATTGCTGAGGTGTGCTGAGACGCGAGGAGCCGTTTATGGCTAAAAAATCAACATAACTTGACTAATATTGTTAAATATTGTTAAATATAAGAATGTAATGACTTGTAAATTTGCAATTTATAAATAAAGTTTTGATTGATTGATTGATTGATTAAAAAAGAAAGCCATTCTAGAACGTCTAGTACCTAGTAGTCTGAAGCTCGTGGTAGCAACGCGCGCATGTAAACGTAGGCCCCATTTTAAAAATAATACAAAGTGATCAATACAATTCCTTTTTTATTTAACTTCAAGGAGTACCTCGCACTACCATCTGACGATCCCCCAGTTTCTTGTCACACTAACGAGTCGTAATAATCTGTGGACAAATATTACTAAACGGCACATGAGAGCTGTAGACCTCGCAGCTCCGCCATTTTGAAAAAGAAAAAGAAACGAATCGAAAATAAAAACTATTTACTTAATATTCGAACAGGGGCTATATTCAAAGTCTTAAATAGGGAACAAAGAGATCCCTATTTTAAGACGCTAACTAGAGCCTTTACAATCGTGAAGTTGCGGCTTCTAATCCTATTTAAACGGTTCTATATGTTCAGTTTTTTTATCGCAGATGTCTATAATTAAATACACTATTCTATCATACTCATACTAAAAAGTTTGTTGATTTATATTGTTCATGCAATGTGGGATTTTTTAAATCTTAATTCTTCTGATTTTCTACATATATCGCCACATGCCGCGGTCTTGCTTCTCGCTACCTCCAATGCAAACAGACATTGTCAGCTGAGACAATTGCCTGCCTCCCCTGCCTCGATTGCTCAAGGGCCTTAGCTATTGTCAGCGTCTTAGGTGTTTACTTACCACGTGGGTCAGAGAAAACAATGTCGCAGAATGCTTCCTGCCAATCAAGTCCAACAGGAAACCTGAGGCAGGTATGCTGATGAGTGCCCCTAAAATACAAAATGGAAAAAAAAAATTGAATAGTGTTTTACTAATACCATACCTTAGGATTTAACACGATTAAGTAAGAGATAGCGGAATATTGCAAGAAATATCAAATAAGACTTAAAGCTCACACAAATGAACTAGCTTCGAAACTGGAGGGAGAAGGAAGCGTCAAGCATATTAGACTGAAAAGACACAGTATAAGTTCCTTGATAAGTAGATTTGAATAAATTTTACCTAAACAGCGCCGAATCGGGAGTGTGGACCAGTGGGGCCACCTTCAAGCGTTACATACAAATACAGTACGGATGTACAAAGAATTGAATGGCTCATTGTGTCCAACACAGATTGCCATGTTGCAGAAAGGAGAAAAAAAAAAAACTAATACTATAGGTATTGTATTATGTAGGTACCTACTAGGTATTCAAATCACATTATGTATTCAGCAAATAGGCCACACCTGTACACTTTTACCTACTATCCACCATGATATTTTAGTGAGCAGTTTAGGTTACATTTCGAAGGAGTGTCGCGGGTGTGCTAATACTTGCGTGTACGTGCCAAATTTCAGGTTTCGGATGTGCGTTAGTGATCAGTCAGTAAATCAGTCATTCAGTCAGTAACGGAGGAGGTTTAGATATATGTTGATTGATTTCCGCACGTCTCCTCTTCGCTCCGCCTGCCTCCGCCCAGTGGAAATGCGGCCTCAAACGACAAAGATGGATGACGTCCTCACCCATGGTCTAAGAAAACAAGGTGTGCTTCTCCGGGTCGCGTGACACCCGTACGTCAAAATCGAGTTGCCACTTTATTGCAATAAAACAAAAACGAAGGAAATATTTTCTGCCGTTATACCTAATTATAATGCAAAATAAATCATTTGCGCATTACAATTGTCATTTACTTGTTTAGGCACACAAAATGGGACTAGTTAAAAACAAATAAACGTAATAATTTAATGAAACACTCACAGGATGCATGGGGGTCAGTGCGAAATACGTTCGGGTGTCACCCACACTACTACAGAATACCGGACTGTCATACCTGGCGAAGTATATTATTATATCATGATGTCACCCCATCCGTGGTGAAAAGTAGTAGGTATAGTGCACACAGCGGATTTATTGTATCACGTATATTATTGTATCATTTTCCTCACCTATAGATGAGATGCTGCTAAAGAGAGCAATTTCCGTCTCCGTCATAGGCCGGTGCAGCGTCGTATTCTCCGAGGCGAACAACGTCATCGTTGACGACGGAAAGGTGAACGTTACGCCCATGCTTGCGCATAGATAACAGACTGGAAGAATGGTAAATTAAAGTATATAATTAGGTAGGTACAGGCATCGGCACGGCACTGAGCTAGAGCGGTGGCCTTGGTTGCGCAGAATTCCAAAATACGGTCTCATTGGTAGAAGGGCGCGGGACGCAGGGGGCGCTTTGTCGTGCGTGCACGCTTATTGGCCCTTCAGTTGTAAACATGCGCCGAAATCCCCTTCTACATTTGCTCACCGCTCAAGTTACGTGCCACGAGTTAGTGAGTACATTGAGAAAACAGATTAATTTGAAATATTACTTTTTGAGCTCCAGCATCGTAAATTAAGATAGCCATTATGTTTTACAAAGTTTGGCGTGTGAGGTAGACATTTTTAGATTTTAAATGCGCGGGGACTTGTGATTAGAAGGGACCTGTGCCAAGCAAGAATTTCAATAGAGTCCTCTATAGGTACTAATAATAAGTCTCTTGAAGAAGTCGCGTTTGAATCTTGAAAATTAAAATAAACTATCAAGTCGAGGGTCTACTATATGAACGATACTGAACACAAAAACAAAACATGAGTATAGTATGAATATGTGTGTGTATGTCTGGATTTAACTCGAAAACCACTGGTCGGATTGCAACCAAATTTGGCATGGGGGTAATTTGTAACACTAATCAACATATTATTATAGGCTACTTTTTATCCCGAAAAAAGCATAGCTCCCGCGAGAATGCTATTTCCCCAATTCCACGCGGTTGAAGAAGCTAGTCACTAATAACTATACTGTTGTGGTGGAACGTTCACTTACTTATCAAAGTGCAGAGAAACTGGCGTACCACAGACATCTTCAAAAACTGAAGAATCGAATGTCACAAGCTGCACGTGGAACTATCGTCGTTAAACTAAAGATAAATGCCACAGCATAGAAGGCGAAGATGATAATTCAGGGATTACGGAGACAAACACAGTTTAATGGATGGGATTTTGTATTTTTACAATGCCATCTCAAGATAATAATGCTTAAATTATTTTACCACAAAAAGGTGTATAACTTACTGGAAGTTTTTCGTTGTTACTTCTGAGAAAAATATAAAGGTTTTATTTATTTATTTAATAAGAAAGGATTAAGAATGGGAGAGGAGTAGCTTCTAAAGTAACATTGATGGAAAAAAAAAACTCCACAAAACTTTCTGCATGCTACTTTAGGTACAAGTTTCAGGTTTTAGGAGTGGCGTTTCATTTTGGGTAGAAGAACATGGTCCCAGAGCGCTCCCCTTTACGACTACTTTTTGATATTGGCTGGTAAAACGAGCATCGAGGCCTCCTGCCGTAAGGCGTTACTGCAGCACATTACGTTGTCGGTGCACTAATGAAATATTACAATTACTTTTGAATTTTGAGCAGGCTGTATTAAATTTAATGCCTTTAATTAACTTTAATCATGCAAACATTTGTCGAGCATGTAGCCGAAATCTTCTTTATCACAGATTAATGATGTTTTTAACGCTATAATTTCAAAACATTATGTTTACCAGCTGTTTGGTTTTTCTACTACTACAGCCTATTTGCGTCCCACTGCTGGACAGAGGCCTCCCCTCATCGTGAGAGGGTTCGGGCTATAGTCCCCACGCGAGCCCAGTGCGGATTGGGGACTTCACACACATCTTTGAATTACTTCGCAGATGCGTGCAGGTTTCCTCACGATGTTTTCCTTCACCGAAAAGCTCATGGTAAATTCGAATTGAATTCTTTGGTTTTTCTATGAGTAATTATTCAGTCCTAGATCGATAGTAGGTAGGTAGTAGATCTCTATTTAGCGATAAGTCCGCCTGTTTTTTACCTAGTTAATGTGTATTCTTTCTGTATTTTCTTTGTTTTGTTTATATGGTGTTCAATTAAAGTGTTGTTGTTGTACTTACATGATGGACATTTTTGATGTCAGTCAGGCGTTTTCGTTCAAGGATTTGACTACTCTGGGTTGGTGACTACATTGTCTTTCCCTTGATCGCAAGTTCGTTAGGTTTTTCTTCATCCACTTCATGTCAACCGAAAATTGCGGACGTCATCCGAGAATTTTACTAAAACTTTTTCTTAAATTTATATTAAACGTAGACATGTTTAAATTCGAAATATTCCTTAGGTATGCACATATATACTAGTTAGCGACTTCGTCCCTACTTATAGCGATCCTGCCGAAACTACCTAAGTATGCGTTTTTTTTCAGTATAAAATGTCCTTACCCGGGACTTGAGCTATGAAAAACGTTCTCGCGGGAACGCGATAACCGAATTTCACGTAGACGATGTCGCGGGCAGAAGAAAATTTCTGTTTTTCCCAAAGGTTTACCTAACTGGTAGAGAATACCTTATGGCATTAAATTAACTTTTGTACTTAATAATAATAAAAATTATAATGTATTTTTCCATCTTTATGTTTGTCCTAACTATTTGTCTTTTTTATTCGAATTGTGATCACTATTGAAAAACACACGACGCCTGAAATATTATTAAAGGCAAATATTTAGCGGCAGATTGCTTTCTGAGATTTAATTTATTTTAGGTGAACTATTATTGGAGTGTACTGTATACACAGTTACATTAAGGACACTACGATGTGCCATAATCTGCAATTAATATCATAATACAACATCATAATGTAATTATAATGTCTTATAGGTACAACGATGAACAAATTAGTTAATTTTGAATTAAGTGAGCGTAGGTAATTATTTTATCAAGACTGTACCATTATAAATATTATACCTACGTTAATTACGGGATGAAATATATTAATTGTTTTATTAAGACTTTTCTATCGTATCACTGTAGTTTAGACTTTAGAGAAATGTAATCTCGGTCGATCAATTGCAATGTCTATTCTTTAGAATTACCCCTCCACATACCTACCACAGAAAAGGGGGACCGCAATGAGTTTAGTGAGGTGAAGCATCAACGCAGCGTTAAACTGGTTATAACGATTGATTAATACAGTAAGCGATACTAATGAGGCTTGAGCAACTTTATTTCTAAGTACAACACACAATAGTAGAGTCAGGAGGGAAAACACTTAGATTAGATTAAACTAGCTTCCGTCTGTGTAGAATTCGGTACTAGCATTCCCGCGGGAGCTGTGCGTTTTTCCGGGATGTAGCCAATACGTTGACCAGTGTTATAAACTACCCCTATATCAAATTTGGTTGTAATCCGGCCAGTAGTTTTCGAGTTAAATCCGGACATACATACATACACACATAGCTGTTGTGGACAGCTGCTGTCGCCGCCATTGTGGATAGATTTTGATTTTGAAGAAAATGAGTTTTTTTTTATATTAATGGTATACGCAAACGAGCGCACAACCCACCTGGTGGTAAGTGTTCACTGCGGCCCATGGACACCGAAATCCTAATTATGATCCCCCATTAAGAAACCATAAGATCTCGAATGCGTTGCCTACCCTGAGGCCTAAGATGGAATGCCTCTGTGCCAGAAATTTCACCGACTGCGTTATAACGCGTTGAAAACAAAAATAACGCCAGTTATTTCCTTACAACGCCATGGCCCCTTCAGTATGCCACTGCGCTCGCCTCGGTCGACGCGTGCGCCGGTTTTACATCGGTCTTTCTTTATACCAGTTCTTTATACTATACGAGTTGTTATATAGTGAATGAGGTGAATGTGATCTTTGTTTATATACCCACGGTAAGTTATTATAAACTAAGCGATGTTTTGAATTGAAATTAACTCTTTCCATTGAAACTTCCTGGTGTTTGTATTGTTTGATTACGATACAGAGTAACTGATACTTAATTAGTGTTTTTAAGTCGCGTTTGAACGGAAGTACAGGTTCAGACAACTTAGAAGGCGCGTGGGTTAAGCAATAATAGACTCTGCGTCAACGGCTTAAGTGCTTCGCCGCGCGCCTTCTAAGTTGTGTCGTGCTATACTTAATGAAAATAGTATAATATCACGAGAAGGTTTGGGCTTTAGTCCTCACGGGAGCCAGTGCGGATTGAGGACATGTTTGAATTACTTCGCAGATGCGTGCAGATTTCCTCACGATGTTTTCCTTCACCGAAAAACTTAGTGGTAAATTCAAATGGAATTACGTACATAAGTAAACCGAACCTGTGCAGGGAGGCGGTAGGTCGAACCACTCTAGGCCACCACGGCAGATGATAGTTAAGGCCGTTCCCTGACCCACAGCATCGTAAAATTGCTCATGTAAAATCATACTTTTCTATGGAATGCTAAAACTTGAAAATATGAAAAAAACATATGTTATATTTGATTATGTCATCCTTAAATTGACAGCTTTCGTTACACGTTTCACAAAACTTCGCTCGATACAATTGAATTCAAAAGTAACTCCTAACTCGGACCTTTAATCTAACTTTACTCCAGTTTATTATATCAAGCAGTGTAAAACTAAACATAAAAGTAAAATGATTTATATTAAATGCATAAATTGAAAGCTTTATAAATGCCATGTTTGTGGACGTTATTTTAATAGAATTTAAAACTTGTTAAATACTAACTAAATCGGGCGTTCGGTGGGTAGCGCTTTCTCTTTCACTCGTTGCACGAATGACAGTGACAGCTGAGCTGGGTATAGGAGCGGCCTTAAGTAATTATTTTTAAACTGATTACAAGTAACTAAGTATTACTTACGAGTAGGTACAATTTAAGTAATGTATGTTGTAACTTTGTAGGCACCTAATTTTATTTTATTCGACAGTTTCCGTTGCCAACATTATCTCCAAGAAGGAAACTGATGCAATAGACAGAGATTACCTGCTTGTTACTGATTGAATTTATCCTTAAAAACCAATTTTCCAGACTCCATTTACTATGCAAGCAACCTGAGTACCAGGATGTCAGGAAAGACAGAGGTTCGCTTCGAAGAGGCGGAGCGAAAGAAGACCTCCATCCTAGCGTCAATCGGCGTAGTCAGCGCGGCTCTGGGATGGCTGGCTCGCGGCTCGACACCTCTGCTGTCCGCTGTGGCCCTGGTAGCCGGGTATCTGATGACAGGCGACAGATACCAGTGGGTATACATATGGCAGAAGACGTATTATAGGGACTGTTTGTGAGTATTCCTATTATATAGTATTAGTAGAGAAGCCGTGGTGGCCTAGTGGTTTGACCTACCGCCTCTCATGCCGAGGGTCGGGGGTTCGATTCCGGCTCGCACCTCTAAGTTTAACTTATGTGCGAAATTCAATTTGAATTTACCACTGAGCTTTTCGGTGAAGGAAAACATCGTGAGGAAACCTACACGCATCTGCGAAGTAATTCAAAGATGTGTGTGAAGTCCCCAATCCGCACTGGGCCCGCGTGGGGACTATAGCCCAAACCCTCTCGTGATGAGAGGAGGCCTGTACCCAGCAGTGGGACGCAGATAGGCTGTAGTAGTAGTAGTAGTAGTAGTAGTAGTAGTAGTTGTGAGTATTCAATTTACATACGATTTCACATACATCATACCTACACTCACACGGAGACCCACACACGTACACACTCACACTGGGTAGTCTGAAAACCAGCGTCGGAACGTCTCGGCGTTTTTCGACCAAAGCTGAGAGGATACTTTTTTCAAAATTTTATTTATTTTATTTATTTATTTAAACTTTATTGCACATAAAGAAAACTTAGTGTACAAAAGGCGGACTTAATGCCTTGAGGCATTCTCTACCAGTCAACCTTTAGGCAAAGCAGAAAATGGTTGATAATTTTCAAATTATTTTTTGTGTTTTTTATATGGTAATTATAGAAATACAATTTACTAGGCAAAGAATCTGACAGAGGAATCAGAAAAAAACGCAACTTCAAAGAACTGCAGATATCACTTATCATCGGTCATTCATCTCATAAAGAGTTAATAATAGGTATGCAATTATTTTTAGACTGTTGACAAGTAAGTAGGTATATTGTGAATGCGTAACAGGATAAGATTCTTAATGCTTAACGTCGGGTCCAAAATATCTAAATATATAAAACTCAAAGGTGACTGACTGACTGATATAGTGATCGATCAACGCACAGCCCAAACCACTGGACGGATCGGGCTGAAATTTGGCATGCAGGTAGATGTTATGACGTAGGCATCCGCTAAGAAAGGATTTTGCAAAATTCCCACGGGAACGGGAAAAAAAGGGATTTTTACAATTTAATGTTTAGGCGCGTACGAAGTCGCGGGAAACATCGTAGAGATCTGAAATTTGGCATGCAGGTTCCTTGGGGAGCGTAGGGGAGCGCTAAGAAACGACTTCCCAAAATTCCCACGGGAACGGGAAAAATGGTTTTTTTACATTTTAAGGCGCGTACGTAGTCGCGGGGATCATCGTAGAGAGCTGAAATTTAGCATGCAGATTCCTTGGGGAGCGTAGGAGAGCACTAAGAAAGGACTTCCCGAAATTCCCACGGGAACGGGAAAAAATGGGTTTATTACATTTTTAAACCCGTACGTAGTCGCGGGGATCATCGTAGAGAGATGAAATTTGGCATGCAGATTCCTTGGGGAGCGCAGGGGAGCACTATGAAAGGATTTCTCGATATTCCCACGGGAACGGGAAAAATGGGATTTTTACATTTTAATGCTTAGGCGCGTACGAAGTCGCGGGAAACAGCTATCTATCTATCTAAATATATAAAAGAAGAAACTGACTGACTGACTGACTGACTGACTGATTGACTGACTGACTGACTGACATATCAACGCAGACCCAAAACTACTGGTCGTAGAGAGCTGAAATTTGCCATGCAGGTTCCTTGGGGAGCGAAGGGGAGCACTAAGAAAGGACTTCCCGAAATTCCCATGGGAACGGGAAAAAATGTTTTTTTTTACATTTTAAGGCGCGTACGTAGTCGCGGGGATCATCGTAGAGAGCTGAAATTTGGCATGCAGGTTCCTTGGGGAGCGTAGGGGAACACTAAGAAAGGACTTCCCGAAATTCCTACGGGACCGGGAAAAAAATGGGTTTATTACATTTTAAGGCGCGTACGTAGTCGCGGGGATCATCGTAGAGAGATGAAATTTGGCATGCAGGTTCCTTGGGGAGCGTAGGGGAGCACTAAGAAAGGAGTTCCCGATATTCCCACGGGAACGGGAAAAATGGGATTTTTACATTTTAATGTTTAGGCGCGTACGAAGTCGCGGGACACAGCTATCTAACTATCTAAATATATAAATAAAAGAAGAAACTGACTGACTGACTGACTGACTGACACATCAATGCAGAGCCGAAACTACTGGTCGTAGAAAGCCAAAATTTGGCATGCAGGTTCCTTGGGGAGCGTAGGGGAGCACTAAGAAACGATTTCCCGATATTCCCACGGGAAAAGGAAAAAAAGGGATTTTTTCATTTTAATGTTTAGGTGCGTACGAAGTCGCGGAGATCATCGTAGAGAGATGAAATTTGGCATGCAGGTTCCTTGGAGAGCGTAGGGGAGCACTATGAAAAGATTTCCCGATATTCCCACGGGAACGGAAAAAATGGTATTTTTACATTTTAATGTTTAGGCGCGTACGAAGTCGCGGGAAACAGCTATCTATCTATCTAAATATATAAAAGAAGAAACTGACTGGCTGACTGACTGACATATCAACGCAGAGCCGAAAAACCTGGGCGTAGAGAGATGAAATTTGGCGTACAGGTTCCTTGGGGAGCGTAGGGGAGCACTAAGAAAGGATTTCGCGAAATTCTCACGGGAACGGGGAAAAAAGGGAATTTTACATTTAAATTTTTAGGCGCGTACGAAGTCGCGGGAAACATAGTAAGGATCTGAAATTTGGCATGCTGGTTCCTTGGGGAGCGTAGGGGAGCACTAAGAAAGGACTTCCCGAAATTCCCACGGGAACGAGAAAAAATGGGATTTTTACATTTTAATGTTTAGGTCGCGGGGATCACCGTAGAGAGCTGAAGTTTGGCATGCAGGTTCCTTGGGGAGCGTAGGGGAGCACTAAGAAAGGATTTCCCGATATTCCCACGGGAACGGGAAAAATTAAATTATAAGCCTAGATTACAAACAGTTTCAAGAAACACGTTATGCAGATTACCTACTGTTAGATTACCTGCCTATTGTCCAGTAAAAAGGAAATGATTGATGAGTTCCCTAAAACATTCTTTAAACCAGTCTGATATTACCTAAATAATGAATTTTGGCACTAAACTATTTATTCATAAGAGATTAATGAATCCGAGAAAAAAAAGGAAAAATCTATACATATAATAAATAATAATTATGTAGAAGTCGCGGCTGAAAATTGAAAATTAAAAGAAACTATCAAGTCGAGAGGAATGCCTCAAACTTAACTGGAGGTTCTCTTGGACCAGGAGAGGCCGGATCTACGCCCGGCAGAGCGATGGAAAGCCGGCGACCTGCTTTCGCTCAGATGCTGATGTGCAGCGCGTTTTCGCAAAGAGCTCTCAATAAGTATTTTTTAAGTGTAATGGTTTTCACTTCGTATTTTTGCATGCAATTAAATAGTTTTGTTTATGTGTTTCTCTCCAGTTATTTATTTTCAGATGTGTTGTATATTCTTTTAAAACTTAAGTGCGCCTATCTCTGTATCAGTATCATTCATATTCCACAGATTTATTGTAATTTTAATTATCTTATCAGTCAACATGATCAATAAAAAATTATTAAAGTTGGGATTATACAATGCAGGTTCCCTGGGCACCAATCATGACAATTTCATAGCTTCTTGCTCCCATCATGACGCGGATTTGTTCGCGATCAATGAGACTTGGATTCAGGCCGGGGAGGAGGGGCGAGCTCCCGTCCTACCCGAGTACAGACTGCGTCACATTCCGAGGCCGTTGGGCAAACGCTCGCGGGGTGGAGGAGTTGGTTTTTATGTTAGACGTAGCACAAATGCTCGCATCTGGCGCCATCCTGTGGATCCTCTGCATAAGCTGGTCGAGCAAATGTGGGTCACATTGACCCTTAACGGAAAGAAACTTGTTGTAGGTACAGCATACCGTCCTCCCTGGATGGATTGTGATTTGTTTCTTGACGCATTGAGCGACTCTATTAGTTCAATTACTAACTATGATAATATTATTTTACTGGGCGACTTTAACATTAATTTACTAGCTGCAAGTGACTCAAAAACCCTTAAATTTTATACATTTTTATCAACTTTTAATTTATCTCAACTCGTAACTCAACCAACACATTTCACAGAGAATAGTGAAACTTTACTTGATGTTGTGTGCACCGACCTGCTGGCCAAAAATATTACAACAGAGCATGTGGGGTCTCTATTCGGTCACTGTCTGATCATCTGCGAATTTAATGTCAAACGTGTTAAACCAAAGCCATATCAGTTAACTTATAGGCCCATGAAAAGTATATCTATAGCTAGCTTTAATAAAGACCTTTACAATCTGAACTGGAATGGGATGTCAAAATCTAAAAATGTCAATCTTATGGTCGGTGAATTGAACCAGCACATTATATCATTATTTGACCTGCATGCTCCTGAAAGGACCATCACGATCAGGGAGCGCTCCTACCCTTGGATCACAGATACAGTTAAGCTCATGATGCGGCTTCGTGATGAAGCCTCAGCTGAGTACCACAAGACTAAATCTGTAAGTAAAAAGGAGTACTATAAAACCTTGAAATCTACAGTAAACCAAGCTCTCTTTTTTGAAAAACAGGCATATTTTAAACATAATATTAACAATAAAATTAATAACCCTAAACTATTATGGAAGAATCTTAAAACCTCTCTTCTTCCTAGAAAGGAAAATGATTTACCTTCCTGTTTTGCTAACGCTAATGACATTAATAATTATTTCTTGACTTTGCCAGATAATACAAATCCTTCAATTTCACTTATGACTTATTTTATATATAATAAATTCAATGATGCAATATTTAGTCTTAATCCTATTTCTTTTGAAAAAATGACTCACATAATTAAAACTTTAAAATCAAATGCTGTGGGCTGTGATGGGATCAATTTGAATATGTTAACTTTGACTTTCCCTAATACCCTGGACCTCATTTTAGATATTATAAATACCTCCATTGTTACATCCATGGTTCCAGACGCTTGGAAATCGGCCATTGTTCATCCATTGCCTAAAACTGCCAATCCATCTGAACTAAAAGACCTTAGGCCTATAAGTATTCTCCCATGTCTCTCTAAAATCATGGAAAAAGCTGTGTGTATGCAGTTAACAGATTTTTTAGAGAACAATAGGATCCTCCCTGAAATGCAGTCGGGTTTTCGAAAGGGCAGGAGTACTGTGACAGCTCTACTTGATATCACTGATAATATTTTGTGCACTCAGGATGAAGGTATGTGCACTATATTGGTTCTACTGGACTTTTCAAGGGCATTTGACTCTTTAAATATTAACCTGCTGCTATCCAAACTGAGCTACTACGGGTTTGATAGTAGGACTATCCGCTGGTTTAATAGTTACCTAACGAACAGATACCAGTATGTAAAGTTATCCCAGAGCGGAGGTGGCGTGTCTGGTGAGTCTGACAGAGTGGAGGTCACCAGAGGCGTCCCCCAAGGTTCAATACTCGGTCCAATCTTATTTCTTTTGTATCTAGCAGACATAGTGACACACATAAAAAACTGTAAATACCATATTTATGCCGATGACATCCAAATATATATATCCTGCAAACCATCTGATATTGACAATGCTATAGAAATGCTTAACTCTGATCTTATGAGTATTGCTACCTGGGCTTCAAACAACAGTCTTCTACTTAATCCTATAAAGACTAAATATCTTGTTCTAGGTAGTAGGCGCCAGTTGCTTCTTTATAATCCCTCAGTTGCAGTAGAGTTGATGGGTGAACCTGTGGAGCGAGTACATGAGGCGCGCAACTTGGGTCTTACAATGGATTGCGAGTTGAGATATGAAAAACATGTTGCTCTTGCAGTTAGAAATTGTTTTTATAAACTCAAAGTACTGTACAAGGCTCGACCATTTCTGAATGAGAACTTGCGGGTTCAATTAGTAGAGTCACTTGTATTATCTAAGCTCAACTACATGGACATTGTATTTGGTCCACGCCTTCTCACTAAAACTAAAAAACTTATCCAACGAATCCAGAATGCCTGTGCCCGCTTCTGTTTCGATATTCCGTTAAGGGCCCATGTCACTCCATTTTTAAACAAACACCATATGCTTAAAATGCATCATCGACGCAAGCTCCATCTGGCCTCCCTGCTCTTTGGGGTTCTCAAGCACAAAGCTCCTGTCTATCTCTTCGAAAAGTTAACATTTACTTTTTCACATGAACAGGGCCGAAGCCGCCAATGTGCAATGCAGCTTTTTACTCCGCGCCATGCCTCAGCCGCGTTCAGGGGAAGTTTCAGATATGCAGCGACTAGCTGCTGGAATAACATTCCACCGCCTATTAAAAACCTGAAAAATGTTTTTAATTTCAAAATTAAACTTCAATGTTTCCTTAGACAACACCAAATTGCCCAGGAAATGCTCAAACTGGATACCAGTGGAATATGATTGATAATGTCTAAACTTATAGTGAAACCAGTTATTAACTGTTGCAGCGCACGCACCATTTTGTATCATATATATGTTGACATCCTTTGTATTAGCTTATTTTTTAGAAATAGTTTTATTTTAGTAATAATTTTAAACCTCGGCTGTATGAATGACAGCATGTTTTGTTGTTCTGAGTGACGTTACGTCAGAATGTCCTTTTTTGTTTTTTTTTTTTTTTCTTGTTAACTGTTTCGGATGCAAGAAGCATGCACTGGAGATGTTTTCCATGTTTATTTTATAAGTATTTTTTCTAAGTTTTTGTTGTTTGCATGTTATTTCTTTTTGACGTGAGCGTATTTTATTTTATGTTATGTATAGTTTATCTATTTAGGAGTTAGTATTTTAATGTATCACCGTCTGTGTCTTTTCACCGAGCGGTCTCAGCGGAAGATCAGCGTTGGCTTGACTCTGGAGCCATGCCAACATATGCTGAGTTGAGACCGTTTCGCAACTATCACTTCTTCGTCTATTTCTCTTTTTATGTAAACATGTATGTGTGATGTTGCGAATAAATGTTTTTTCTTTCTTTCTTTCTTTCTTAAAGGGACTATATGAACGATACTGAACACAAAATAACGATTTTTAGAAAAAAATACTGTATGTATGTATGTATGTATGTCCGGATTTAACTCGAAAACTACTGGACGGATTGAAACAAAATTTGGTATGGGGGTAGTTTATAACACTGGTCAACATATAGGCTACTTTTTATCCCGAGGAAATGCATAGTACCCTCGGGAAGGCTATTAACAAATTCCACGCGGACGAAGTCGCGGGCAGAAGCTAGTTACCTATACACATGTACTTATTATTTATAAGTATTTATTTTTTTATGTAAAAATTACCTACCGCTTGATTTTTTATGCCAACAGCCCAACACAATTTTAATTAAGTAGTTTTTTTTTTCAAACAAAAAGCGCTTTTGAAAGGCTTTTGAAGGCATTTGAAGGGTTTTTGGAATTCATTCATGCAACCAAAAGTCAACGCTCCCGAGTTCAGAATCCAAATGTGCTGCACCGCAAGGTTATCAGGGCATGGGTCAGCGGAACAATGCACGCTGTGCGACCACCATTCGGTTTGTTTACCGGAGCAAAGTCCACTTCATTCTTGATTTTATGCGCTCCTGGTGTCTGGTTGCGTGAATTGATAGTTGAAATCTGTTGCGTCTGATTTTGTGTGGCGAAACGCAAAACGAATAAAAAACTTTCCTACGAGTAAAAAACTGTTATCGCGTCTTTTCATTGCCATTTCATAGAAATTCTCTCTATTTTTTCCAAATGAATTATACCAATTTTTTTTATTGAGAGTATAATTAATTATTTGTTTATTCAGAAAAGAACAAGTTAAAATATTAAAAATGAACTACTAATAGCATTTAAATTTACAGAAATAAGAAAAATTAAAGCTAAAAAATAACCTAAAAACCTAAATTAGGGCCTTTTGGAAGGGTTCCCATCACGCAGGCAGCATTCCCTCGCTGTATGGCAATAGCCAGTCTTTGCGCGAGAAAGCTGCCGGCGCGAGGGTCTCCCGTTGCCTCCCTCAAGCGCTTCCCTAGCTCCCTGTGGAGCCCCAGCGCCCCTTTGCCCCATGACCCCATAGTCTCCACCCCGAAGGCCACAAACTCATAGCTCGAGCCTAGACAGCTATATTTATTAACCTTCAGGCGCTCTCGGGCGTCGGCTGCCGCTCCGGCTCGACGGCTGGTCGAGGGGAGATACGACATCGCCATTGTGTCGGTGCACAATGAATATATGGATTTAACAAAGATTCAAAACTTTGCAGACGTAACGCGATCACAAATCGACAAGGACACAAAGAAAACCTAAAAATTACGAACAGTAAATCAACTCAATTTAAACCTTGACTGACCCCTCTGTTTGAAACGAGCCTGGTTGAACTAGATGATGTCCTAGATTAATATTTCATAAAGTAGGTACTCGTAACATACCTACGTATATCGTGCACGCCCGCATGGGGCCTATGTATATGGTATGATCAGTAATTGGGTTCATCCGGTCACACCACTCCGGCGTGTTCTGCAATCCTAATACTTCTTATCAAAATAAATAAATCTAAATAACCATTTTTGACGACCGTTTTGGCATGACCGTTGGGTGCTGTGCTTCTGTTTCGATGGCGGCGGGTTCGAATCCTAGATGAAAAGTCTGTGAAAGCTTTGTGTGATGAACACGAATGTTTTTATGTATACTGTATTCCTATGTATGAATGGATTTCCGGAGTCTATACATCGCGACGCTATAATAGGTATGACCACAACTTTTTTTTCCTTAGTCTATCAAGAAGATTATTGAAAAGTATTGGACACGTGTATTTCTTTTTTCACGTAATCAAACTTATACGGAGATATATTGAGTTGAAATGTCGCGTGACGTCACGGTTAGGTACGATTTATACCTAACGGTGACGTAGTTAGCCCCCACTCTCCAACTTTAATGCGTTTTAACTTAGTCATTCTATGTTAATTTGATAAAACGAAAAATACCTACGTGTCAAATATTTTGTTATTACCTACCTGACTGACGGATTAATTAAAATTTCGATTTCTTCACCCTGTCGTCATCCCTATTGATGGTTTCGTGCAACATTTCAGTGTCAGATTTGAATTTTCGACGTGATATAATAACGTCTTATCTATTGACGAACGCCCGCTGCGTCCACGAAAAAACATTTCGCAATAGTAGCGTTGTAGGGTTACGTGACGTGACCTCGAACGCCCTCAACCTCATAGCTCCCTAGCCGGACGCCACCCATTAGGTACCTCGTGTCACGCCGCGAGTGTCTACAATTGGCGGACCTTGGTCGCTCCTGATAGCCTAGTACTTACCTGTTACAGATTGAATGATGGGCCAGGATGTTTTTTGGCTATTTTGAATTGGAGTAGTTAGTTTAAAGAAGTTATTTCAGACAGACTTTTCGTACAAACTTCTACGCAATTTTCGCTTTCTTGTTCCTAGATATATAACTAAATGGATTGACTGAAACGTTGTGGCTGCTTGTAGTCGTAATAAGACAATTAGGTACTGTTCAATCATCGAAAGATGATGTTGATGAAAGTGAATGATAAAAAAAACAAGCATTAAGATTACACGCAAACAACTTTTTAAACGTCTAATAGCTAAAACAAAACATGGCTATTCTTCCGTCGTTCATTTTATTATATGGCTGAGATACGCGTCACGCTCGTGAACGGGTGCTGTCTGTGGGGTCCGGTCTGTTCATGCTTGCAAGGCCTTTTTAAAAATAATAATTAGCTTTAAATATATTACTAAGTCAAACATTTTAAGCGAGATACCTCATCATGTTCTTATTGACATGTATTAATGAACTCTTTTATACTTGATGTATTTCATTATTTATTGACATTTTGAGACTGTCGACATCTACGGAATTTATATTTATTTGACAATGGAGGCTATCTCCATAATATTTTTTTTTCTGGACCCTTGGAGACTATACATCTCTAAGATCTTAGATTTAAGTTTAATATACTATACATCCCTTCAATGTAATTTTAGTACGAACCTTATATCATTATATGTATATTTTATACATGTAATGTAAATTTTGTAAATTTTGAAAAAAGGCCTTCTGCTTGAGTTTGTTGCGGCGCTTCTTCTCAAGCAATGGGTCTAGGAAGCGCTGGTAAATTCTTTTTCTGACGTGTAAAAGTGCCGCTATGTGGCCAATTTGCTGAATAAATGATTGAATTGAATTGAATTGAATTGAATTACATTACTACCAGGCCTACTCTCACCTTGCACCTTAGGTACCTTTTTTTCCATCCATTTTTATTCGAACCTAGATGTATTTTATATTTACTGACAATACAAATTCCCATTTTGACTTCTAACAAAAAAAAACGCTGAAAACAAAACTGGATCTCAACCTCTGTGATTTTATCGATGGTCTCAACAACCTTTATCTTCCAGGGGTCTACGGGTGCTGCTGATCACGATGCTCAAGATCTGGGTGTGGGAGAAGAGAGGCACCACCGTGGTAGAACGGTGGATGGAGGTGGCTGCCTGGGCGCCAGAGAAGAAGGCTTTCATCATGGGAGACCGGGCGCTCACCTTCCGACAGGTTAGTGGGAGGAAGCACTCGTCTTTTGATGCGAAGCAGAATTTCTAGTTCAAGGGTTATGGAGGTTCGAGGACCGGATTGGATTTACACAGTACTCCATCGTAGACCGTGGGTTTGTATCTCACAACTATAAAATACAATTGGAGTTCTGACCCAAGTCTTCTAGTATCACGACAAGGCTCTATAAGTAAATAGTTCCAATGCGGATGGATTGGGAACTTCGCATACATTTTTGAATTTGGTTCACGATTTCCTGTGATGATAACTATAAGTAGTATTTCATTTGCCGGAAAGATCGCTGGTAAATCTTATTTATAAAATTCTCGTATCACAGTGTTTGTAACCAAACTCCTCTGAAACGGCTCGACCGATTCTTATGAAATTTGAAGTGTATGTTCAGGAGGTCTGAGAATAGGACGTAAGCTATTTTTCATACCCAAGGCGGTACGAAGTCCGCGGGGTCAGCTAGTCTGATATATAAAATTCTCGTGTCACAGTGTTTGTAACCAAACTCCTCCGAAACAGCTCGATCGATTCTTATGAAATTTGGAGTATATGTTCAGTAGGTCTGAGAATAGGACGTAAGCTATTTTTATACCCAAAAAAAAATCAAAGGCGGTACGAAGTCCGCGGGTTCAGCTACTTTATCTATATAAATATACATAGGTACTTACGCATACTTAGGTAGACCTAAGTATATTTAAAGTTGTAGCTACAGAGCCCAAAGCCGAGATTTAATTCGTCAGTCTCTGAAAGAAGCGTTAGTTTTCGCACGAATTGTGCTTAATTTTTCATAAGCGAACTGTTTTCGGGCTAGTTTCTTTCCCGAGCATTACAAATTCTTTCCAAGTCCTTAGGTATAGAACCGCTTAAGAGCAGGTGAGTATTTTCATCATTTATCCAATAGCTGTAATAGTGACCAATTTTTTTTTTTACATATAATTATTTAATCGCAATTAATTTCCTTCCAGGGTGATGAGTTCAGCAACCGCATCGCGTGGTACTTCAAGCGCCAGGGCTTCAAGAGCGGCGAGGTCATAGCCCTCTTCATGGAGACCCAGCCCGAGTACGTGTTCATCTGGCTAGGGCTGGCCAAGCTCAGGGTCACCACGGCCCTGGTCAACACCAACTTGAGGGGCGGCCAGCTGACCCATTGCTTGCGCATCGCTGGATGCAAGGCTCTGGTGTTCGGGGATGAAATGGCGGATGGTGAGTGCTATAAAGGATTGTTTGAAGTGTTTAATGTCAAAAACCTAGCCGCGTTTGAAATGTTAGATATTTAATTTATTGTGCCTACTTTAGACTATGTGGAGAAAGCGAGGTAGGTACGCTTAGATAGAAGCAGATGGCGTTATATAGTCTCTGTCTACACCTACATTTTTCTTTACCAAAATAATTGATTTAAAAGCACGTTGCAATTTTTTTTATTGGCACTAAAATCAGAACAATTATTTTGGTATCATTTTGTCGGTAAAATAGAAGTCTGAAAGTCAGTCGTAATATTTCTTTCTTACATATCTAATAAAGGCGGCGAAGCGACTAACCATTTCATAACAGTCAGACACCTATTGGGTAAACTGACGTGCTTATAAATCATTGACCTATAATAAAATAACATATGGTCGATCAGTGCCTAACGGAATATGTCAAAATATATGTAGCCAACTGACATTAGAAAATACGTTCCAATATGCTAATAACTACTACTACTACTTCAGCCTATTTGCGTCCCACTGCTGGGCACAAGCCTCCTCTCATCACGAGAGGGTTTGGGCTATAGTCCCCACGCGGGCCCAGTGCGGATTGGGGTGCTAATAACGCCTCTTTATAATATTTGTGTCAAGATTTATGTATTTTATAGACTGCCTATTTTAACAACTCGGGCACCCATTTTGACGGGCCATTTTTCTCCGGCTGATTATGAATCCTTACTTATAATAGATCAATGTTATAAATAGTAGATATTTGTTGTGTGCAAAGACAGGGGTAGGGGAGAGGAAAACGATCGCAGCGTGTGACTAGCCAAATATAAAAACTCTGGCGGACACCAGTGAAGTGAACTATCACTGTATTTATTTGCATTGCATTATGTACATCTGGAGTGAGTTATGTCATCCGAGGCTGCTTTTGTCTCTATCTCTAGTTATGAGGTTAGATAAAGAGACATAGTTACGAGCCTTTTCGGCACAAATTTTCGTCACAGTGGTAATTCACTTATTAGATGGTCCATAGTCCATCGACCAAAGAGTATAGTTGCATATTGCGTCGCCGACTTCGCATCCGTTAGTTGGTGCTGTCATCGTGCACACTGCCAATACCTACTGACGATTCGCGTGTAGGCACTATAATCTTATAACGCTACAGAGATATTTTTATCGTAGTAGGTATATTTTTAATTTGTGTTTCTAGTAAAAATCGTAAAGCGATAATACGGTCAAGGTTACAAAACATTCTCAGATTTAAACGAATTATCAAACATGAGATTCCTCATAACATATACCTAACCCATTAGTGAACAGTAGATAGAATATTAAGAGTGGCTTGATTCAAACCGTCCGTTAAAGTTAAATATTTTACTATGGGACAAAATGACGTTTCTGTATGGAATGACAGCTCGGCAGCCATATTTAAAATAAATAAATAATTTAACGACCAGGAGTCCGTCAACTGTGCTCGTGTCGTCACCCTAAATTTTACTTCCACACTAATTGCTTTATGCGTATAAGATGGTCTTTTTTACGCTTTTTTAGCATAAACAACGCGTGCCGACCGTGGCGCCCAAAAGATTGCAACAGTCATGCGCCATTTGATCATCACCAATTAGGAAGCTGACTACACATTTCTGAGATAACTTGTCAACACATTCAACAAATTGCGTAGGTCTCGACACTGAATATTTAATAGTACTTTAGAGCGAGCGAAAGGCTGATTCGCGAACGTAAAATAAAGGTTCCACTTTGAAATGGTATCTTCAAGAGGAGAGTGGATATTGCCCTCAATAGCTGGATTAGCTGGCAACGCATTAGAAACACAGCCGTGGTGGCCTAGTGGTTTGACCTACCGCCTCTCATGCAGAGGGTCGGGAGTTCGATTCCGGCTCGCACCTCTAAGCTTAATAGTATGTGCGAAATTCAATTTGAATTTCATCATCATCATTTCAGCCAAAAGACGTCCACTGCTGGACATAGGCCTCCCCCAAGGCTCGCCACTCAGACCGGTCCTGTGCTACTTGCTTCCACCGGTTTCCCGCGACCTTCACGAGGTCGTCGCTCCATCTTGTTGGAGGCCTACCGACAGCTCGTCTCCCGGTTCGCGGGCGCCACCCCCGCGGGTTCGCGGGGCGTAATTTGAATTTACCATTGAGCTTTTCGGTGAAGGAAAACATCGTGAGGAAACCTGCACGCATCTGCGAAGTAATTCAAAGATGTGTGTGAAGTCCCTAAGCCGCACTGGGCCCGCGTGGGCACTATAGTCCAAACCCTCTCGTGATGAGAGGAAGCCTGTGTCCAGCAGTGGGCCGTAAATAGGCTGTAGTAGTAGTAGTAGTAGCATTAGAAACTCCTCTACTCTGTTGCACTTGTCCATGGGCGATGACGTCTTCCTCTCATCAATTAGCTTACTTAGTACTAATAAACAAGCTATAAAGAAATAAAAACTTTTTAAAAACAAGATTTTATTAAAGTACTTGTCAAGACGGATCAAACGAGTTCAAACTCAATGGGGTTGTGTCATTTAACAAACGAGTTCATAGGAACTCGGTTGCCATAGGGCCACCTTCCGGTCTCATCATCAGATCAGCTTCTTGATATAACAAATTTGCATTGTCAGCCGATTTACACAATGCATGCAAAATTTCAGCTCAATCGGTGACCGGGAAGTTGATCAAATTTAACTCCCAAAAGATTACAGACAAACAAACATCGGGACATGTGAAACTAAATAAAAGCTTATAGAAACCGTAATCTTTAGATTATCTTAAATATATATAAATAATGACCTATGGTTCCGAGACGTGGGCGCTTACGATGGGCCTCATAAGAAGGCTCAAGGTCACCCAGAGGGCAATTGAGAGGGCTATGCTCGGGGTTACTCTGCGTGATAGAATCAGAAATGAGGATATCCGCAGTAGAACTAGGGTCACCGACATAGCCCGAAGAATTGCGAACCTTAAGTGGCAGTGGGCGGGGCACATTGCTCGCAGGACTGATGGCCGATGGGGCAAGAAAGTCCTGGAGTGGCGTCCGCGAACCGGTAGACGAGCTGTCGGTAGGCCTCCAACAAGATGGAGTGACGACCTTGTAAAGGTCGCGGGAACGCGGTGGATGCGAGTGGCACAGGACCGGTCTGAGTGGCGCGCCTTGGGGGAGGCCTATGTCCAGCAGTGGACGTCTATCGGCTGAAATGATGATGATGATGATGATGATGATGATATAAATAATTGTACACTTTGACGGAGCCTCTAAACATCTCCTTTCTATGAACATTTTTAAGTGGATGATTAATAATTGACTCCATCTCGAAATCGGGCAATTGAGTACGACACAACTTAAAACGCGCGGTGAACCACTTAAGGCCCTTCCCTGACCCAGCATCGTCAAATTGCTCATTTGAGATCATACTTTTCTATGAAATGTTAAAAGTTAAAAATATGAAAAAAACATATGTTATATTTGATTATATCATCCTTACATTGACAGCTTTCGATACACGTTTCACGAAACTTCGCTCGATACAATTTAATTCCAAAGTAACCTCTAACTCGGACCGCTAATCCAACTTTACTCCAGTTTATTATATCAAACAGTGTAAAACTAATTATAACACAAAAAATATCCATATTATATGCATACATCGACAGCTTTATAAATGCCATTTTTTTAGACGGTATTTTTATACAAATGAAAACGCGTTAAATACTAACTAAAGCGGGCGTTCTGTGCGTAGCGCTTTCTCTTTCACTCGTCCCACGAGTGACAGTGACGGCTGAGCTGGGTCTATGAACGGCCTTAAGCCGTTGACGCAGAGTCTATTTTTGCTTAATCCACGCGTCTTCTAAGTTGTGTAAACCTGTAACACGCTTGGTAATGTAGAC
This sequence comes from Aethes cnicana, assembly GCA_963971205.1. NCBI lineage: Eukaryota > Metazoa > Arthropoda > Insecta > Lepidoptera > Tortricidae > Aethes > Aethes cnicana. The sequence continues at coordinate 1,097,169 of OZ020293.1, forward strand.
CTTTGACACTCGTTTGCCAAATCAGTTAGAACGCGATACCTACTTAAATGTATATTTTAAAATCCTAATTTAAAATTTTAAAGAATAATTGACAGGTGTCTAGTGTAGGTACCTGACTTGTTTTCAAATTAAATGTTTTTGTCTGTAATTACAGTTCAAGGTCATTGTTTCTCTGACATGTTCAAGTGAATACTTTTAATAAAAGAAAGTTAGATACTTTTAATTCCTAAATGAATTTACAAAATAGTCTCATGACAAACACCTGTACGTATTATATACATAATTTATCATAGTTTTGCATACTTAGTTAAAGTCCAACTAATCACTAAATGTGTCAAATAGTCGAGGAAATTACATAGTTTACTGGACTGATCGCTAACTGTCAGCCAGTCACCAAGAAACAAGAATCATTATTCCTGTACTAGTTTCTAATATTAATAAATCATTTACCAACTTAGTTTATTTTTCTTCATCTCCAGTATCCAAAGGTCCATCTATCACTATCCATCGCTATTAAGCGATAAGACCCTGCTGTATGACATACTTTTTGTGTAATTACATTGTTTCTGTAGGTACTGTTCCTTGAATGTGTGGTATTCAGTAAAATATATTGTATTGAATCGTTTAGCCGTCAAAGAGATCCAGCACGAGATCCGCGACATCCCGCTCTTCCAGTTCAACTCGCCCGAGCGCGGTGCCACCGCCACTCTCCAGGACACGTCTCCTCTTGCCACCGAGCTGACTGAGATGACTCCGGAGCCGTTCACGGCGGAGCCAGCCAAGCCGAGAGACACGCTCATGTACATCTACACCAGCGGGACCACCGGCTTTCCGAAGGCTGCTGTTATCACCAACATCAGGTTCGTGGCGTTCTACTAAATCGACAGAGTTCACTTGAAGTTAAATGAAACTTGGTTATTTGGCAAACATACAATATAAAAAAAAAACATGCAAATTCATAAAGGAAACAAGATAAAATGTTTACAAAATCAAAAAGCATTACTTATAGGTATTTATTATTATTTACAAAAGGGGACGACTGCCTAGTTTTAGTCGGGTGATCGGTCCTCCATTCGGATCCATTTCACCCAAGCAAAGCATTATACTTAGTTACTATTTGTACTTAAATTCTCAATCATCTTAATGATAAGTTCTTTTTCTTCTCAAGCAATGGGTCTAGGAAGCGCTGGTAAATTCTTTTTCTGACGTGTAAAAGTGCCCCTATGTGGCCAATTTGCTGAATAAATGATTGAATTTGAATTTGACTTAAATCATAGTTAAAACCTATTAGTTTGCCAAAATGATCTTCACTCAGCATTATTGTCTCGAAATGCTGACGAACAGTATTTCGAGACGAACTACCACTTCATTGAAAATTCCTTGATTAATGAGAGAAAAGACTACGCGAGTAGCTTTAGAGAGTTAATTTTCATCTAAATAATTGATTCCTAGTTATTGAAACACTTTATACTTACAAAATTTTCAAGTGAAGTTACCAAAGATGCTTTAAAGTTACAATATTCTTCAACATCGTCTACCTCGCTAAATGATCACAACCATTTTCAAGGTCTGTAAGGTTAGTAATAAAAGGGGTTTAAAAGGTCATTCACGCCATTTGCATAAACCCTTTATAAATTCTAATAAAGGTAACAGGAAAATAAATTCTGGTTTAGACATACGCATACCTACACACATCACCTCATTCATGAATATGTATAGCTTTGTTTTAATCTTTACCTACTCGCGTTTTGTGATTTCTGTTTACCCCATTCGTTCATGCGAGCCTATACCTAAACCAGAATTAGAAATTTCCTGTTACTCGTTTATTTTTCCGACAGATTTTGAACTTCAATTCTTAAAATTTCAGATACCTCCTGATCCCGCTAGGCGTGCACACGTCAGCTCGTCTGTCTTGCAACGATGTGGTCTACGACCCCCTCCCGCTCCACCACACGGCCGGGGGGGTCCTGGGCGCGGGACAGGCGCTCGTGCTGGGCTGTACCGTCGTCTTAAGGAAGAAGTTCTCAGCTTCTAACTACTGGAGTGACGCCGCGAAGCATGGATGCACTGTGAGTTGCTGTTCGGTTCTGAATGCCTTGTATTTACAGGGCTGGAGGATTTATGTTTGAAATAGTCCGTAAAATACCTAACGAACCATATCATTATGCTAAATGTTAACTTAAGTAGTCTAAGATCTAATCTTCGCATAAGAATGGGGAGTATATGTGAGTCTAATACCCACATATACTCCCCATTTAGAGTGGATACGCTTTAATTTATAGATGCATGTTTAGGTGTTTGATAATTGTCTCTACCTAAGATGCAAAAGCGTGGTCCTTTTTTGGACTTTATATTAAACGTACATAGCAAGAGAGCAGATCGATTAACAAGACAAGTTTGCGTCTCGATAACAATTTTGTTTCATTGTCTACAACCATACCTTTTCCTGATTTACTTATACTATTTTAGGTAGCCCAGTACATCGGTGAGATATGCCGCTATCTCCTGGCTGTTCCACCGTCGCCGTCAGACCAGGCACACCAGGTCCGTGTGATCGTCGGCAATGGGCTACGGCCGCAGATCTGGCAAGAGTTTGTGGAGCGATTCGGGGTGGAGCGAGTGCTAGAGTTCTATGGGGCTACGGAAGGGAATAGCAATCTGAGTAAGTGAAGAAAAAAAATATAAAGATAGTAAGTAGAGTTCGGTTTACTGATTTTTCATAAATAGCCGCGTTAAAGTTGACAAATAAGTCAAAATTCGGAGAGGATTCGCCTCAAGAAGTTTTCCTTACAAATCAAAATATTAAGGGCCCTTTTTCGTCTGCCCTGGATAAACTTGTACCAGCCATCAAATGCTCAAATGCCTATTCTTCTTGATACTTAGCAATTCGTTTCTTGTTACAGTCAATTTGGATTCTAAAGTCGGTGCCATAGGATTCCTGAGCCGGCTGGTATCCTCTATTTACCCACTTACTCTAGTCAAGTAAGTCTTACTGGATGTTTATTAATCTCATCGTTTTTCTTTATAAAAAAAGAACATTTGTTCTCAATTCATTCAACCGCCTGTAACTGTTGATTAAAATATTGTCTAATATATATTTGATTTTCAGATGCGATGAAATAACAGGAGAAATACTCAGAAATAGTGATGGGAAGTGTATAAATTGTGGACCTCATGAACCAGGTAAGTACAATACCATCATTTAAAGTTTTGGCATTAAAAACACCAAGGACCATAGTAATGTCTATTAAGTTAAAATGAATCTTGGCAAAGACCTTCAAATCTGTCTCACCATTCCAGGACTTCTCCTCGGCAAGATAGACCCGAAGAAAGCCATCCTCACTTTCGCCGGGTACGCTGACAAAACAGCTTCGGAGAAGAAAATGGTACGCAACGTGAAGAAAGATGGAGACTGCTACTTCAATACAGGAGACATCCTCGTCATGGACCATTTCGGATACTTCTACTTTAAAGACCGAACTGGGGATACCTTCAGGTAAGAACATTCCTGTTACTTCACCAGCCCGTCGCTCGCTCCATCTTATCGACACTACATCGTTTCATACGCTTTTCAACAACTTTTTTTTGAAGCTCTCTTTATTTAAAACATTAACTAGGTAGATATTGCTTCAACATGTTGGGAGAAAATATTTTTTATAATATTTATTATTATTTATTAGTTATTATTTAATATATGATAATAATCATTGATGATGTAATGATGGTGATGATGCTGATAATTATATCGATAATGATGATTATTCCAGGTGGCGAGGTGAGAACGTATCGACAGCTGAAGTGGAAGGAGTCATCAGCTCTCTCGTAGGACTGAAAGACGCCATTGTTTATGGAGTCTCGGTACGCACATCCTTTATTTATTACACATCCTTTACCTATTAGGCATTTACAAGTTTCCAAAATTTTCCATTGGTATTTTGATGTGGTGCTAGGTCCATCCGGGTTGGTAGCACCGTCTTAACCGCTAATCGCCGCCAAATAGCAGAGCTCGCACTGTTGTGTCCCGGTGGGCGGTTAAGGCAGTCGATGAAACTACTGGCACAGAGGCATTCCATCTTTGGCCTCAAGTAGGCAACGCATTTGAGATTTTATGGTTTCTTAATAAGAAATCATGGGATTTCGGTGTCCACGGGCCGCAGTAACCGCTTACCATCAGGTGGCCTGCTCGTTTACCTATCATTCTACATAAACAGAATTGGGTACTGAATCTTGATTTTTACAGGTGCCCAATGTAGAGGGAAAAGCGGGAATGGCGTCGATAGCAGACCCCGATAAGAAACTGGACTTCTCCCTCTTTGCAAAGGGCCTACGCACCTCCCTCCCAGCGTACGCCAGACCTATTTTTGTCAGGATCCTCCCCGAACCGCCCCTCACAGCCACGTTCAAGCTCCGCAAAAAGGACCTGATAGAGCAAGGGTACGCTCTGGGTTTGCATGAAGATCCCATGTATTTTCTCGATCAAAAGACCGGTGAATATGTTCCCTTGACTCAGAAACTGTATGACGATATTTTGAAGGGTGTTGTGAGACTGTGATACTTGCCATATTTAGGGTGTGGTCTATTCCGCCATCTGTAATATTAGTAGATGGTGTTTTGCCATATTGGATGACGATAGCAAGTGATATTAAATCAAAAACACGTAGAATAGCTAATAAGGAATTTAAATAAAATATAGACGCTCATGATACCTATTTATATAAGAAAATTCTTTTTTTTTCATAAGTAGTAGATAATTTGCATTTTAAATCAATTGTGATTTTTGTATGCAAATGTGATGTGATAGTCTATACCAAAACAAAACTATTTAAAAATTGATGAAAATGGCGATTGTATAATCTCAATTGTTTAATTTATAAGTAGAGGTAATTATATCCGTCGGATGTTTTATTTTGAATAAATTATGTATATACCTACAGGAAATGGTCGTTTCGCTTACTGGTGAATACATCAAAGAAGTCTTATCTTAAATTAAATTTATTTTACACAAAATTAAAGCATATTACGATCCATCCTTCACATTTCAAGTATTCGTTTATTTTAAATTATTAAACTACGAATTCAATTATCCTAGGATTGATTTATCGTATGACTTAAAAAACGTCACATTTATACACTCACTTCTCCACACTTAACGTTTATTTGCCACCGTCTAATCCGATTGCAACCGACTTATGCAAAAACATACCTACAAACTATATTTGTTTTACTTTTTCCTAGCTGGACTTTTACCAACCTTCAATACCGGGAATGGTAATTCCGTTACATCTACAAATTTTTGGATCCTTTAAAGTTAGTTTATAGGTCAAAAATCGACATTCTTACCGGCAACTCTTTAATCACCATTTAAGAACTCCGTTGCTCGATTAGTTACTTTTCGGAGCTGCCCATCGTCACCCTTCCTTGATTCGTTGCGCAAACACCTCCTCAATCGCGTAAGGATTCGTTACCTCCGTATCTGGCAGAAGATAATAAGTCAGCAATGTCGTCGAAACTGCACAGGCAGCGAACGCGCAGAGGACAACGTCCAGTCCTATCAGTTCCACCGCGGGCACGAAGACAAGGAGCAGAATGAAGTTGATGATATACAGCCAGAGCATAATGATGGATTGATTGTGCGAAACCTTCACCTGGATTTGAGGGATTGTGGGAGTCAGTGGCGAAGTTTGTCAACGTAACCCTTGTTTTAATTTTTCATTATGGAGATTAGCATGATTAAAATTTCAATTAAACAGCAGTCGATCATGTTCTTTAAAAATACAGTAAGTATACAAAAAGCAATAAGTGTAGGTACTAAAAACAAAAAACAGGTAATAAAAAACATAGTCAAATTATTTTGAACACTTTGTGTATTGTATGGGTTAGATAAGTACATCCACCATCCATGATATACAAACATGCAAAATGAACATACATTAATTATACGTATTATTTACACAATTGGAGCGTCCGAGCCTCTCAAGCACTTATATCAACAATCCACCCTGTATTTTGACACAAAATGAATGCTGCTTTTTAACATAGCGCACCCCTAGTTCAACACTGTATTATGTCGGAAAATCTCAAAATCAACTTATTACTATAGTTTTAATCACCAAAAATTTTCCGAGCATACCGCGAAGACTGGCGTATTTATATTTATTTTGACTTAGTACAGTGCTTAGGGGGTGCGGTAGGCATAAAGACTCCCCAAACTAAACCATCATCATTATGTCAGTCAAAAGGCGTCCACTGGACATTGTACCACTCAGACCGGTCCATGTACCACTCGTACCTACGTTGATTGAGTTGCAAATTTACAATGTACTTAGGTAGTACATACAAGGTAACTCAATGTAACCACCGTTTTTCTGTGATTGTCACCAGTGGGCTTATCTGAATGAAACTTGGTGTGCCTTGGTGGACCTATGTCTAGCAGTGGACGTCTTTCAGCTGACATGATGATGATGTAGATTTAATTAATGGACGTTAACATTTTGATGCAACCCAGTCGTTTCCTGATCCCAAATTGTAATCACTTGATTTATTCAATAAAAAACCAAACTAGGTACTTGGAATGTTTTATAAACCTAGTGACCTTCATGTTTAATACGAAGATCAAGCTAAATCCCAATTAGGCTTTGGACCAAAAAAATATACACACATACTTACATAGGTACACTTGAAAACCATCGTCCTTCTGGTGCAGTCGGGTAAGTGATGCTTTCATTTAACGCCATGTCACACCTTTATTCAACAATTCCTTAAAATTGACACGATTATTCTAAAAACACTGAGCATTATTAAAATATATTCTAGCTACGATTAAAATTACAGATGTGCTAAGCATACATCGATATAGATATCGATATATATATATATGTACGGAGAAATTGCAAGACGAAATTCAGTTGAGGCAAATGCTCCAGGTATTATTATTATTGTAGTAATCTACATACTTAATTACAGTTGCAACAACTTTTTATTACTAAGCAAGATTTTAATACCAAGAGATTGAGAAATAGGAAATTGTAGCGTCTATAAGACTACTTCAAGATAATTATATGATGGAGTTAAATAAAGTTCCTTTCTTATACATATATAATGTCAAGATTATGGGAGTGCCATTTAAGTATTAAAGAGAAAATACGAGAAAGAGAACAGGCTAGTGTACCTCAAACCACTTCAAATTTGCAGGTAAGGACGTATTAAGCTTAAAATTGTGACGGACCTATTTAAAAGCGTAATGAACTACAAAATTAATCTCTATGTCAACAAATATTAAAGTCAAGTCAAGTTCAGCAAGCCGAAAAATATAATACCTATTTACCTAACATCATCAATATAAAAAAAAACGAGCACAGCAGAATATCGCAAATGAAGCGTAGCCGACTTCATTATTATTGTCATCATATAAAAAGATGTTTTAGAACATCTGTAATTTCATTACTTAGGTATATCAAAATATATCAACCATAATACCGTACATTTAAAATAACTATCTAGGTACGTAACATTTTTAAACATCGAAAGCTTTTTTAATAAAAAATATACAATCACATCTGATAGGTATAATTATAAAATTTGGCTCTTGGTAACTATGTACATTTACTATGAAACTAATTTGGTATAATTTTCCTAAATAATGCATTACAAACATCAGTATAGTCATTGCCAATAGTGGTAATATTTCTATAACACATACAATCTCAATAAGTGCGAACAAGACGGAGAGATTTTTGTCTCTTCGGCTGTAAACACCTTGTATTATACTTACATATTATTTTTAAGTGCTAGTGCCCGTACATGGATGACTAGGATAGTATACAGGATCACTGTGTGTGATGTGATCATCTACTCTAGTTAAAATCTAACCTAAGTTGTGGTTACAAAGTCCCTCTTTTGTGCGGTTTCCTTTATTCTTACGTACTTATTAAAGTTTTATCAACAGAAAACAGTAATAAGTAAATGACTTACGAAAGTTTACCGTTTTAAATTATTGATATGATTTTGTAATCAATATTCTTGAAGTTAATAAGAGTGGGACAAATGTGAATGTATCATCATAAACCGATAGGATGATACTGATATATAGTATTATTCCCTCTCTTTTTCATTCAACCGATATAAAAAAGACAAATGCGCGTTATGAAAAAACGCCAATTCCTTCATTTTCATTTTGGAACGTGCATCCTACGATTACCTCAATGACTCCAACCAGTACCTCACAGGCCTTAGACTTACAAATGCTCAACTAAATTGTCAAAGATAGCCAACAATCAGGGTTCATCGACCCTCCGTTTCCTCTTTACATGTACCAGAAGCGGGCCGTCTAGGAGTTCTTCGATTTGCTTTTGATTTCTGCCCTTTGTCTCCGGTAGCGTGAGAAAGATATACGCGGCGACCATGAGAGTGACAGAGGCGCCTATATAGTAAGTGCCGTGGAGGCCTATGGTCTTCGCAAGCGGCCCGAAGTAGCGGAGAGTGAAGAAGCTGTTTAGCCACATCCACGATATCAGTATACCCGAGGCGAGGCTGCGTACCTGAAGAAGAAATGACATTTACTTATTATCACTAGGAAAGGGTCAATGTTAAATAAACATGGCATTTTTGTCCTTCGTTCTTGTCTGTGAGTAGATTTTCCATTATATTTTCAGCTATCTTTTCAACTTTCTACATCATTTACACATTGTACACCAATTGTTTACTATACTTAGGTAAAAAACTTAAGTAAGTCACCTGTTGTATGTAGTTCTGTTCCAAAATGATATGAAAATTCGAGTAAAATTCAAATATGGAACTACATAGACGAGGTCATTTAGCTATGTTTTTACCTATACATTCATTCATCATCATAAGTAGGCCTTGGACATCTTTTGGAAACGTTTTACATTTTTGTTCATGGCCGTGACATTATGACGTACTCCTCTTCTAATTTTACATAGGTGTAAGTTCTTTGCAGCTTATCATTTTGTATAAGTAATCTGAAGCTTTTCTTACCATAGATTCTAGTTATCAGCATTCGCCTTTCTCGAGTGTATCTCTTTTTAATCAGTTGTACTTACTGTGATATTTTTAAACATGATGATTGCATTGGATACAACGCTTTTTCTATAGCCATACAAACAAAAGACCCTTCTAAAGCTAACGATAATCATATCGTCTACATACTCACATTGATCGAAAACAGCTCCGATATCAGAACATAAGGCACCGACCCCAATCCAATATTGAATAAGAACATCACCATAGACAGAAGCATCACAGGAGGCCATATTGAAGTCTTTTCTACCCTTGTCACATTTCTGCTAACGTTGACTTCACTGTCATTCACCAAGCTAAATCTAAAAGACCTGTCAATCGTGTCATTCTTAAGCAGAATTTCTCCAGTCATATTACTCGTATTCATATAATTTTCTAGAGTTATTTTGTCTCTTGTAGGGCTGGTTCTACGAAGTGACCAGAGGCGCTGGGTGTACCAGTACATATGGAGTCTTGGATCACAATAGGTGGCTAGGAGGACGAGACAAAATGCTATGCCAAAGCAAGATGTCAGTAGCAGCACCTGGAATTGACAGATTAAGATTTTTTAAGACAAATCGTGTGTCTCTTCTCTATTAGTCACAGAACGTATCGGTTTTGAAGGTCGGAAAATACACATGTGGAGTGTGGAGCTGACAAATTTCCGTTTGGTCCGTTTTCGTAGTTGCGGTTTCGTAATTGGCTACGAAAGAGGAATTATTTTTCGCTGTTTCGTAATTAATTATCGAACAAGAATTTATTTGCTGTTTTCGTAATCAAGTTTCGTAGTTAACTACGAAATAAGATTTTTTTTCTGTATTCGTAGTGAATTGGCTACGAAAGAGGAATTATTTTTCTCTGCTTCGTAATTAATTATCAAACAAGATTTTTATTGCTGTTTTAGTAACCGATTTCGTAATTAACTGTGATATAAGGTTTTTTTTTCCATGTTCGAAGTGAATTGGCTGGATGAGAGGAATTATTTGCAAATTTTTCGGTGTTCATAACATAGTTTTTAGGGTTCCGTAGCCAAATGGCAAAAAAACGGAACAATTATAATTTTGTCATGTCCGTCTGTCCGTCTATCTGTCTGTCCGTCCGTCACAGCTATTTTCTCGGAGACTAGTTTGGGAATATAGAATTCAATAAATCTTTAAATGGAAACATATCCACAGCAGTAGAAGTCTACCGGTTGAGATAAAGTTAAACCTATGTCATCTAAATTGGTCCAGCGGGTTAAGCGCGATTAGGTAATAGACAGTCAGACAGATTTTGTACGAGTGTTTGTTGCCCCTACACAGCTAAACCAATTTTGATGAAACTTTGTGAGCATACATATTTGAGTGGTTCCACTTCCATGGATGAGTAGAAATTATTAACTGGCCAAGTGCGTGTCGAGCCACTCGCAATGTAGGGTTCACTAGCTAGGTAACTATTGAATGTAATTTTTTTTTACTTCACCGAGTACATTTGTTTAAGTTGGTCAGTTATTTATTACTCGTTAATTTGGGCACTATTCGAGACGTTCCATAGGGAAAACGAGATTCCATATCCCTGCGCTCACGCGTCACGGCGCTCAAATTGAACTTTAAATGTAACTGTTTAAAGTTCGGTTTAAATTCAACGCCGCCGCGCGCGCGCGCTGGATAGGGAATCTCGCTTTAACGTAACGTGTCGAATAGAGCCTCTTGTACAGCCTCCTTAGCTCTGGTAGTTTTCATTTTAATTCCGTTACGTTATATATATACTACTACTACCATGGGTATTTGCAGCTCTCCAAAAACAATGATTTAGCTGGCAGGGGGTCGGGAAACTTGTTTCTAAGAAAAATTAGCACTATAAAGCTTTCTAATATTTCACAAACCATTCCCTAAATAGAAAAACGTTTCAGGCCATCCCACAATACTTCATGACCTATTTAATGGCACCCGACATTATGGTATACGTAAGAAAAAAATATATAAACATCCCAATTTTAGGAGGGAAATACTATTTTTTTTTTCGAAATTTTATTTTACTAAGTACTTTGTCGGTCTGAGTAAGTCGACATATTCATGCCAAATCACAGCTTTATAGAACTAAGCATCTCCGATATATGCTGAGGGCGGACGGACAGACAAATTGGCTATAAAGCTATAAGGGTTCCTTAATGACTACGGAATCCTAAAAATGGACCTCGAAAGTAAGTGCTGGTTTTTCGAGCAGGGTAAAGTCGGTCGGGCTCACTAGTAAATAAATTCTTGTTTAATAATTAATTACGAAAACAGAAAAACGAATGTGTTTAGTAATTAACTACGAACGAAGAAAAAATGCTTGATTACGGAAACGGAAAATAAATTCTTTTTTGATAACTAATTACGAAACAGCGAAAAATAATTCATCTTTCGTAGCCAATTACGAAACCGCAACTACGAAAACGGACCAAACGCAAATTTCACCTAGCTAAATAGAGCGGCGCCACAATATAATTGTCGATATCGCCTTCATTATTCCAACCGATACCCATATCCAATCAATATTTAACCATTGATCAATCGAGTACAAAATAAGTACGTATACGCCTTTTGAAACTTACTCCTTTGCTAAATATTTACCCAAACTAGAATAAAAAATTGTGTTTACTTTCGTGCGATATTCAATTTGAATTTACCACTGCGCCTTTCGGTGAAGGAAAACATCGTGAGGCAACCTACTCGCGGATGTGTGTGAAGTCTCAATCCGCACGGCCCATGTAGGGACTACTTATAGCCTAAACCCTCGTGATGAGAAGAGGGCTGTGCCCAAAACTGCGACGTAAAAGGCTGTCGTGTGTGTGTGAAGTTTACCTTCCGGCCCAGCCTGTCGACGGTGGCGGTGGCCACGGCTGCCCCCAGCACGAGGGCCGTCCCGCAAAGCACTGAGCCGATCTCTGCCGGCTCGTGCCAGTCACGGGACACTGTCCTGAACACATCAAATAACCCATCGCCATACGAAACGAACTGCCAAATAATTAACAATATTTATTTTTCAAAAAGAAGCTTTTTAATGTTTGTTCCTCGATTTCTCCGTCAATTGTGAGCCGATTTCGATGAAATTTTATTTTCAATCGAAAGGTGATAACTCCAGATTGTCGACTTAAGTGAGACTGGGCTGGCCACGTCTGTCGCTTGCATCCGGTACGGTAGACCAAAGCAGCCATCTTGCTATCTTGTCTGTGGCATTGGAGCAGAAGCAGACACAAAAGAAGACGGAGAGATGAATTGGACGCGTTTCACAGAGACTGACAGGAGAATACACATAAGGAGAACAGCGCAAAAGAGAGGAGGCCTTCGCTAGCAGTTGCTTGATTGATTGATTAAATAATTCAACAGATCCAGCAATCTTTAAAGGCCTTGAAAACTGCCATCAATCTCCTCCAGAAAGCAATATTTCTAAATAGTTGCCGACGACCGGATCGGTCTAGTTGGTAGTGACCCTGCCTTCTGTTCCGACGGTCGCGGGTTCGAGTCCCGCTCGGGGCAAACTTTGTGTGATGAACACGAATGTTTGTACTCGAGTCATGGATGTTTAGTATTTATATATGTATGTATTTCTCTATATAAGTATTTATATCGTTGTCTAGCACCCATAGTAGGTACAAGCTTTGCTTAGTTTCATCATCATCATTTCAGCCAAAAGACGTCCACTGCTGGACATAGACCTCCCCCAAGGCTCGCCAATCAGACCGGTCCTGTGCTACTTGCTTCCACCGGTTTCCCGCGACCTTCACGAGGTCGTCGCTCCATCTTGCTTAGTTTGGGGCTAGGTCAATATGTGTGAAATGTCCCAAGATATTTATTTATTTAATAGTCCGGAAATTCCTGCAAACTGAGCAAGAGCCTTCGACAGTAGCACCTCCAACAAAACCATCATCACACCAGCTACTACAGGCAGCGGCACGGAACTTAAGCGGTGGCTTTCGATGCGCAGAAGTCGAAAATAAGGTCTCATCGGCCTTTGCCGTGTGCGCACGCTTATTGGCCCTTCAGCCGTAAACATGCGCAGAAATCCCCTCTACTTTCGCTCACCGCTCAAGATTCGTGCCGGGACCTGTAACAACCGTACATTCAGATCTTCTTGATATGCACTTGGCCCGTCAATACGAATTGTTCCCAGTTCTACAGATTTCTTTTACAGAATACCATGTCTACAGATTTCTATTTCTACACATTCCCAAGTGTACAGATTCCCAATTCTACATAATTTAAATTTTACAGAATATTGATTCTGCATATTCACAATTCCACAGATTCCCAATTCTACATAATTGGTATTCTACAAAATAATACAAGGAATGTAACTGGGTCGACGGGTCCCCGCTACGCGGGGCCCCTATTTCTAGGTAGTTTGCCCTTCGGGCGTATATAGATAACTAACGAACCTAACCTACATTCACACCTAACGGACTGAGTGGACCCTTACCGGTAAAATAGTAGTCAGATAAGAAACTGTGGAATAAAGAATATGTAGAATTGGGAACCTGTGTAATTGGTTATCTGTTAAATTGGGAACCTGTGTAATTGGTTATCTGTTAAATTGGGAATCCGTAGATTAGAGAATCTGTAGGATTGGGAATCTGTAGTCATGAGCCCCAGTCCCGGTGGAAGCCGAGAAAACAAAAGTTTTAATAATAAGAATACTAACCCATTGTAGACTGTTAGGTTGTACGCGGTGAGGTTCAGCGCAGGCAGTGCCCGGCCGGAGTGCGCGAGGACGGAAGTGGCGAAACTGTTGACAGCGCCGGCGCCGCTGCCCGCTGCCGCCGTCAGCAGGAGGCAGCACGACAGCAGAGCTCGGCGCGAGCGCCGGTGGCGGACTGAAAACGTCACGATAAATTTAGCTGTCACAATCCTACACCGCCATCAACTCGTATGGGAACTCGAATTTTAGACCATTTGAAGAACACGAAGACTGGATGCATATGTTTAATACTGGAACTATTGGAAGTCAGATGCTGATTGATGATGATCGCTCCTCAGTCGTTATTTCTCCTTTTTGTACCATCTCACAAGGTGTTATAAAGGGGCAAAAATAATATAAGTAGTTTGTGTATAAAATAAAATGAACACAGAAAAGAAGAGGTGTGTCCTGTTTATTAACAATTAAAACAATGTTACGGAGTCTTATCTACAATAGATTGCTTGCGTGCAAGCAAAAAACATTTATCAGGAAAATCGAGATTTCAACAAGCTTCCAAAAATGATGGGAAGCAAAAAAGATATAAGTAAGTACCTGTAGGGATATTTTCTAAATTCCAGCGAGTTAACTTTTCTTTGATATTAAATAAGACACATAATAAAATAGTTTTCTTTAAATCTATGTATGTACCTGCAGGTTTACACAACTTAGAAGGCGCGTGGGCTAAGGAATAGTAGACTCTGCGTCTAAGTTGTATTCGCTATACTAGTATTTGTGCTGAAATCTTCGGGACACCGGGGTCGGTTCGTGAAGCCTGCAGAGAGACCAGGAAAATCCTGGGCTTCTGGTCGGAGCTAGGCTGGCTAGATCTCTAGCCAGCACTCAATGTACAAAGGCTCAACATAAATGAGCCAAATGCCGAAAACAGAGCCCTCAACATTGGTTGTCCTGGTATTGACCAGTACTTTTTATGACTTCAGAAATATACTTACACAGTTCCCTACAAACAGACTGTTCCCGGCCCTCGCTGGTGCCTTCGCTGCGGCTCCTCTTCAGCATCGGCTGCAGGGCGTCAGACCCTCGGCGAGACGGCTCCGTCCTGATCATCACCTCCTGTTGCTCGATGGCGTCCGTCAGGTCTTCGCGGAAGTCCGAGCCATCTAGCCAGCAGATCACTTTTGCCGCGTCCTGGAATGTTGGGATATTTTGTTAGAGTGAAGAGGCCAACCACAACAGCCCATTTGCGTCCTACTATTGGGCACAGGCCTCTTCTCAACACGAGAGTTCGAGCTAATAGTCGCCACGCGGTCCCAGTGCGGACTGGATTGGGGAGGGCTTCACACACACTTGAGTTACTTTGCTAGATGCATTGATATCTACTCATGGCTGTCATAATCATCAGAATGATTCTGAGTAAGAATTATTTAATAAGAAGTTAGATTAGCGTTTTACAAGCTTTTATTTCGTTTCACTTCACCTGTCCGATGTTTGTGTGCTGTCTGTAATCAAATCTTGCAAGTTAGATACACTACCCAGTTACCGATTGAGCTGAAATTTTACACGCATGTGTAAATCGCATGACAATGCATAATTGTTATGACTAGTATCTGACCGACTGACTCCTTCCTGACCGATTTCGGTCACAGCGACTGTTTCAAACCTGGCCATGACTTGGATGACTAGTATAACTTGGTTGTTAAACGACACAACCCCATCGAGTTTGGACTCGGTTAATCAGTCTTGACGAGTACTTTAATAAAAGCTTGTGTTTAAAAAGGTTATTTCTTTTATAATTGTAACTTGTTTCAAATCACGGCGCCACTTTCGCACACCATTTTCCACAGCCTTTAATTATCTGACAGTGTTACAATGTCTTTACATTGCACTCGCATATTCTCGCTACGTTATTTTATGGTCCGTAAAAACCCGTTCAGATTACACGTGGATAAGGTGTTGTCACGAACATTTGTGGGCCAACGCTTGGCTTCGCTTCTCGAAAACTGTTGTTTTTTTATACCTATGGTGTAGGCAAACGAGCGCACAGCCCACCTGATGGTAAGTGGTCACTGCGGCCCATGGACAGCGAAATCCTATGATCCCCCATTAAGAAACCATAAGATCTCGAATGCGTTGCCTACCCTGAGGCCTAAGATGGAATGCCTCTGTGCCAGAAATTTCACCGGCTGCCTTTACCATCTACCGAAACACAGCAGTGGGAGCTCTGCTATTTGGCGGCGATTAGCGCGGTTGAGACGGTGCTACCAACCTGGATGGACCTAGCACCAGGCCCTACCACTAACAAACGCTTTTATCTAAGTGTCTCCATTGGAAAAAGAGATTTTTAGTGTCTGATTGTGCTCTGTGACTGAAGGAACGAAAGTCTGTAATAGTGGATATCTACTAATTTGGAAAATATTTAACTACTTAATTAATTTATTGAATGAGACGCGTCAAATTACATAGGGAATTTGTACAATTCCACCGTATGAAAGACGTTAATTAGATACAGATATTTCGTTTCGATGATCACAGTGTTGCCAATAAGTTTACGAAAACCTGGGTCTGAAAATAGCTAAAACCGAGTTTTCTTAGATATGAGACCTAGCTAGATCGATTGTCGCCCCTGTAAACCCCCACAGACCAAATTTCGTCCAAATCGTTAGAGCCGTTTCTGAGATCGCTTGGATAAATAAATAAATATACAAGATTAACGCGTTTAAAGTATAAGATAATTATAATGATATAGCATATAATGTTCTACCTACTAAACTGGCAACACTGCACCTCAGGGCTCAAGCGCCTCTAACGGCGCATTCTTTGGACTAACCTGCATTCTCCCAACGTTGATGAGGAACGAGGGTGACTCTGGCAGCCAGACCAAAGACAGTAGAAGCAGAGTGGGCGCAGCGGCCATGGAGAGCGACAGCGCATGCGCAGACAGCACGCCTCCAGCGGCAAACGCGAACAGGATCCCGCAGCTGGAATTTGAACGTCCCTTTACAGTATGCCGCTGAAGATGTCTGATAGAAGAAGAAGAAGAAGAAGAAGAAAAAAATAATATTCGCACCACATATGACACAAAAATTAAATTAAGAAAGAAAGGAACAAATATACATAGAAAAAAAAATGTTTTTTTGAAACAAGAACCAAATATGTTTCGCCTGTTATTTCTTGGTCTCAAATATATAATATCTTCAAACAAGATTATCGTTTCAAGAATGAAAAATTTTTCAAATTCAAGATCGAAAATTTTGGTTTAAAGGAAATATTATTTGATTCAAAACTTATATCTCAAATCATTTTTTTTTTCATTTCTTACATTAAGAATGATTCTTTCTCAACTTTGCGAATTTGATGTAAGAATCAAATCTTGTGCCAATATAGACTCAATCTTGGCTCAAGAACCAGTTTATATATAAAGCATAAAATAATAAGGAAAATAAATTTTGACTGACAATTTATAATGTATGTGTCCTTGGGGCAGTGAATCGGACACCGGCTCAGCATAATGCTGGGACAATTGCGCCCCAGCGCTGATTTTCAGCCAGCACCGTGATAAAATTGGATACATGGATAACCATGTAGAGTTCGATTCAGTAACCAAGCTGCCATAAGTCACCTTGTTTATATTGAATCGGAATTTTACCGTTGTATTTATCAAGTTTTAAAAAAATTGCATCACGTGCCGTTATAAAATTGTGACCAAGATCAGTAGCATCATAAGCAGAGCGGAGTGCTTAGATTCGGTAGCAAAATTACTTTTTCATCTGGATAAAAAAATGGAATGGTACAGTATCGGTCTGAGTGGCGAGACTTGGGAGAGGCCAACCAATGTCCAACAGTGGATGTCTTTCGGCTGAACTAATGACGATGATTGAAATAGAAGACTAAATTTGATTTTACTGAAGTATCAGGTCATGCAACCAGCTAGTCAAGAAGACTCAATACCTACACTGCCAAATACAAAGAAAATTCGTTCTTCTCTCTCTCTCCTCTTAGGGTAGGTTGATTCATGCATAGTTGACGGACTCATGGTCGTTAAATATGGCCGCCGAGCTGTCATTCCATACAGAAACGTCATTTTGTCCCATAATAAAATATTTAAAGTTAACGGACGGTTTGAATCAATAATAAATTACAAAGAGTTCATAATTTTAATTTTAGATCATGTACAAAATATAAGGTGAAGTGAAACTCTAAAACCACTTCCAAAACCAGATTCTACTTCTTTCCTTTACCTGCAAGCGAGAGACGGCATGGCAGCCAGCCCCTTAGTCCTGGGAGATATCTCAGCGCAGTACAGCGGCGCAAGCGCAAGTGCACCGGCCCCGCCCGCTCCGGCCGCCACCCGCGCCGCCCACACCCCGCGCGGGCCGCACCAGGCCGCCAGCGACCAGCTCAGCTGGGAACAGAATGCGGCTAGCTTATGATGTCCAGGATTTTGGACATCATTTTGGGGATGTTAGGTAGGGATCCTACCTAACATCACCTATTACCTAAGGTGTCATAACCTACATTTTAATTCAAAAGATTTTTTTAATACTGTTGCTCAAAAAGTGCTACTTTACGTAGCTGTTTAGCGTGCGCAAAGTTGGTTTTTGCGAACTAGTTCTTTTCTCTTTTTCCAGTGACTCAATCTTCACAGACATGTGAGATTAATAATTCATTCAGCCAAACACTTTAATTTACCAGCAAAAACTTTCAATATCACACTCAATAATTGTACAAATTGTGCCATTAACTATTATGTAAATAAAAAAAATAAAAATAAAGATAGACGAATTATTTAAATTTTTGTAGGACTTTATTATTTTTCAGTTCTATTGCAATTACAAAATTAATAATATAAACGTTTCTAATCCCTTACTCGTTGTTTTTCTTATTTTTTCGCAACTGTATTAAAAAACGTCGTTCGATACACGTGCGGAAGTGTAATTCTTCACGTTACTCGTGAAGTAATGACACACTTTCCGCACTAGTCTCGAAATGTACTATCACTCACGATCACTAGCTGTCGAAAACAAAAAGCGCTCGTTCGGAAATGCCAAACTTCTCGCACGCTAAACAGGTATCGAAATGTTTACTTTTTGAGCAACTGTATTAAAAATAATAGTACCTATTTGAATTTTACTCACAATGAAGCTAACACAGACGCCGAGCGCGCCGGTCTTGCGTCCCTTCGCGTCGGCGAGCACAGCGAAGAAAGGCGCCGCTGGCAATGCCACTAAGCTGGGCAGAGCGGCCAGCCACGCCCCGCCCGCTAGCGCCTCGCTGCCCAACACCCCCGACACCCAGCCCGTGCTGCAGCCGTGTGTGAAGCATGATAGATTGACTGAAATAGCAATGGATCATATTCAAACGCTCCTGACTATAGCTCATTGTCACTCAGTGGCGTGCACAGAGCTTTTACACAGGGTAGACAATAAAATATAAAATAATATTAGACTTCCCAAATAGGTATAGCAGGACACAAGTTATTTGGCGCGTGGATTAAGCAATAACAGACTCTGCGTCACCGACTTAAGTGCTCCGCCGCGCGCCATCTAACTTGTGTCCTACTATACCTATTCAGCATATTTTCTCGTTTTTTCGATTAATAATGGCATATACTTATATCAAGAATAGTATTAGTAATTCGTATTCATACTAGATTGTCTTTCCGATTGTACCTACACCGGCCTTATTCGATTAAAACTTGCTAAAATAAAGTGTCCGCCATGTGGCAATTTGTCACATAGCGGACACGGACCATAAAAGCACGATTTCGAATACAATTGGAATGAAGTGTCAATGTTTGCGTGCGAAGGCATATGTGTGCATGCGAGGACGTCTGTACACTTGTAAATGCGTGTGTACCACTACGCGGGCCAACGATTCACTCACCATCTCCGGATGAAACAATGACGGTAAGGCGAGTTATATTCTAAATGCGAAAGTAACTCTGTCTGTCTGTATGTCTGTTACCTCTTCACGCTTCAACCACTGGACCGGTTTGGATGAAATTTGGTATGGAGATAGTTGGAGTTCCGGGAAAGGACATAACTTTTATGCCGGAAAACGCATAGTTCCCGCGGGAACGCGATAACCGAATTCCACGCGGGAGAAGTCACGGACAGAAGCTAGTAATTAATAAAATAATACAGGAAAGGCATTTTTTAAAAATCACTCTTTTGTAAAAGTTAGGTCGTTGAATTTGCAGTGATGCAGTCTGATAACAGCTCGTATAACCACTAAATATACCATTTTGAACCTTATCCTTCTATAATAAGATTGCAGACCCGACAACTTAAAGCGAACATCGCGTGCTCCACTCAACTGTCGGTTTTTTTGCAATACGCGAATGTTACAAGGCAATTGCTGTAATGCTTGGCCTTTGGTATAACACGAGACAACTTAGAAGGCGCGCGGACTAGGCAATACACTCTGCATCAATGGCTTAAGAGTCCCTCTCCTTTCTCCATACAAACGTAATTACGTTTTAATTCGCAAACTACTTATCAGATTGGCACCAAATTTTACGAGCAGAGATAGTATTAGTGTCCAAAATACACTTTGATTGTAATTAATTGAATAACAAAGAAACTAGGATCATTTTTTACCCTTATACAAACTTCAAAATTCAATTTTTGGGCTGTAATTTAATTGTGTTTTATTTTAGCACGACATTTACTAATTCCGGACACCCACAATAATGATTTTATTATGTGTACCAAGTTTCGAGTCAATCCTGTTTAGTAATTTGGGAATAAAAGCGAAAATACGTCTGTATGGAGCTTCGCCGAGCGACTTCTAAGTTGTGTCGTGCTGTTTGCATTGTTTTTTTTATGTCGATGGTATAGGCAGACGAGCGCACAGCCCACCTGATGGTAAGTGGTCACTGCGGCCCACGTACACCGAAATCCTTTGATCCCCATTAAGAAACCATAAGATCTCGAATGCGTTGCCTACCCCGAGGCCTAACATGGGCTGCCTCTGTGCCAGAATTTTCACCGGCTGCCTTAACCCCCTACCGGAACACAATAATGCGAGCACTGCTTTTAGGCGGCAGGTTAGCGGGGAAAGACGGTGGTAATTCCCCGGGCGGATCTAGCACCAGGCCCTACCACTAACAAATGTCGTTGGTCTTGAATTTTAAAATTAGTTTAAAACGTTAATTTACTATTTATAAATACCTAATTTTAATGAGCAATTCAATTCAATTCAATTCAATCATTTATTCAGCAAATTGGCCACATAGCGGCACTTTTACACGTCACAAAAAGAATTTACCAGCGCTTCCTAGACCCATTGCTTGAGAAGAAGCGCCGCAACAAACTCAAGCAGAAGGCCTTTTTTCAAAATTTACAAAATTTACATTACATGTATAAAATATACATATAGGTACGTACTAAAATTACATTGAAGGGATGTATAGTCCCTAACTTAAACTTAAATCTAAGATCTTAGAGATGTATAGTCTCCAAGGGTCCAGAAAAAAAAAATATATAAAAAAATATGGAGATGGCCTCCATTGTCAAATAAATATAAATTCCATAGATGTCGACAGTCTCAAAATGTCAATAAAATTAATAAAAAAGCTACTTAAGTATTTCTACAAACTATGTGTTGTCTATTTCATGATGAAACTATTATTTGTTTCTGCTCCTTAATAAGCCTCTCATCGTCCTGCGAGCTGATTATCCCCATGTGAAAAAATCTAAATTATTTTATTCTTCCTTTACTTGTGTGTTCCACGAATTCCTCTCTTTCTATCGACCACGCTTTTCATTCTACAAAGAAAGGTTCTATTTAAGTTCTGTAACTAGGCCGAAGTCGAACGTAACCAATTCCAGCATCTCGCTAGCATCTTCAATCTGTTCTGAAATAGCTTTCCAAAGCGGAAATAAAGTTGTGAGTTCACACGAAATAAAAAGCTCATTAATGACGTCATCACCTCACTTTGACTCTGAACCCTTCAATACCGAGCGCAAAATTCAGAGGCTCTCTTCAGGAGAGCAAAGATCGAGAGACAGCTATGGAAATAAAAAGACATGGAGGGAGATTTGCTACTTACTAGTAAACCCGATAGAAAGATCGTTGAAGCATTTTCAGTCCGGTGAACAACATGAAGCTTTTTATCTCGAGTGGAAACGTGGCATCAACAACCATTGAAAAAGATAACCTTTTACTTCGTCAAATATGAACCGAGCTGGCATTCCATACAGTAACATTTTATTTTCATATCAAAATTTTCGCGTTAAAGACGACATGCTAGTGGTCATTTTTCCACACAAAGGTTCTCGACATTTTCCGTCCTGGATTTTTACCGTAGATCAATGATATCTCGAAATAAGATCAATATCGTCAATAGCTGTGTTTTTAGCGATATTTTTGCTTTTGATAGAACCAGGTGACTCCAAACAATGCTGAAAACAGCCCAATCGAATAGGCCGCAAATAAATGTCTGATATAAAAATACCACAACTATAAACGCAAAAATCTAAACGGTCAAACACAGATAATTTCCTTTTCATCCAGTTCCCAAAATGTCATTAAAATTGGTTTCATTTTGGAGGAGGAAAATATCGGGAACTTAACCTCGATTTCTGAGTTTTTTACGTCAGATTTGTCGATGGAGCTGCGGTTTTCCTTGTCGCACCTTTTTTCGGCGCCTGTGAGACAGCAACATTGATTTAAATTTGTCAAATCTGAAAAGGGGCTCAGCTCACATATCCCCTTAACAAAAGGTTTAGTTCTCCAGAATAAAGTACCAGCCTCAGTATAAAATGTAATGAGCTCACAAACGGCCGCCGATAAAGTACCAGGAGCGAATAACTCGAAAGGTATGAAATGTAATGAGCTCACAAATGGCCGCCGACACGACGCGCCGCACGGAGCCCCGCCAGCGCTTCGACGCGGTCCTCTCGATGCGATTCCTGAAGAAAAGGCACAAATTAGACTACTCCTTAACGTTCAACCACTAGGCCACAGTGGTTCTACCTACCACCTCTCATGCATAGGTTCGGGGGCTCGATTTCGGCTCGCACCTCTAAGTTTACTTATGTGCGAAATTCTATTTGAATTTACCATTGAGCTTTTCGGTGAAGGAAAACATCGTGAGGAAACCTGCACGCATCTGCGAAGTAATTCAAAGATGTGTGTGAAGTCTCCATTCCGCACTGGACCCGCGTGGGGACTATAACCCAAACCATCTCGTGTTGAGAGAAGGCCAGGCAGTGGGACGCAAATAGGCTGTAGTAGTAGTAGTAAACGCTCATGATCTCCAGTACATCAATGGCTGATTTACTCAGATTGATTGATTAGATTGGTTGCAGATTCTGAGGGATGATAAAAGAAATGTTAAGGAAGACATGAATAATTCTTTCGTATATGTAATTTATGCATTTTGTCGTTCTAGCTGCTGTTAGGCGATCAGCGCTATTTGGCGCTATAAATTCTACTAAACTAATGGAAGCATCAAAGCTTTCATAAGTGTAATAAATCGTATTATTCCGTTAATGATTTCTTTGATGAAAATTTCAACTAATATTGTTTATTTTCTTTTAACATTAATTCACAGTTAAGAACAAACTTTTTATTCATTAATTTAAGTAGGTACCTTAACAACTAAGTGTGTAAATTAGCTACCTAACTACCTAGTAGTAGTAAATAGGTATATGTATAAAAATATTTGTACGCCGAAAAGGTGGATCACAGAGATCTCAATTATAGCATAAGAACTGCATGTAACACCTACCTGTGTATCACAAATGAATAAATGATTTATGATTTATGTGTAACGGGAGCTACGTACTCTTGTCTTTAAGTTGCCAATTACCAGGTACCTATTTATTGATTAGAAGCACAAAATAATGGAGTTGATACCACAAATTTCCGAATACAGGGGAATGTCTCAAAGACCGTCACAAAAAGTTGCTATTAATTGGGTCTTGAAAATAAAAGGTTCATATGGTGACTCTAATAATCTTCAACACATCAACTGACAATCTCAGTAAAAGAAAAACCGGCCAAGTGCGTGTCGGGCCACGCGCAAATTATAGGGTTCCGAAGTTGACGATGCCCACAGTACCTTTCTAAGACTTATTAGCATCTAGCTAGCCTGTGGTGTGACGTGCCCGCCCGACTCCCCTGCTGCTCGAGAAAAATCATCATTATAAGTTGGTCGACTATTACTCGTAAGTTTGTACAGCCTACTTAGCTCTGATAGTTTTCCTTTCAACTACGTTATATATGCCACAACCGTGATTTTTTTCAGCCATCCAAATACCACCATTTAGCTGGCAGGGGGGGGGGACACGTGACTCTAACAAAAAATAGCACTTTAAAGCTTAATATTTCACAAACGCATCACTTAATCAAAAAATGGTTTTAACAAACCCACAATATTTTTTTAAGACCTATTCAACGATATGCCGCACCATGGGGTACGCAAGAAAAAAAAATTACATCCCCACTTTACGAGTAGGGGAGGTACCCTATAAAAAATATATTTCAGAATTTTATTGTACCACTTTGTCAGCGTAACTAATATGCATATTCATGCCAAATTACAGCTCTCTAGACCTAAGCATCTCCGAGCAATAGTGCGGACAGACGGACGGACGGACGGACGGACGGACGGACGGACGGACATGGCGAAACTATAAGGGTTCCTTGTGGACTTCGGAACCCTAAAAAAGGTATCAAAATATGGGTGCCATCTATGAATCTCGCATAATTGTTTTTGTCCGAAACTGTTTACGCAGAACAGGCTTCGAATAATTTATTTACGCCAAATCTTGATTTTGCCGAATTTTTATTAAGCATAATTCTTAATTGGCCGAATGGTTGTTTACCCGAATATTGTGTTGGCATAATGTTGACTTGGCCGAATTTTATTATGCATAATATTGTTTGGCATACTAGTAATTTAGCAGAATTTTGATAGGTAGGCCGAAATATTGTCCTAAATATGTCCGAAACAACAATTAATGTAGGGAGAGCCAAAGTTTACATAAAATTGCTATTCCGAAAACTGAAAGTCCAAAAATGTATATAGTATAGCTAAGTATAAAATTTTGTATCACATAATTTGTTCAACATACTTATTAGATAGAGTTCGGCAGTTCACGATGTGCGGTAACACCAAATTTTTGAGCAAAGCCGACTCGCATAGGTTAGGTTAGGTTATTTTTTATATAAGTAAACGAAATTATCAGTCAGTAAAAATCCTCTTCTATTTAGATAATCATCGATGTTATACAGGATACTCATTTAATTAAATCGGCGAAAATAAAGGTATGCGTAAGTAGTTTTCGGCGTAACAAATTTCGGCGAAAGTAATTTTCTGCCTAAATAATATTCGGAATTCGGCGTAAATATATTATGCTTAATAGAATTCGACGAAAAATCGTTATGCGAGATTAGTTTCGGCGTAAACACTATTATGCCTACACTGATTATGCAAAATCGAATTCTGCCAAAAAGAATTATGCGTAAACAAGGGGAACCTTAAAATATAGACAATAAAACACTAGAAAACCATAAATATCTATAAAAGGTGCAATCCTGCACATTTGCTCTAAATCTTAGTTCGTCTGTGAGCACGAGGTAAGTACTTACTTAAGAGAGAAACATTTTCTGACACTTAAAGTGGAATTAAATTATATTCCTACAAAATTCTTAAACACTTGAAACATTTCCGTCAATTGAAAAATATGAACACGTTTAATACCAAAAGTTGCTCGCAAATCGCAGCTGCGTACGTGCCAAGCCTCTCGAGAGGATTCGATTAGGAAGCGTCAATATTCCCCTGATTTCGAATTCGAAACCGTATAAATAACCCTCATAAAATTGTGTTTTTTTTTTGTTTATTCGCAAAGTTAGACGCTTTCAATATTCACGATTCCTATACGCCTCCTCCAGGGAGCTGTACTTTTATGATTTCCATTCTTTTATTTTAATAATTCCTTTGTGCAGAATCTAAATTTATCAGATGTCGTTATAGCTTCTTGCCTTATACCTACTTTAAAAAAAAAGTGTGATACAAAGTAGAAGATGTAGGTACCTAAATCAATGACGAAGCTTGCAGCGGATAACGGTATGTTTTTAATGATAACTACATCAAACTGTACATAATGACGATGCAAAAGTGATTGTAAAATCCTACTTGAATAAATATTTTTTTATCTTCATCTTTTTTATTCTTTTCCAAATTTTCTGATTCACACGGAACGTTTCAGCTTAGTGTGGAGATCACAGTAACCTATTGAAATATTGTAATAATTTTGCGGTGGGTAAATATTCATTTAATTTCATCATGCATATTAAATTTTAGAGATTATTGAATTAGTTTTTTGTTCTACCCTTTCATAATGTTGAACTGCTTAACAAAAGTCACTTTTCGGTAGTAATAAATCTTGGAAATTAGTAATTTTAAATCGCTCTCAAGTAACTTAGCCGGCGCGTATACTCGCCAGATGTACATGCTCATGAAAGTTTCATTAGAACTGTCAAAGCTGGTGAACACTGGCGGCAGCAGTTTGGTTTACCAGCTACTTTGCATAGTTATTTTTGCAGTGAGTTCCGCTGTAAGCTCCGAAATGCATCCTGTAATTATAAGTTATTCTGGAACTTGAAAAACAAAGGCTGTAATTAATTTTGATTTCCACGTTTTATTCAAGTAAAGTTCAACTCCGATTAAGATTTACGATATACTACTCATAACTTGTGAATTATGTTGTTTTGACTGATGAAAATCGCTTTGGAATAAGTTTCCCTGAACTTCCGTCGTTAAACTTCCTGTAATTTGAATAAAAAAACGGTCTCACAATGAATGACGATCACTTTTCCAATCACAAATCAAGTTTGAATTCCTCTTATGAATTCACTTAACTGGTGGTGATATTTATGTACTTGAGTTGGAAAGCCGCCTGGTTGCCTAGTGGTTGGACGTACCGGCTCTCATGCAGAATGTCGCAAGTTCAAACCCCATTGTCACCGCTGAGTTTACTTGTGTGCAAAATTAAATTGTAATTACCACTGAGCTTTTTGGTCAAGGAAAACATTACGTTCCTACCTGCAAGCATCTGCGAAGTAATAATTCTCGAATGTCTGTGAAATTCCCAAGCTGCACTAGGTTCGCCCTATATTCCAAAAACGTTCTGTGGCCAGCAGTGAGTGAGACGTAAATAGACTATTGTGGTTAGGGTTGGGTATAGTAGACTAGATAAGTATTATATTTGTATACTTATTTCGTTTTAAGAAGAATCGTAACCTTGCTTGCTCTAGATAAAGTTGACTTTAAATAGCTTAGAGACGGCTTATGAGCCTTTGTTCTATTCAAGGGCAAGTTGATCGGCTTTTCTCAAAATAGGTGTCTGAGGTTTATGCGGAACTGGTAGAGCTACGAGTTAATAAGTAATTTGAATCTTGTTGCAAAGGCAAAAGGATGAATGTTATATGTGTATCCATGATTTTACTGTGCTTGAATAAAAGGTCATATCAAATGGGTTCATTCCGGTAGCGCTGAAACACTAAAGTGGACTACTGCAATTTAAATTCTTCCGGAACTGTTCTGCATATTCAAATTCGGTAGAGAACCAGGAAGTTGAGGTTAAGTCTTACAAGCGTTGAGCTTTTTAAAGTGTAAAAGTTAATTTGATTCATTATTATTATTTTAGTCGAAAAGCTACCTTTCTATCCTATCCTATATTCATAGATATAATTAGTCGTCGCTCAAGGTTCGCCTCTGAGACCGGTACTATAGGTCCTATACGTTATGGAGCTTTACGCATTCATTGATTATTAGATTGCTTTTGCATTTTTGATAATCATCATTTTCATCACACAGTCAAGGTATGCAGTCCCGATTAAATATATCTAAGTACCTATCCCTAATTGGATTGGCTTGCAATGGAAAACTATCGTGAACTGTTTACTCTGTTTAGTTCACAATAGTACATTACAGACCTAGGGTGGTGAATTCGTAAATGTCCCAGATCGCAGGTTTCTGTGGCCCGAACCGAAGGTGAGGGCCATAAATATGCGATCTGGGGCTTTACGAATTACCGCCCGTGGTTTGTCAAAAGTTTTACGTCTTGCCTTGGCCAAAAAGTGAGATTTTCTCTCCGCGTAGCGGGCAGAAAATCCCACTTTACGGCCAAGGGTGCTGTAAACCATATTTAATGTAGCTTCAAGCTTTATTACCCAACTACCTTTTACTTGTTGTTCTCGAAATAATACCTTATATTTAATGTATATAATACATAAAGACACAGGTGCGACTTTTCTAAGGGCTTTTTTATCAGACCCATACGAAAATGTGTGGTATATCAATGCAGATCAAAATAATCATCCAAATACATTTGCGACACGGTTAATGTCTTTTAAAATTGCTAAAACGCTCTTGACACAAAATCTTTTTACCGACTTAATGTCATGTTCTGGCCACACACTTCACCACCCTTTTCCCAAAACCCCTTTATGCATACTACATATAACTTGTTAAGACTATGGTTACCTACGTTGTTACTTTAACCACTAACCTACATCGAAGTTAGCGTGTGCATAAAGCTCGCTTCACTAAACTTTGCACAAACAATCTACAACTTGTAATACAACCCTCTGAAAACCTATAAAAAGATTGTTCAAAATTACATTCTAATAGTACTAGAGAAAGAAATCAAAATTAAATAATAAGGTATCACAGACCCATATGCAAAAGCTGTTAGTACAAGTGAAAAATGAAAGTAGCACTGCTACTACTTCCAGCGAGATGAAATTTACAATGAAAATGTGCTTAGAAAGACAGACCGTCAATATCCAAACTTGACCTGATCCCTTCTCTCTCTTCAGACAAGCCCTCAACACTTTTCCTCATGTACCAGGCTCACATAACTAACTAGGCTATTCTTTAAGAGCATTATAACCCTCTTGAGAGCCGCGTCCTTTTAAAGCCAACGGGGAAATATTGGAAAAAATCCTTTTATTGCTAAAGCTCAAGGTCAAAAATAAACTTCAAAGGGGATATACTTAGACGTGTGAAGCAAAAATATTTATTGAACCACGTCAATTGGGACTGAAATACTCGTTTTCGGATACTTTTGGGGATTCAATTTTGTCCTCCGTATGCTTATCAATTCGTTGGCATGTGAGAAACACTGACAGTTAGTTATAAGAGAAAAATTCGGGGTCCAATTTTTTTCATTAGGTCGTTCAGGTCTACTTATATCAAGCTGCTAACCTCGGGTTAGCCTCTTAACTCAGGTTAATTGTAAGTAAGTAATACTTTATTTTACAAAATAAAAACACACAAATACAATTTTCAATACACAGAAGAGACATGTACAAAGGCGAGCTTATTCCTATCAATGTACAAAGTCGATAAGATCGAGATCGGATCGGATCGGTTGAAGAGTTGATAAGGCTGAGATCGAGTTAAGTAACTCGAGATAGAGGCTAACCCGTGGCTGCGTTAGAGCTAGTCAACTTTAGTTATATCCAGTCTGATTCATTGATTAATTGCAAGTCTTAGAAACTAAACTCTATAACTCAGTAGAAGAGAAGGCATGTAAAGGTAAAGGTCCTACTAGACCTCATCATGTTCTTATTGACATGTATTAATGAACTCTTTTATACATAATGTATTTCATTATTTATTGACATTTTGAGACTGTCGACATCTATGGAATTTATATTTATTTGACAATGGAGGCCATCTCCATAATATTTTTTTTTCTGGACCCTTGGAGACTATACATCTCTAAGATCTTAGATTTAAGTTTAAGTTAGGGACTATACATCCCTTCAATGTAATTGTAGTACGTACCGATATGTATATTTTATACATGTAATGTAAATGTTATAACTATGTGTAAATTTTGAAAAAAGGCCTTCTGCTTGAGTTTGTTGCGGCGCTTCTTCTCGAGCAATGGGTCTAGGAATCGCTAGTAAATTCTTTTCTGACGTGTAAAAGTGCCCCTATGTGGCCAATTTGCTGAATAAATGATTGAATTTTGAATTTTGAATCTAAAGGTACAGTCGAGCAGTAGCAGGTACAGTCAAACGAAACTGTATAGTATTTCGGAAGTATATAAAATTTCGGTATATTGTCTCAGTAACAGATGTACCTACATTGTAAGTTACAACGCGATTTACCTACTAATAAATTTGGTAAAGCTTTCAGCAGCAGGAAACTTAAATGGCTGAGTGCGACCGGAACTAAATAGCTGGGAAATGGCTGTTCTGTGCAAGTTTTTTTGTTACTATCGTGAGAAGTGTACCTTTCAATACCCGCTAAAGGCATCATCAAATTATGGAAAACTGCTTGCTTTATCGATTTTATTTTACACTGAACACATGAGAGTTTGTAAAACAGGAAACACTTGAGGCGAGGATTGTCATTTAAGTGTGTCAAGTGAGGAAGAGTGTCCCTTATATCCCGAAGAGCCATCTCGGCGACAGCTTTAATTTGCTTTCAAATTAGGGATTTGCTGTAGGAAGAGTAACTTTCATGATTTGACAAAAATATCCACGTTTTAATTATTTCGTAGGTACCATTGATCTATTATAAGTAAGGATCAATCAGCCGGAAAATTTGACACTTAAATCTTATAGTGTTAGGTTTACTTTTGTATACAATTTTATCTTGACACATATTATAAAGAGGCGTTATTAGTTTATACTGTTTTATATATTTTGACATATTCTGTTAGGTACTGTTCGTCCATATGTTATTATAGGTCAATGGTAGGTACCCATAACCTCTATCATCCATACCAATATTGTATGCCAACATTGCTTTATCTATTCTAGACAGAATAGATAAAGTCGAAAAGTGTGTGTTACGTTTTCACGGCAAAAACGCTGAACCGATTTTGATGATTTTTTTTTTCACCAGATATTTGATATTAAAAAGAGCTAATAATTAGAGGTAGGTTTTTTGAAATATTGAATGAAATCTTTTTTCTCAGACTAATATCAACTGCTGGATGAAGTACTCTTCACACAATCCAGCATAACTTGATATTTTTATCATAGAACCATCTCATTTAGGGTCTGGTCTGTTTGCACTTAATTACTCGTACTATTTCCCCAATTGTTTTTGTTTATCCGCCGTGCCAACCGTTCAATTATATTACGGCAGTGCAAATAAAGAGTGCACTAATTTTGTCCCGAATCGAGTTATTTGCAACTACAGCTAAATAGGCCATAAATGCTTAAGCCCCGTTTAATTCAAATAGGCAATTCAAACCAAACTACCAGGCGGTCATGGCACGCCAGGTGGTTTTGAATTAGTAATACTCCGGGTTTCGATCGATGCTTAGTGTGAAGAGGTCTTTACTTGAAAATTATGCCATGACGTTTGGTTGGAGTTTTGAACTTCTCAATTGTTATAAGCGCCTGGTATCGTAGAAGGTAATTTTAGAAAGTTACAAAAGATATTATTAGGATACAACTATTACCTTGCTTTTTTTAACTTATAGATGGCTGATTTTTCTACCGTCTTCAAAACAAAACCATACAAAATTTTAATTGGATTTGTTCCGTAATATTTAAATTTTTTATGGACTACTCGAAAAATAAATTGTATCCGAGGATTGCAAAACCATCCCTGAATGTAAGTAATTTAATAATAATAAATAAATTTATTCAGTAAGTATACAAAACATCCATAATATCTACCTGAATTTCATTTTGTAAAACTTGTTTCATACGATTCAATCAACATCCTATGCTGTTTATTTTGACGCAAAAAATCGGTGCAAAATTTCGTAAATTTTTCCAGCGCGTGAAAATCCACTAGCAAATATGACTGAAAAAGGCAACCAACATTTTCACACGAAAAGTTCCAAATTAAGTAGTCTTTTTTAATGTATTTGTTGGTAAAAGAGTACAGAACAGGCGACCTGATGGTAAGTAGGTAGGTAGTCCCATGGATATTAACTATGCCTTGCCAACCCTGAAGACCAAGATAAAATGCCTCTATGCTGCGGCTCTATTCCAAATCTATCTAAGTTGCAGCCGAACTTTAAGCAGCTAGATTTAAAGTTCAACTTGATCTCCGTGACGCGTGAGCGCAGCGATTGGGAATCTTCCTGTCCCTATTTAAAACTTCGAATAGAGCCCCTGGTAATTTCACCGGATTTCTTACCACCTCTAAACCCAAACCCAAAGTTCCCGCGGGAACGCGATAACAGAATTCCACGCGGACGAAGTCGGGGGCAGATACTACTATAAAGAAAGTTTATTGTCGCACACAAAAAAAATTGGTTGGTGTGTAAGATGGCGGTAGCCATCAGAACGGACCTTGCATTAGGTCCTACTACCGGCATATGCCTCAACCTTGTATGCAAAATAGGATTACGTTTTGATTGTGCGTTTAGGCTAGATGCATAATATTATGCATTCCATTAGGTATGCAGTCACGCGATCTAAACACGAACTTTGGCAAACATAGATGAGCATGGAGGTCTAAGCACAAATCTGAAAGGGTAGGTATTTTTGTTATTTGTCATTTCAGTAAAACAATCGAGCTAACAATATACTTGTCGACCAAAATACGTCCATTCTCGAATAGGAGTTAGAAAAAGTCGATTTCTACGTACAAGTACTTTGTATCTGTACTTTCTCAAAAATAGTAGGTAATTATACAATTTCTACACGTAAACTCAGTAATAACTTAGGTATAATTACTCTAATATTACCATTGGTTAAATATTCCTCGAGCGATCGGCAGTTCTCTCACGGACCGAGTTACTCAGAATTCCGCTGGTGTAACCATTTTCCTATACAAACTTAGAATTATTTACTTGAAATTTTAGGTGCATTTCTTAGGGCTCATTTTTCATCCGTCAGATAAAATTTATTTGTCGGATAGTCCATACATAATTTGAATTTGTTCTGGAATAAATTCGAATTTCCTATGGACTTCGTATCAAGCCTTTATAAAATTGAACTGACAAACATACTGACGCTCTACTGATAGATAGTGATAATGATAACAGACGGCTACATATGTATACTACACTCAATGGTCACACAAAGTGACCCGTTCTCATTGCTGATGAGTGTAATTATTTGCAACAATTACAAATTATAGCGCAGCGCTTGAGGAAAATTCACACAAAAAAGCTAGAAGTGTGTGTTTTCGTACTTATATTTAAATACAACTTTTTAATTTTAATCAATTTAAATGTTGTTAATCAGTTCGTTCTCTAGAAACCCCGTCCAAACACGTACAAATGGAATAAATCGCTCAAAAAGGTTCAGGGCTATAAATCCTGGCAGGGTAGAATAATTTGGACGGCACATTTCTTGCTCTCCTCACGTAGCACGTAGGCACTCACGGCCAATGAGCTATGCACTATCTCTGTATACATACGTACCTAGTCTTTGCCATTGTAGTACTATACATGGTAGGTCAGATCCTATAAGCAAATAATTAACCCACAGTATCGGCTATCTATTCTAAGTATATTGTATAGGTCTTTATTTTTTTTAGAGTTGGTAAAAAGAAATATTTTGTATTGGATTCAGGCGTCGCTCACACAAGCAATCCCAAATATATTTTTTTACCAACTCAAAAAAAAATAAAGACCTCTACAATATACTTAGAATCGATAGCTGATACTGTGGGTTAATTATTTGCTATAGGATCTGACCCACCATGTATATACCTACTACTATAGGATCGCTCACGCGTCAAGATGAACTTTAAATATAGCTGTTCAAAGTTCACGCGACGCGTGAGCGATCCTATAGGGAACAGGGAGATCCCTATTTTAAGACTTCGAATATAGTCCCTGTATTCCGCAAATAGACTGATGTGACTCTGATGCGTCAGAGGATAAAGAAAAAAAACCAAGGATCTTAATTATACGTGGTCATTTTTTTTTGTACGAAATATCCTACAAAAAAAATGACCACGGATAAAGCGAGCGTTAACACTAAGGACGAGTGAAAATTACAATTTCGCACGTGTATCAAACGAATTTTTTTAATACATTTGCGAAAAAAAAGAATAAATGAACAGGATGAAGCTCAAAAACCTTAACGCACTGGCACTAGCTGTCAAAAAACAAAAACCGCTCGTTCGGGAATGACAAACTTTTGGCACGTATCGAAATGTTTACTTTTTGAGAATTTTTATTAAAAATACATTTTCGTAAGCTTGTAATGTTTCCAGTTTTACCAACTGCTACTACTGCTGCAGCCTATTTGCGTCCCACTGCTGGGCACATGCCTCCTCTCTTCACGAGAGGGTTTGGGCTATAGTCCCCACGCGGGCCCAGTGCGGATTGGGGACTTCACACACATCTTTGAATTACTTCGCAGATGCGTGCAGGTTTCCTCACGATGTTTTCCTTCACCGAAAAGCTCTGTGGTAAATTCAAATTGAACCAACTGATTACATCTAATCTGTGGCTGTCTATTCTACTTCATGTAATAAAAGAAAGTCCTTTTACCCCTTTGTCAACTCACTGAATACCTTTACCTTCGCTCATTCCCGTCTTAATTAGGTCGCCATATCAAGCGACGTTCCAACTGCGCCCAGTTGAAATGTCGTAACTGACACGGACTCTATTGGCGGTTACGCTCATCTGGTTATGGCCTGTAACGCTCCGCTGTTACCTACTACCTATATCTAGTAAGCCGTGGTGGCCTAGTGGTTGGACCTACCGCCTCTCATGCCGAGGGTCGGGGGTTCGATTCCGGCTCGCACCTCTAAGTTTACTTACGTGCGAAATTCTATTTGAATTTACCACTGAGCTTTTCGGTGAAGGAAAACATCGTGAGGAAACCTGCACGCATCTGCGAAGTAATTAATTCAAAGATGTGTGCGAAGTCCCCAATGAGAGGGTTTGGACTAGTCTCCACGCGAGCGCAGTGCGTCGCGTGGAGACTATAGTCCAAACCCTCTCATGATGAGGGGAGCCCTGTGCCCAGCAGTGGGACGCAAATAGGCTGTAGTAGTAGTAGTATGTTGGCCTGGTACCCGAGTGTTAAGTGCAAGGACTGTAGATATGGAATGTAATAAGCCATGGCGAAGCAATTTCTATTTTACATCACCCTTGGCCATAAAGTGGGATTTTCTGCTCGCTACACGGAGAGAAAATCTCACTTCTTGGCCAAGGCAAGACGTAAAACTTTTGACAAACGACATATTTATGGCCCTCACCTTCGGTTCGGGCCACAGAAACCTGCGATCTGGGATATTTACGAATTCACCACCCCAGGTCTGTAATGTACTATTAATTATGTGTTGTGCTGTTTAGACATTGCTTATTGTTTAATTCCGTATGCCTTTGTAATAATATTAATTTACGTACCAACTCCACCTCAATTCCAGAAAGCACAAATTAAAAAAAGAAACTAGTCATCAGTAAATATCAGTCATCAGTGCCTACGACAGGTCGAGTTCGTCATATATTTAATTTTGCATTTTTTTTAAATTGTATATTATTGAGTCATAGGACGCAGCTTTCAGCGTGAGATAGATTATTCAATCTGGTACTTAGTACCAAATTCTTTCTTATTAGGTACAGGAAAAAACTGAAGAAATTCAAAAATAGTAGCTATACCGTAATAGAGATCTTCTACTATCTAAAGTCCCGCGCCTTCACATTTCAAAACGCTTATTTTTTTATTATTATTTAAAAAAGCACCACCAATACTCTCAACGCATAGTTGATGGCTGTCTCAGCACGCACACATGTGTTGAGAGTGTTGGTGGTGCTTTTTAAATACATTGAAGCGTTTTGAAATGTGAAGGCGCGGGACTTTAGATAGTAGAAGATCTCTACGACAGGTCGAGTTCGTCATATATTTAATTTTGTTTTTTTAATAAATTGTATATTATTGAGTCATAGGACGCAGCTTTCAGAGTGAGATAGATTATTCTATCTGGTAGAACGAAATTTATTTTTATTAGGTATGTACCTACCAGGAAAAAAGTGAAGAAATTCAAAAATGGTAGGTACCTATACCGTAATAGAGATCTTCTACCATCTAAAGTCCCGCGCCTTCACATTTCAAAACGCTTCAATTTTTTTATTATTATTTAAAAAAGCACCACCAACACTCTCAACGCATAGTTGATGGCTGTCTCAGCACGCACACATGTGTTGAGAGTGTTGGTGGTGCTTTTTAAATACATTGCAGCGTTTTGAAATGTGAAGGCGCGGGACTTTAGATAGTAGAAGATCTCTACGACAGGTCGAGTTCGTCATATATTTAATTTTGTTTTTTTAATAATTTGTATATTATAGAGTCATAGGACGCAGCTTTCAGAGTGAGATAGATTATTCTATCTGGTAGAACGAAATTCATTTTTATTAGGTAGTACCTACCAGGAAAAAACTGAAGAACTTCAAAAATGGTAGGTACCTATACCGTAATAGAGATCTTCTACTATCTAAAGTCCCGCGCCTTCACATTTCAAAATGCTTATTATTTTTTATTATTATTTAAAAAGCACCACCAACATTCTCAACGCACAGTTGATGGCTGTCTCAGCACGCACACATGTGTTGAGAGTGTTGGTGGTGCTTTTTAAATACATTGAAGCGTTTTGAAATGTGAAGGCGCGGGACTTTAGATAGTTAGATAGATTAGATAGTCAGGTCGAGTTCGTCATATATTTAATTTTGTTTTTTTAATAAATTGTATATTATTGAGTCATAGGACGCAGCTTTCAGAGTGAGATAGATTATTCTATCTGGTAGAACGAAATTCATTTTTATTAGGTAGTACCTACCAGGAAAAAACTGAAGAAATTCAAAAATGGTAGGTACCTATACCGTAATAGAGATCTTCTACTATCTAAAGTCCCGCGCCTTCACATTTCAAAATGCTTATTATTTTTTATTATTATTTAAAAAGCACCACCAACATTCTCAACGCACAGTTGATGGCTGTCTCAGCACGCACACATGCGTTGAGAGTGCTGGTGGTACTTTTTAAATACATTGCAGCGTTTTGAAATGTGAAGGCGCGGGACTTTAGATAGTAGAAGATCTCTATATGCGTTCAAACAGTAGCAGTACGGTGCCTTCCACTGCCTCACTTTTCTGCACTCGTGTGAAACCAGCATTAGTCTAACTAAGTAGTCTACTTATTCTTAGGCTACGTTTATACGCGCATGCCCGTGCTCGTGAACGTGCCCGTTGAATGTCGTTTTGAACGCCGACCGTGTAAACAGGTACCCGAGCACGATCAAATTCACCTTTGATCTCTGCCGAAAACCGACAGCCGACCGATCGACGGCGTTCACGTGCACATTCACGAGCGCGTTCAAAAACAGCTCGTGCCCGTGAATGTCGTTTTGTTTGAACGCCGTGCATGTAAACATACCATTACGCCGGAGCATCACTGCTGCAAACCGTCGCACTACGAATAAGAATAAGAATAATAAATTTTATTTAAAAAACATTTCACTTGTTACATGGGTGATAGACAAACATATACCTAAATAAAAATTGCACATTTATAAAAGGATCAAGAATGAGCTATTATTCTTATATAACAGGGGTTCCCAAACTAGGCATGGCCTGTGACTTGGAATGTACCCAAACTCTTCTATTCAAAGTGAAGAGTTACTTTCGCACTTATAATATTAGTATACTTAATAATATGTATTGGTATGTTTAATATGAATTGGTGTTGGTTATGGATAGGTTAGGTTGTTTAATTTAGATCCTTTTCCGTTCAGCGCGCGCTTCAATTCTTCAATTGAAAGCGTAATCGAGAAGAAATGGATAAGAGATCTATCTATCTGAGGTTCAAATAAATTTAAACTCAATGTCCTAACACCGTGAGTTGGATCGGTTTAAGAAGTACCTCTAAGCAAAGGATTTAAATTGGGTTTTCTGGCGAGATAATCGCACAGTATGACAAAAAGAACAGTACCTAGGTAGAATCTAAAGTCGTTTAAAACCAAACAGCCATCGAATCGTGTTTTGCAACTGTCTTTTGTTTTGCGTTTCGGAAAATGTCCCGATCAGAAAACGTGTCTCCATTTTCTAAGAGCGACATTAAAAATCGACTCGTTACACTTTGCACTTTATGTAGTCGATGTTAGGGTTCAAAAATGAGCCTAGAAACTGTCGATATGTTATGTCACGCTCAGACCCTTTGTGGTGTGTCTTTTTATGTAGAAAAAAAGGCCTAATGAGAACTCTGCGGTGACTGCGGTGACTGTCAATTGTTCGTAGCTTTTTTTTTTTTCAAGAAACCGCGATCCCTGTTTTATGGTGGACTAGCTTTTCCCCGCAACTTCGTATGCGCAGAAATATTAAAAAATAAAATCCCGAATTTTCCCGTTCCCGTGGGAATTTTGCAAAATCCTTTCTTAGCGGATGCCTACGTCATAACATCTCCCTGCATGTCAAATTTCAGCCCGATCCGTCCAGTGGTTTGGGCTGTGCGTTGATAGATCACTATATCAGTCAGTCAGTCAGTCACCTTTGAGTTTTATATATTTAGACTAGTTGGCCCGGTGAACTTCGTATCACCCGAAGGCGATTCCCATACAAAGTTATTCGTCTTTTCTTAGCTGTTCCTTTATACTTTTCCCGACTTTCTTTCTTCCCAAACCTTCCCAGAAGCCCATGGAATAAAACAAAAAAAAAAACAGCCAAATCGGTCCAGCATTTCTCGAGCCTTAGCCAGCCTAGACTTTAAGACGACTTCGCCCGCGTGGAATTCGGTTATCGCGTTCTCGCGGGAACTATGCGTCTTTCCGGGATAAAAGTAGCCTATGTCCTTTCTCGGGACCCCAGCTACCTCCATGAAAAATTTCATCTCCATCGGTCCAGCGGTTGACGCGTGAAGGGGTAACAAACAGACAAACAGAGTTACATTCATCATCATCATTATCATTTCAGCCGAAAAACGTCCACTGCTCGACATAGGCCTCCCCCAAGGCGCGCCACTCTGACCGGTCCTGTGCCACTCGCATCCACCGCGTTCCCGCGACCTTTACAAGGTCGTCACTCCATCTTGTTGGAGGCCTACCAACAGCTCGTCTACCGGTTCGCGGACGCCACTCCAGAACTTTCTGGCCCCATCGGCCATCAGTCGGGCGAGCAACATTCGAGTTAGTTACATTCGCATTTGTAATATTAAAAATATGGATAATATGGATATGGATGTTGCAACTTTCTTCAGTAACAACGAATAAAAACGGTCCTATCTATCCCAAAACAAAAAGGCTCGTAAAATAATCGTAAAGCCACTAGGAGCTTAGAACTAATGTAGTAAAGATGTTCTGGAATGGCACTTTTACTGTAACTGGGTTACTGGGAGATAAAGCATGGCAAGACGCACTTGAGTGAGAAGATTGACATATTGCTATTTCACTCTTCGGTCAGCACTGGCCGCAGGGATACAGGAACTGTATTCGTAACGATACAATAAAATAGGGATAGATGTTCTGCCTATTTAGTGTAAATGTAGGTACCAATACCAACTCGCAAAATAGGGAGAAAGTGTAATTTTATTTAGGGATAAGGACACTCCCCCCCTATCCTTATGTACCGTTTCGAATAGATAGAGCCCCTGGACTCTGTAGCCTTGCAAAGCTGCAACTAGGAACTATGAAATGTATAATTCGGAAATGTATTTTTCAATACAGTTGCACAAAAAGTAAACATTTCGATACCTGTGTAACGTTACCATTCCGAACGAGCGCTTTTTGTGTTTTGACAGCTAGTGAGCGTGCCTAAAGTTGTTTTTTACGAACTAGTGCAAAAAAGTATTTTGAGCTTCATCCTGTTTGTTTACTTCCTTATTCTTTGTTTTCGCAAATATTTAAAAAAAATGTCGTTTGATACACGTCATTACACGTGCGAAATTGTCATTTTCACTAGTCCTCGACTTGCATCAAAATGTACTATTTAAAAGAAATCCTTTTTACGAAATAGCAAGTTTTTTAAGTATTGAATACATATATTTTACTCGCCTTACAAAATCAAATAGTTATCGTTGAAATACTGTTTAAATGAAGTTAATTTAGGTATGTCGCTTGACGCTCCGCCCAACGCCCCGCTTATCGCGTCCGGCATTTATACGAGTAACAAGTTTCTAGGATCGTTGACTCTACCGAAATAAGGAATTTTTCACGAGTTACCTCGAGTTATATTGACCAGGCGTACGGAAATAGTCAAGGACAGAAGGGTACGTCAATAATTAATACGACATGTAGTACGAGTTAGTGACGTATTCACTGTCTACAAATCTATTAATAACATTTTTTATTGGTCAAAATAACGTATGAATTTAGTTTTTAGCTGTGTGTTGTAAAATTACATACCTAATTGACAATTCTTAATGAATAGGGAAGACGACAACTTTTTTTTCCTTGGTCTATCAGGAAGACTATTGAAAAGTATTGGACACGTATTTTTTCTTTTCTCACGTAATCAAACTTATACGGAGATATATTGAGTTGAAATGTCGCGTGACGTCACGATTAGTTACCGATTTATACCTAACGGTGACGTAGTTAGCCCCCACTCTCCAACTTTAATGCGTTTTAACTTAGTCATACTTTGTTAATTTGATAAAACAAAAAATACGTGTCTAATATTTTTTTATTACCTGACTTCTTATTGACTGACGGACTAATTGGAATTTCGATTTCTTCACCCTGTCGTCATCCCTATTAAGGGCTGAGTTTTCAATCGTCAGATGAAATTTTATTTACTATTTAATCCAGAACAAATTCAAATTTTGTATTGACTATTCGACGAACAAATTTTATCTGACGATGTAAATAAGTTTTTCCAAAAATTAAATTTTTGGGACACGCTTTTATTGCTGACTGTACTTTTCTTTGTAAATCCTTCATCTACTCTTCAAGACAAATCAAACGAGCCCAAATTCGATGGGTTTATGTAGTTTTATTACGCAGTTCCTATGGCCACCATCCAGCTCCATCATCAGACCAGCTCCACGTCATCATAATATTGCATTGTCACGCGATTTACCTATTCGTGCAAAATTTGAGCTCAATCGGAAATCGGAAAGTGGGTCAAATTTAACTTGCAAGATTCCATTACACAGTTAGAGATCTTCTACTATCTGAAGTCTCGCGCCTTCACATTTCAAAACGCTTCAATTTTTAATTTTATTTAAAAAGCACCACTCTCAACACATAGTTGATGGCTATCTCAGCACGCACACACACGTGTTGAGAGTGTTGGTGGTGCTTTTTAAATACATTGAAGCGTTTTGAAATGTGAAGGCGCAGGACTTTATATAGTAGAAGATCTCTACATACAGGTCGACCTAATA
The DNA here is from genome assembly GCA_963971205.1 of Aethes cnicana. NCBI lineage: Eukaryota > Metazoa > Arthropoda > Insecta > Lepidoptera > Tortricidae > Aethes > Aethes cnicana. The sequence goes on from OZ020293.1 coordinate 1,138,116, forward strand.
AAAGCGTGTTAAAATCAGCCCTAAGACATCTTTACAGGACTTGTCAATGACAGTCGTTAGAGTTTTTTTTTACATCATGTTCTTATTGACATTTGTATTAATGAACTCTTTTTTACATGTTGTATTTCATTTATTTATTGAAATTTTGAGACTGTCGACATCTATGGAATTTATATTTATTTGACAATGGAGGCCATCTCCATAATGTTTTTTTTTTGACCCTTGGAGACTATACATCTCTAAGATCTTAGATTTAAGTTTAAGTTAGGGACTATACATCCCTTCTTTAATGTAATTTTAGTACGTACCTACATGTATATTTTATACATGTAATGTAAATTTTGTACCTAACTATGTGGAAATTTTGAAAAAAAGGCCTTCTGCTTGTGTTTGTTGCGGCGCTTCTTCTCAAGCAATGGGTCTAGGAAGCGCTGGTAAATTATTTTTCTGACGTGTAAAAGTGCCCCTATGTGGCCAATTTGCTGAATAAATGATTGAATTTGAATTCATCTCGACGCCCGGCCCGGATATTTTCCCTGTAATCCCATCAACTGTTCCCGAAATTTACGACCGGGTGACAAATATAACTGAAAAACATTGGCACGACCCACGCAAGCGAATCTGTGTGCTTATATCATATAATTTTAGTGTCGACAGAACCAGATGACAGTTTTTGAAAGACAGGGGAATCATTCCGGACGCAAACGGGATTTGGGAAGCTATATAGGGAACGTCAAAACTTCACGGCGCTCAAATTGAACTTGAAATATACTTAGCATCATCGGGTCAGCCGTCTCGGGGTAGGACAGCATCGCCTAGCTGTGCTAACATGACGAACATTCAGATGTACTCTTTGAGTAATAAGGCAAGATAATACAAGTGTGAAACTAATATGAATGTGATGCACTCGCCAGGCTCTGAATGAAACTCCTAGGTAGTGGTTACCCTAAACCAGGGGATTTCAAAGCACTGCCATTGCACTCCATCATTAACCTATTGGCGAAGGTGGAGGAAGCAATGGATTAGCTGCACGGAGAGGGGTAAAAATTACACAAAAGATCCCAATGGGTCGAAGTGTATCCGCAAGGACCCCACAGTCTGAAGATAAGATAAGATAGATACGATCCGAGCTGTTGCCGGGTTGGTGTGGTGAATAGAGTCAAGGGTCGCCTTAATCGTGTTAAAATGGCGGGCAAACGGCTCCCTAATTGAGTACAATCGTACTTCAATTAGAAACGCCCTTTCGCCAATTTACGAATGAATTATTATACGCTTCTATAAATACATGGTGTATGTAGCTCATAACAAGAGCAAAACATTAGAATGTAGACCCGGTTTACGAGTAAGTAGAGTAACTAATCGTTAATTCATTCAAATTAAAAAATAATTTAACATTATTTTCTAGGAAAATTATTTGAGCCAGCATTGTACTTAAGTACGTAAAAACGCAGTCCCGCGATAACGCGATAACTGAATTCCATGTGGGCGAAGTCGCAGGCAGAAGATAGTAAACATACCTATATGCTCAACTTTTATACCAATAAAAACCGAATGTTGATATTTTAAGGCGCGTTTCCAGTAAAGGAGAACTTGACAGCGTCCAGTAGTCCATTCAGTGGAACTGCTCTACGAAGAATTTTGCTAAGCCGTCTGGATAGCTATCACCCCGGTTAAGTATCTCACAAACCAACATTGATCGCTGTGTTCCATTCTGACAGCAGAAACGCGGGCTCCAATTCGCCTTTTGAGATTGGCAAAGTATATTTATGACGCCTCCGATGCATGATGATGATGATGATGATGGGCCGCAGTAACCGCTTTTAACCCCACCTCACATAAGAAGACAGCACGTGCTACTCCGAGAGCCACATTCGTCACACCATCTCAAGTCCCGGCACCCATCGTACCAGACTGCACATGACCTTCTAAAGTCCAAATTCGAAAGACCGAGTGGATCGCAAACCCGCCGCGTAGAATGGGGATGAACATCAACCCCACAATGAAACCCACGGGCTTCTTGTTACCTAGAAGGGAGTGGTGTCAACTCAACCGAGTAGGTACGAACTGGATGTGGCTGGAGCAAGAACTTCATGGCTAAGTTCAGATGGCGCGAGTTACCGGCGCCCGAGTATGGAGCCGCCACTCAGGACGTCTTGCACATCGTCCGGGACTGTCCTCTTACGAAATACCAGGGAGATCCAGCAGACCTGTTCATCCTTAAAGCAGACGCTCAATGGATACAGAACTTGAAAAGAGTTTTGTGATAAAAGAAGAAGAAGAAGATTTTATATGCAAAGAATAAGTACCTAGTCCCTACTACTAGTAAGTTTACTACTGTGAAAAGCCATACGAATAAATAAATTAAGTAACCGCTTAGCAATCAGGAGGCCCGTGTGCTCTTCTTACCCGTAAAGAAAATTGTATCTATCATCTCATCCTTTGCTAATAATTTGCCAAATTCCCAACCCAACCATCAAACTAACATTTAAATTGGATTAGACTTCGAATGGAATTCAATTTGCACAATTTCATTCCAACCCGTGACGGAGATGTCAGTAAACCAACAGAACGTTGGTAAATTAATCCTGATTGAATTGTGTACAAAACAGACGATTGCAAATTTTCAACGTTCGCTTGGTATGTTTTTAATGAATACAGCGAAATGCGAGTCGAATTCACACATGAAAGGCAACCATGTACTGTGCAACTAATCTATGAATAATGAATTTAAATTTTTTATTAAAGCGTAGGTAATTTGTAAACCATTTCGGTATCTCCTCTGTCTAAAGGATTCAATGAGAGTTTCAGATTTTTTTAGTTCGTTGCTTTCAGAGAAAATCGTGTTTTTATGGTAATTGTATGGGTGAAATAAAATAAAAAAACTATGCGCAAAAACGGTTAATATTATTTTTGACTTACGCCTTTTAAGAACATTGAGGAGTGTTTAAATTTCAATTTTATGTATGAAATTTACGACATGCAGTAAGAAGAAAAAATACATGTTCTTTTTTAATTTTCCAACTTTCTGACGTCTACTTGCTCCGAACTGCTAACCTCGGGTTAGGCTCTAGGGTTAGTTGTATCAACTTAACTCGCGACTAAACTGAGGTTAGTGGCGTAGGTACAGGTCGGGCTAACCAGCTTGTAAAGTAGACGTAACTAACTAAATCACTTTAAAACCCATTCGATACCTAGACTTGATAATTTACGGAGCAATAAGACAAATAGCTCTTTAAGAGACAAACCAGTGAAACGATTTGAAAGGGCACTTTATTCGAGCCAATTTGAATTAGTCCTTTTAAGTCCACCGACCCTGGTATATAGGTATTCTACATCTTTATCAAATCTACCTAAAATTAAGGTGAAACCTTAAAAAATCTTCATTGCAAAAGGGATGTAAATCTTTACAGTGCCTCTAAATTTGGATAATACACACATACGTGTCACGTTCCCACGGCTCTTAAAGATCAGCAGAGGCTTAACCAATTGGATGTTACCATCAACGAATAGGTAACGTTTGGGAGGACATCATCCATCACTTTTTCTGCGAGTTCCTAACTAGACATAAGCTTTATGACTCACTAGCTTTTCCCCGCAACTTCGTATGCGCAGAAATATTAAAATGAAAAATCCCGTTTTTTCCCGTTCCCGTGGGAATTTCGGGAAATCCTTTCTTAGCGGATGCCTACGTCATAACATCTACCTGCATGCCAAATTTCAGCCCGTCCAGTGGTTTGGGCTGTGCATTGATAGATCACTATGTCAGTCAGTCAAGTCACCTTTGAGTTTTATATATTTAGATTTGTCATTAGGATAACATCACTATGATCTCTTTGGCCAATTATAGACGTAAGGAATCATGAGATTACAAATGCGTTGCCTTTATACACAAAACGCTTCGTTTTGGCTAAGGACGGCGGTTATAATATAATTCACAACAATTGTGTATTGATACAATATAATAAACAGCACAGCTAAAAGGGTTTCGCGATATAGGCCCTGAGTCTGGTGTAGAGATCGCTGCCAATTCCTGTCACCTTATTATGCATAAGTACTTGTTTCTAATGTAAATTCTTAATTGTATTTTTGTAAAATTTGATGGTAAATTAAATATTATAAATACACCTATACTTATTCTTAATCGACAGATTGTCTATGCCGCAAATGTCAATTAATAACCGTCCATGTCCCCAGCTAGGCGTTTCATGGATATAGGGACCAGATCTCAGATGGTGCCTCTATGCCGCTTGGAGGTTACCAGAACACATTGCTGTTTGAAAATTTCATTGATAATTCTAAAGATTGTATTCTATCTACGTCGTATCCTACTTTGAGCGCTTTTATCACTGGTTAGAGCGATATTAATCATTTTAATTGATTTAAGGTTGAAAATTAACTCCTAAAATCATCCTATAACACCGGTTTCATAAAGCACCTACGGAGACAAGACAATAGCCATTGAAGAGACAAACAAGCGTAAGACGAACCGATTTCAATACGTCCTTTAATATCCTGCGAACCTGGTACTATTTCCACTTGACAGCATTTAAATATGACTTAGGACATGTGGCTGGTGATTTCCTTACATGATTCTAAAGATATGCTCTGTCTCTCTCATACCTGTGCATCTCCCGCGGGATAGAGCGACGCGACGAGCGACCTGTCGCGGAGGCGGCCGCGGGAAAACTGGAGCCTGTTGGTCGTGGAAATTGCGAGGGGCGGCTGGGGTGTATACGTATAGAGCCGATAAAATAGGCCTAATAACGTTTGGTTGGATATTTGAGAAGTTCAGTGGTAATGAATGGGATAGGGATGTATAGTCCCTAACTTAAACTTAAATCTAAGATCTTAGAGATGTATAGTCCCCAAGGGTCCAGAAAAAAATATATATATAAAAAATTATGGAGATGGCCTCCATTGTCAAATAAATATAAATTCCATAGATGTCGACAGTCTCAAAATGTCAATAAATAATGAAATACATCATGTATAAAAGAGTTCACTCTCAACGCATAGCTGATGGTTGTCTCAGCACGCACACATGTGTTGAGAGTGTTGGTGGTGCTTTTTAAATACATTGAAGCGTTTTGAAATGTGAAGGCGCTTTAGATAATAGAAGATCTCTAAGTATGATGAGATGTGTGTGAAGTCCCCAATCCGCACTGGGCCCGCGTGGGGACTGTAGCCCAAAACCCTCTCGTGCTGATGAGAGGAGGCCTGTGCCCAGCAGTGGGACGCAAATAGGCTGTAATAGTAGTAGTAGTAGAGTATTACCAGCTCTATGTGAAATCTAGTTCGATACCACGAGCCGGGCCCAGCAACAGTTGCGAACGGGGTTGCCACACTACAAAAAAAAAACTAATTACGCCCGTCTAGTACAGAAAACTGAACTAATAATAGATCATCGAAGTACCCAGAGAGCTGAAAAAGCCTGCCTATTTCGCAGAAAACTATTTTTTTTAACAAGAATAGCTTTGTCACGTGTGCTTTGTAATTTCATTCGTTCACTGCAAAACAAATGATGTCCAAAAGTGTGCATAAATATGTGATACACGCTTTTACGTTTATGGGTTTTATCATAATAGAGCCGTGACACATTTTATTTATGTCCATAGGTACATTGGAACATCGCTGCTTAATTCTGAAAAATCACATTAAAAAAATTGCTTTTTCTGGGCAGGGTAAGACTTAGAGCCCACTGCAGCACTGTAATACCTACAGGTACCTGGGTAATAATTACTTAGCTTTCCAAAATAATATGTGAGTTTTTTTTTTGATAATCTATAGGTAGTAATATTTGAATTGAAAGAATTTTCTGTTTTCAAGCGCTTCTAACATTGTTGAAACAACCAATACTTAAGTACAAAAGTAGTTAGTTGTCCACGTCTAGAATTTCCTTGAAAATTACGGGAATGCACAAAATGGCAACACAGAATGTAAGACAGTGATAATCCGTCCGATTCAAAACGCTACTCCCGCTGGGACAATTCCAAACTTAACGAGCATTTTCAACTTAGTCTCGTAAAATAGGATGCTGTGTATTAGCAAACTTAACTCGATACGCTCTGCTTTACAGAAATGAACCTAAACGAGTTTAATATAGAGGTTTGTAGCGTCTGCATTTAAAAGTGTGTTTTATGACCTACATGCGTTCTATTGGTTTGATTGACGTCAGAAATGATTTTGCCGCGCTTTGAACACCGAGGTGGCGCCACTAGTAAAGAGACACTGTCAAATTAGGAGTATGTAGGTATGTGTTTGTAATTTTTAAGACTGACACTTACAGTCACACTATCTTCATCCCGCGACCGATGTACGCATGATATATGATCATAGGGTTCCCGCGGGAACTATGAATTTTTCTGGGATGATAATTAGCCTATGCATGTCCTGCCCCGAGGCTCGAACTGTAACTCACCTTTCAAACAAACAACACTTGATCCAAATTGATCCATCTTGTCGCGCCATGACACAGACAGACACACATATACATGTCAAACTTAGATTAGAACACCTCATATGGAGTGTGGAATGTGTAAGGAGCGCAATCTTATATGGCGAAACAGTTGAAAACGTGTCCAGCGGATTTGATAAGCAATAGAACAAAACACACTCTCCTCACAACCGTTTTCGCCTCAGCAGCGCTATCTGAAGGCACTACTGCAGACTATTCGCCTAGGTAGCTTGTGGTGGCTTGACTGTAGTGGCGACCGTAGCGCCCCCAATCTACCCGATTTGGTGTCCACATTTGGAATTATAAAGATTACGCTCCTTTACTTCAACCCTCCATAACACCTCACCTCTCGTCACCTCATTTCGGTGTCGAGGGTCAAAAATAACCTTTAAAATATTAATTAATCGTCCCCGCACCTTCATATATCCACGTAGTTAGTGGCTCAAGTGTACCGTTGTTCGTATCCTCCAAGCGGTTGTTTTTATGTCTTGAAATGTATGTGCTCCTGGTAAGTACCTGAAGATTTACAGCCCTTGTGAAATTGGTCTAGAGGTGCTTGCTATAGAGGCGACCGAAAACTTTGACGGTATTCTATACAGCGATGACCATTCTTAGATGTGTGTGTATTTTTTTTTATTGTCACAGAATATTTAATAGTACTACATACAGAATGGCCACGGAATCACCCGCCTGATTCAGAATCTAGCCGGCGCGCAACTCGCGCCCAACTCGCCCTTCCCGTCATTTTGTTTTATCCGGAGAGTGGATCATTGGCCCGCGTAGTGGTACACACACATTTACAAGTGTACAGACGTCCCCGCACGCACACAGACGTCCTCGCGCGCAAACATTGACACTTCATTCGAATTTGTATTCGAAATCGTGCTTTTATAGGCCGTATCCGCCCTGTGCTATTGTTTTCATTTTTTTTATTGACCAAGGGAATACTGGCACTCCACCAAATGAATTACTCTGCTAATTGAAAGAGCATCGTTTTATTAACTTCCTAGAAAGATAAATAACCTACCGAATTTGGTGCGGTATAAACGATATCAAACTATGATAATGCGTGAATTTTTCCAAATTGAACTCTATCTGTTTCGAAAAAGGTTGACGATAGTAGTCATAGGAAGAATATCAATGAGGTAGGTTTGTTCTCCCCAGTGGTCGAGTTGTTTGTGAAGCAATTATTACGATTTGGTACCTACAATACGATCCCCCTGGTGTAGCATGACAGAATTAAAATAGTGCGCCGATTACCTTAGCAATAACTAAACTTTCCGTCAAGGGGCTCTATTCGAAACTTTACATAGGGGAAGTGGAAATTCGCTATCGCTACTGTGCCCTGTGTGGTGTGTGTACTGTATGTGTGTATGTGTATGTGTACTGTATGTGCGTGCGTGTGTGTGTGTGTGTGTGTGTGTGTGTGTGTGTGTGTGCTGTATTTATCTTTACCTACGTATATTTATGATGATCTGAATTACAACTGGCTTCTGGGTGTCGTGGTCATGTTGTCGGTAAATGTTTATTGGTTATTTGCAATTGCGTGGAAAATAATTGCATTTTACGTGTTTTGCTAGAGAGTAGGTAGGTACAGCTGAGTCTCAGAAACGGGCTATAAAGTCGTCAAAACCCCCATCTATAGCCAGAATCACCAGTAGCACTTTCTGACTAACCTGCTAAACCTTAATTTCCAATAGCTCATTAAATAAAACTCAGCAAGAAAAATCATTAAATATACTAAAAAAAAGAGAGCTTAGACTACCGAAACAATTATAAGTAAAATCAGAAAACTTAACACCTTGAGTAGTATCACAGTGAAACCCTCTGAGCAATCTCCCTTGTCACAGCACAATTGGCAGATCAGCCAGGCCATTCCCCATTCCTCGGAAAGTATAGCCATCATGTCATCAGCATGTTGGAAGATGTAGCATTGGATGGTGTTCCATAAGTATAAGAAGGAACTTTCCAGGATTAGTAGAATGATTGGGATCTGAAAAGAACAAATCATTTGGGAACAATAAATATACGATGGATTCGTAACTATTTGGAGGTGTTGAAGAGAAAGAAGAAAAACATTTATTTGACACATAAATTCGACACAGCAGAAGTACAATAAAATAAAAATAAGGTTATACAATGAGGCCGAATTGTGCCAAAATGGATCCCACTCAGCATAATGCAGCGGTGAAACCGCGGCGCTGGTTTACAGTGGGACCCTTTATGACTTACAACTATAGCCGGTGACATCACGAACGTCATTTACGACTATTGGAGCTTATTTAAGTAGCTTATGGGATCCATTGATTTGAGTCAATTATATAAAAAAAAAATTATACACAATAATGCCAAATTGGGCACTGAGATATTGTATCTGTTTGAATGGCTAGAAAGGCTTTTATTTTTTTACCAGCTTCTCCATTCGACTATCGCGTTCCCGCGGGAAGTATAAAATAAATAGTAAATAGTATGTAATAAGTATGTAAGCGTTTCTCCGGGATAAAAAGCTTTTTTCTCGGTTCGCTTGGTTTTAAATTTCATTTCTCGGGACTCCAACTCTATCCATGCCAAATTACATCTAAACCGGTCCAGCGGTTGAAGCGTAAAGAGGTAACAGACATACAGAGTCACTTTTGCATTTATACCATTAGTATGGATTCAAACATCGTGCACATAAACAATATTTAGCGTGGAAAAGGCGGACTTATTGATAGAAGACATTCTCGCTATTCTGTTTCTGTCATCCTCCTTCATACCGATTCTAGCAGGGGAAATCTATATAATTAATTAATTAATTGAATTGAATTAACACCCTCTCGTGACGAGAGGGAGGCCTGTGCCCAGCAGTGGGCCGTAAATAGGCTCTTGTGGTGGTGGCATTAACACCAGTTTATTAATAAGGAAATCCGGTACGAAATTAGTTAATTATTCAGGATCATATTTTCAGATATAGGATACACTTTGTAACATCAAAATCAACCACGCTTCCTCCACCTTCACTAAACAAAGGCCGGAACCTCACTGCGGCGTACGCTAACCACGCACACGCTAAATCTGGGCATCGTACGAGTACCTACCGCTGTCCGTGCGTAACGTGACCGTACGTTACTGTGGAAGTATCCACTTACATTTTGATATGCGTTTGTGTAAGTATGTAGGCATTCACGTGGTTTTAGCTCGACCGTGCGCAACAGTGGAGTTTCGGCTTTGCGATGCAATTTTAGTCATAACCAAGGAAGTATATAAAGGCATTAGTTATATTTAATCTTATACTTACTTTAAGCGAGCTAAACTTTTATACTACCACTACAGCCATTTGCGTCCCACTGCTGGGCACAGGCCTCCTCTCATCACGAGAGGGTTTGGGCTAAACTTTTATATTTCTCTGTTTATTTATTTATTTCTTCATTTATCCAAACAATCTCAGAAAATGTCTAACGATTTGGATGAAATTTGGAATATAGGGTTTTACGGGGGCGACAAATCGTTCTAGCTACGTCCCATATCTGAGAAAACTTGGTTTTAGATACCTAATTTCACCCGAGCAAGGCTCGGTCACCCAGATCCTCTTGTTTAACGTGGCTGTAGTCCTCTGGGAGTATCACAATACAATACAATATACTTACTTATACGGTGAAATTTCTGGCACAGAGGCATTCCATCTTAGGCCTCAAGGTAGGCAACGCATTCGAGATCTTTGGGTTTCTTAATGAGGGATCATAGGATTCCGATGTCCAAGGCCCGCAGTGGCCACTTACCATCAGGTGGGCTGTGCACCTGTTTGCCTATACCATTGGTATACAAAAACACCACACATACAAGGAACAGTACAGACATAATGTAATTACACAAAAGGGCATACTGATGTATGCCTTATGGGCTGTTGATGATGATTCATCAACAGCCCATAGTAGTCCACTGCTAGACGTAGGCCTCACCCAATGCACGCCAATGAGCTCTGTCCAAGGCGTGCTGCATCCAATCCGCACGTCATTTCTTTTTACGTCAAAAAGTATTTAGTAGCGTATTTTATTTTATTTTATGTTATGTATAGTTTATCTATTTAGGAGTTTGTATTTTAATGTATCACCGTCTGTGTCTTTTCACCGAGCGGTCTCAGCGGAAGACCAGCGTTGGCTTGACTCTGGAGCCAGGCCAACATATGCTGAGTTGAGACCGTTTCGCAACTATCACTTCTTCTCGTCTATTTCTCTTTTTATGTAAACATGTATGTGTGATGTTGCGTATAAATGTTTATTTCTTTCTTTCTTTCAATCTACACCGGCCACCTTGCGCAAATCGTCACTCCACCTGGCAACAGGGCGCCCTACACTTCGTTTGCCTTGTCGTGGTGGCATCAGCTGGCGGTCTATTGTCATTATCTTACCTCTAAAAAACATCTAACGGGGTGGAACTTTCTCTGCAGAGGATACACGTTTACCTTCCTCAATAATAGACAATTACTGAAAAGGTACACGATGTTTGCCGACATGTTTCTACCGCTCAGGATACTGACTGAAAAATATGTAATAAATAAAATTAAACATTTTTAAAATATGCAGAGGGTTGAAATTTGCGTCTCTGCATGATATATTACTACTAATATTACTACAGCCTATTTGCGTCCCACTGCTGGGCACAGGCCTCCTCTCATCACGAGAGGGTTTGGCCTATAGTCCCCATTAGGGCCCAGTGCGGATTGGGGACTTCACACACATCTTTGAATTGCTTCGCAGATGCGTGCAGGTTTCCTTGCGATGTTTTCCTTCACCGAAAAGTTCAGCGGTAAATTCAAATTGAATTTCGGACATAAGTAAACCACTAGGCCACCACGGCTTCACGTGGTATATTAATGTACGAAATTTGAGGCATTTAAATTTATTGTTGTGATCTTCGGTATAAGAAAACATACATTCAGATTCAGAACTGACTCTTTTGGGGATTAATAAATTTAATGGTCCAAACCCGCTCGCATAACATAAGTGGGTAGGTATACAAAATACAATTAAACCACATCTGGGAACTATTACACATCAGACAACACGAGGCATTCTGCCCAGCTATGGGAATGGGACGTCTTAGTTTCAGTCGTGGTAAAGGACCTATGTCCAGCAGTGGGCGTCTTTCGGCTGATAGGACTCGATCCCTCTTTTCTTCCAATGGCACTTTTTTGGCCAAACAAGACAGTGTCGCCAACCCTGAGGACCAAGTTGGGAACTTGACCGGCCGGCTCCCTTACTCCTTTACCGGAACCACAGAATATTTAATAGTACTACATACAGAACGGCCACGGAATCAACCGCCTGAATCTAGCCCGCGCGCAACTCGCGCCCAACTCGCCCTTACCGTCATTTGTTTCATCCGAAGATGGAGGGTGGATCACTAGCCCGCGTAGTTTGTACACACACACATTTACAAGTATACAGACGTCCTCGCACGCAAACATTGACACTTCATTCGAATTGTGATCGAAATCGTGCTTTTATAGGCCGTGCCCGCCCTGTGCCTGAACACAACATTGCGAGAACCGCTGTTCATAGGCACGTTAGCGTGAACAGTATCTGATGGTATCTATGAGAACATACCCAGTATTTAGCTCCTGCTATCGGCAATAGAACGCAATTAGGTTATATATTCAAATTGAAGATAAGGAAAACATCGTGATGAAACCTGCACGCATCTGCGAATTAATTCAAATATGTGTGTGAAGTCCCCAATCCGCTCTGGGCCCGCGTGGGGAACCCGAACCCTCTCGTGGTGAAAGGAGGCCTGTTTCCAGCAGTGGGACGCAAATAGGCTGTAGTAGT
>OZ020293.1:1150576-1177735 GCA_963971205.1 Aethes cnicana
CGCAAATAGGCTGTAGTACGAGTAGTAGGTTATATCTTACATGTTTAAAGTACTTACTATTTTGATTTTGTAATAAAGATATATCATTTATGACGAAAGAGAATGCTATCGCCAGTGCGGCGGTGCTCGTCATCGCAAGTGATTGATATACATACAATTTATCTTCAAAAACGTTAACATATAGGTAAATGGATCTGTCATTTTACTTGATGTATGGCAACGGAATGTTATTGCTGTCATTTGACATGAATTTCAGGGTGAAGAGGATTGATTCGACTATGGTACGATCATGGAAGTAGCATTACCTACAACTAATGGGTGCGATTTTGAAAACCGCACCCATTTTTTTCGACATTTTTCGCCCCTGTTATGCCACAAATATTTAAAAGCCCCTACATACGCTCCTTTCTCCATACAAACGTAGTTACGTTTTATTTCGCAAACTACTTATGAGATTGGCACCAAATTATATATTTAAATTTGGATATATGTGTCCAAAATACACTTTGATTGTAATAAATTGAAAAAAAAAGAAACTAGGACCATTTTAGTTTCCTCTATACAAACTTCAAAATTCAGTTTTTTGGCTGTAATTTAAATGTGTTTTATTTTACCACGATTTCTACTAATTTCGGACACTCGCAATATACCATGTATACCATGTATACCAAGTTTCGAGTCAAAACTATTTAGTCATCATCATCATCATCATCATCATCATTTCAGCCGATAGACGTCCACTGCTGGACATAGGCCTCCCCCAAGGCGCGCCACTCAGACCGGTCCTGTGCCACTCGCATCCACCGCGTTCCCGCGACCTTTACAAAGTCGTCACTCCATCTTATTCAGTATAATTAATAAAAGCGAAACTACGTTTGTATGAAAAGTTAAGAAACGCCGTGCGTACTGGGGACTCTTAATAGTAAGACATACAGAATGGCCACGGAATCATCCGCCTGAATCTAGCCGGCGCGCAACTCGTGCCCAACTCGCCCTTACCGTCAATTGTTTCAACCGGAGATGGAGAGTGAATCATTGGCCCGCGTAGTGGTACACACACATTTACAAGTGTACAGATGTCCTCGCACGCACACAGACGTCCTCGCATCCAAACATTGACACTTCATTCGATCCGCCGTGTTGCATAGAGTTAGCAACTAAAAACTACCTACTGTTTGGGTTGCCACAACATTTGTTGTGGGGGTATATTATAGAAAGATATTCATTACTCGGGACTGCCCAATCGACTCGATACGCCGATGGTCCAGCGGAAGACCTGATTACCCTCAAAAGTGTATTAACGATCTCGAAATTGATTCATAACTTTACTGTATCATGCCATATATTTATTTATTCGACAATGAATAGTTATAAACTTAAGGCTAGAGAGATGATGCAGGGGCCAATTATAGGCAGATACATCACTTAAACATAAATAAATACAAGAAGAATTTAACAACTATCACTAACAATAAAATTAAAGTACAAAACTAGTTTACGGATTGTTAAAGAAATCCTTTGCGAGAGGTAAGCGCCAGCCCTTGAAATGAAAAAATAAAATTTTGGAAGGGGTGTTTTTTCTATAGTAATTTTTAGTTCGTTTTAAATTTTATTTTTAATTCAATTATTTTATTTTTAAGTCGCCGAATTTGTATGTGAATCAGTTTTAATAAACAATTATTTCATTAATATGTTGTATGTTGTTTACGGATTCAATTAAATTACAATATATCAATATTAGAAATTTAGAAAAATTAAAAAAAAAAGTTTTTTTTTACAATTTATAGCAAGTATTACAAGTATTAATTACCTACTTCCACTTCTGGATCTTATTTGAAATACATATAATGAGTCACTAAGGATGTCAACACACGGAGTCAAGAGACACACGGGTCAACCGTCAAATATACCTAGGCCTCCAACAAGATGGAGCGACGACCTCGTGAAGGTCGCGGGAAACCGAAGAAGCAAGCAAGATGGAAGCAAGTAGCACAGGACCGGTCTGAGTGGCGAGCCTTGGGGGAGGCCTATGTCCAGCAGTGGACGTCTTTTGGCTGAAATGATGATGATGATGATGATGATGATGATGATGACTTTTTATATCGGAAAACGCTCTAACCGAATTCCACACGCACGAAGTCGTAGGCAGAAGGTAGTAAATAAACATGTCTATGGATTTATGAAAACGTGAATTTATTTATGTGTGAGTGTGAGTATGCAGGAAGCAAACTACCTGAGTTCATAGCTGGAAGTTTAACTTGAATCATCAAACTCAAAGTTCTACCTTCAACTACTAGACGGTACCGCACAAATTGGAAGGAGTTGTGGAGTTCATCTGGGAGAAAATATTTGCGCGGAATATTGTGCATATATAAAGGAACTACGTGGGTATTTGATATTTCATAGTGCCTAGAAAATATAGAAGCTTAAGGTACATTATCATCCTTACGAAGATAACACGTCTTGTGCGGAAAACGTGACTCACTTAGAAGACATCGGTTTGCACTTAAAGTATCTTATTATTCGACTGAGACGGTAACTGAGTCTTCCGAGTTTCAAATAACGAAAATATCTGAGTTTAGGAATGAAGAAAAAATCACGAGGAAACCTGCGCTCCCATAGCACCTCCCTCTCGTGGTGATACATATTTTGTGGTGGAACTTTACTGGAAGTAAAGGCATTGCATTGTATGACTTGTAGTGGACGATCCATGCTTCAAAACTTACACGACGAAGCTGGGAACAGCCCCCCCCCCTCATCTCGACAGGTTTTGGATATGGTCCTTACGCGGACCCGGTATAGATTGGGGACTTCACACACATCCTCGAATTAATTCAACAATGGTGAATTCAAATTTAATTTCACATATAAGCAACTCAGAGGTGCGAGCCGGGATCGAACCCCCTCTGAATGAAACGTGGTAGGTAGGTCAAATCATACCACCACCATTACAGCGTATTTACGTCCCACTTCTGGGCACATGCCTCCTCTCATCACGAGAGGCTATACGTGGTAAACTCAGAGGTGCCGGTTTCGAACCTCCGACCCTCCGCATGCGAGGTATAAAAAATATTATTCCAGCTCCAATATTACCACAAAAAAAACTCAATGACACTGCAACTACAAAAGTTTTAAAATTAAATGAAAACTATTTATATACTGATGAAAGGTGTTTTAATTAAAAAACAAAAGATCCAAATAAACGTTACGATGCCTATAAAATTCACGAAAAACCATTAAACCACGGAAATATTCAAAACCTATTATTCCAACGCATTAAATCGAGCCGAAACTGATAAGTAAAATGAGCAAAACAATTTTAAGATGGATAAACATTTTTATACACATATTAAAGGAATAGTATTTGTATTACTTATAAGTGAAATTTTACTTGTCGAGGCAAGGAAACAAAGGTATTTAGCTGTGTCAGAGTATATTCCGGAAGTTACGGTGCTTGGAGATACTGATGAGAGACAACCGAAAAAAATTACAGAAGATGACAGCGAAGAAGAAATCAAGACTATTCTCGAAGCACAGTACAAGTTCAAGAATGATGAGACCTCCACGAGATTCAAAATTGCCAAGGAGAACAGAGTAGATCGTGAGTTAGGAAATTCATCTACTTAGAGCCTGTAGCTTCATTTGCAAAATCAAATTTTCTGCACCAATCTTACTCCACACTAAAATTTGGATTTCAAATAAACTAAGACCTACCTCATAGGCACGGTCTACGCTTAATATATGTTTACACTTTTACACCTTATTTTCGTTGTACTTAGTCTATATGAAGCTAAGCAACATAGGTATCATAATTTGATAAACCACAAATTTTAGGACCCGTAGGGGAAATTGCTCTTATCTTAGCAGAAGAGCAAAAGTTTTGACCAACCTTTGATTTTGATTGAAGTTTGAAATTCAGGCTACTATCCGTTTTCATACATTCATGGGAAACTTAGACAGCCATTTCTAACCACGATAAACATAAGAGGTACTCGTAGCTGTATTCAGGACGTTGTGTCGTGTGTGTGTTGTGTGGACGTTGTGTTGTGTTGTGGCGTTGGGTCGTTGTGTCGTTGTGTTTCAGGGTGTTGTGTTGTGGACGTGTGTTTCAAGACGTTGTTTAAAATATAAGGCTATTGCCTTATATTTTAAACAACGTCTTGAAATGGCATTTTCTTTTGCATATCCTTTTAATTCCTGCATTCAACGGTATGGGAATCCTAGCATATTGAGTCGATCGATATTAGGTGCATAGCGCTTAGGTCATTTTCCGCTCCATCCAGGTATTACTTACATAAACTATGAGCAAAAATCGAATCCTGGTTCAAAGTGATAAGTGATATATATAATTATAATAATAAATTTATTTATTTAACCAACAAGTACGAAATACAGGTTTAGTGAAATGTACCTAATAATAATATTATGGTACGTTTTAGGTATTACATACGATGAGTGTAATAGTGTAATGATGTGCTTTACTCCCCGTACTAGTTGAAAACTGTATCACGGTGGAGTAAAGATATGGTAAATAAATATTCCATTCCCAATAAATAAATTAACCCGAAGAGTTACTCGAAAAATTGATAGTACGTAGATGGAAATAGTAAGATTTGACCGCCCGTCAGACTCTCTGCGCGAGAAACGGTAAAGTACCAGAATCTGGTACTCTTATAAAAATTAGGTAGTGTGAACGCAAAAATAGCTCTAACAGTTTTTTAATAAACATGTTTTAACAATCACTGCAATCTCAAAATCAGAATCAGCCGAGAAAAGTGAAATCGGCTGGGCTTTCCGGACGTACGCGGTGCGTCGCATCGTCGGTGGCATGGAGACGAGCATCAGCATGTACCCGTACAACGTGGCCATCTCCAGGAACGACAAGCACTGGTGTGGGGGGTCCATCATCGATGAACAGTGGGTGCTTACTGCGGGACACTGCTTGGAATCGTAAGACGTTTCTACTTTGATGTTGTTCTGGTTATCTTGGAACATGGAAAGGATAGGTTTTTTTATTTACTTCTAATTGCTTGGTATGGGTTGACGGCGTTACTCCGCCAACTCAGCTCTTGAAGGAAGCCTAGCTGACGACTCCCTCAAGCGATCTCGAGTGTCATCCTAAGTTGCCATTCCGAAATACTATAAAACTGAATAGGTGACTGTTTCCTCTGCTTAAATTATGTAGATCTTCGTTTAATAAGGCATGACCAAAATATTGGAACAAAGATAGGAAAATACCTATGTTTAAATATGCTCCAACAAGATGAAGGTTTATTGGAAGGTTTGTTGGATGCGATTGGCACAAGAATGACCTGAATATGTTCAATGTGTAGCCGTGGACGTATTTCGGCTGTCATGATGATGGTCATCGATTGGTGATTTTGAGAGACTATAAAAACGTAACTTTAGCTAGCTCTGGGGAATAAACTTTTTTTGCTTTCAAAACTTTTAACAGTTCCGCATCAGAGTAGGCTTTTCGAGACAAAATTCTATGAAATCAAAGTTCAAGATAGAAAACTTTCTATTATTTTCAGTGCATATGATGGTAGCAAGAAAAAGCTGCAGCCTTATATAGTACGCGGTGGAAGTTCTTTCCATAATAGAGGCGGATATCAAGCCAGAATTAATAAGGTACTAAGAGATTTTGCTTGTACGAATCATGACTAGGGTTGTACATCGATAAAGCTATGGGACTTTTTTCCATTGTTTGTTCAACTAGTTTAGGAATTATAGTCAAATCTCCACTGTGTGCCATGCGTTAACTTTGATCTGATGTTGCAGGATTATTTGATACGAAAAAGTATGAATCATTAAGAGTGATTGAATTATTTATTTCTAGACGCCTTTTCTTATTCGTCTATAATTCCTCATATCCTAGTTTTTCAAATGATGTAACTACTAGATGCTATAATTGATAAGCCCCATAAAATTAAATATAATAATATCATTAAGAAAGATCTGCTTAGTAGCCAACACTAAATATTTTAAAAATAAGTAAAAATAAATATTAATAGTAACATAGTCTAAGAATTTAACTAACCAGACAAAGCTTAACAAATAATCTCAAATTGTAGAGATTGTGCTAATTTAGCATTGTATATTTACTGTTTATCTGAAATAAACAGCTGAAATTTCTTTTTTTTCAAGATTTTATCGAGACTTAAAACTATAGGAATTATCAACGGTATCCATATTACGTTTGAAAAGTGTCCTTTTCCTTCGTCCAGGTATTTTACCCAAAAAACTACATCCCTGGCAGCGCCGATTACGACTTCTCCCTACTGCGGTTGGACCGGCCCATGCCTATCGGTAGGAACATAGCTGTGCTCAACCTGCCCTCCAAAGACTATGTCGTCAAATCCAAGGACATATTGATCGTTACCGGATGGGGCAGTACCCTTGTGAGTCGACTTTACATTATTACGCCGTGTGCTTGTAACGAATAAATGTTTCTTCTTCTTCGTCTCATTACAAGAACAAATGTAAACTTCATTTATACGAATTCTTGTTCTTTTACTAGCCTGTTAGCTTTCTGACTAAAAAGCATGTAATATTCATTAGGATAAATGCAACTTGCACCTTATTGCTTGCTCTACCATCACCACAACCAGCCAATTTACGACCCACTGCTGGGCACAGGCTTTTCATGAAGTATGATTTGACTTGAGTTTTAAAATACCAGGTTTATTATTGGGGTTTTGTATGTGCGTCACCTCGACCATGGCTGATCTATTGTGACGGCTCTTTTAAGTTTTGTTACAGTTCACCTGAAATGCCCGTTGAGTCCAGGAATTTCCAGATTCTTTGAGCGGTGATATTTTGTATCTCTTTTGGGTGTTTAATATGCCTCCCTAGGTAGTTACTACGTTAATGTATGAAAGGTCCGCGCTCATAGAGGATATGCAGGGGCGTTTCCTCTGCTTCATGGCAGAATCTGCACATTGTGCTTTCTTTCATTCTTCCCAGGATACCGGTTTCGGCCATATACCAGAACGTCTCCGCTTCGTCCCCGTG
This sequence comes from Aethes cnicana, assembly GCA_963971205.1. Classification (NCBI taxonomy): domain Eukaryota; kingdom Metazoa; phylum Arthropoda; class Insecta; order Lepidoptera; family Tortricidae; genus Aethes; species Aethes cnicana. Next base: position 1,157,591 of record OZ020293.1, read on the forward strand.
CCTATTATGCAGCTGGACGACTGTCAGCGCTCCTACAAGTTCTACATCACGCCAAGAATGCTATGCGCCGGGTACGCGACCGGAGGGAAGGACGCGTGCAACGTATGTCCGTCTCTTTCTAACTCATGAGATCTGTTTAGTGCGAGAAGGATAGACTCACGCGATGTGTCCTGTTCTCTGTCAGATGGTCATCAATTCATCATGATGTTGAAATAAAAATAACTTGGTTTAGCATAGCACGCAGAAGAAAGAAAACAATACTTACCACGTAATAAAGAGTCTGATGTTAAATCAGCAGTATCGCTTATTAATAATAATAAGTCTGTAGAAGACGTCGCGTCTGAAATTTGACAATTAAAAGAAACTATCAAGTCGAGGGGACATATAATTATAAACAATACTGAACGCAATATAACGATTTTTAGAAACATTTTCTGTACTTATGTATGTATGTGTATGTCCGGATTTAATTTGAAAACTACTGGCCGGATTGCAATATTGCCGGTTTATAACACTGGTCAACATATAGGCTACTTTTTATCCCGGAAAAACGCATAGTTCCCTCGGGAACGCTATTACCGAATTCCACGCGGAAGCTAGTTACCTATTAATAATAGGCAGTATAGGCATTGGTAAATTCCAAATTTCATCGAAATCGTTAGAGCCGTTTTCGAGAACGCGACTTCGCCCGCGTGGAATTCGGTTATGGCGCTCCCGCGGGAACTATGCGTTTTTCCGGTATAAAAAGTAGCCATGTCCTTTCCCGGGACCCCAGCTATCTCCATGAAGAATTTCATCTCAATCGGTCCATCGGTTGAAGCGTGAAAAGGTAACAGACAGACAGACAGACGGAGTTACTTTCGCATTTATAATATTGGTAAGGACTACAGACACACATACACTACAGACCCTTTGTTGAAGTGAAAACTTCCTTAGCGGCGTTGTGCACTTTTTGGCATTGGGGAAAAAATGTTAAAATTGCGACAGAGTCGAAAAACTGTTATAGAGTAGACCGCGCGCGGCGTAGGAGAGGACGTATCCCCCTCTCTCTCTACCGCGAAAATATATGCCTGTGCAAGTGCAACCCGTTGTTTTGTTACAGCACGACTCTGGCGGCCCGGCCGTTAGGGACGGCGTGCTCCTAGGAGTAGTTTCTTTCGGCGGCAAGAAATGCGGCGACCCTCGGTCTCCAGGGGTCTACGGCAGGGTCTCACAGATTACCAGCTGGGTCGAGAAGACCATCGGAGAAAACGAGGCCCGCTCCGAGCCAGAGTTGAGGGAGAAGATAGAGAAGGCTAGGCAGAGAGAAAATGAGTTGCAGAGGTGAGGTGCTGGGAGGTGAGAGTGTTGGGGTTGATAGGGCAGGAGCGGCGGAATGTGATTGTTTCTTTTTGAAAATGATTAATGCTAAGTCAATGTCTAAACCGGCACTTTAAGCGCTTTTGTCGGCTGAAGTTAGAACTTGGAAAGCTGCCCTTTAGGCCACCTCTAAAGTTTTCTCTCGGGCCTCGTGCGGATTGGGAGCTTCACATAGAATTTGATTGAATTGTTTCGCAATTGAGTACAGGTTTCCTCGTGATGTTTTCTTTCAACGAAAGCTCAGTGGTAAATTTTAATTAAAGTTCACGCAAACTAATGTACTAAGCTGTTTGCCTTGAACGAATTCGATTGTACTTTTTCTGGATGTCGCTGACAAAGTGTACTTATGCTAAGTTTGTGATAGGAAACCTTACCCTAACAACATTTTTCTGAATAAAATCGTATTTTTTCATTTATTTATTTAAGTATATTTGGGGAACCAACAGCTTAAATAATGTTCTCAGATTCAAAGCCCGTGTTGAGGACAAGAAAAATAAAATAAAAAATTGGCTGCGAGAGACGCTGCGTTCACAGAGTTTTATCGACCTGGCGAAGAAGAAACTACTAGAAGCCGGCTACGAAATGCGACGCACAATGTCCCGGATCAACATGGAAGCACAGAACGCCAGCTACTTGGACGACTCCGAAATTGACGACATTAACTTGGCAAATCAAATCCACGAGAGGATCTTCCAAAACGGAGAGAGTGAAGACGAACAAATGCTAAGTACCCTGGCCTTGAAGCAGCTGATGATCAACGAGAAAGAAGACACTGACAGCGAGAGTTTCGGGGACCTTTTTTCTTACATTGTAGCGGACTAAAAATGAAAATACAGTTTAACTTGAGTATCGCGACATCTAACGGAAGTTTTAGGAACTAGCAACAACGCTGTAAAACTACGATACTCAGTTGTGTTTCAGTATTGCTACTCCTCACTAGATGGCGCTTTCAAGGTAAACCGAAGAGTATTTTATTTTTAATTGTAATTCGGCGCTTTTAAAACTTGTGTTTAAACTTCCATTAAAATCATGATACGAAATGTGAAATGTGTATTTTAATGAAAATCAAAAATAAACATTAAGCCGAATGGAGGTGACGATTTTCATCAAGTCGAGTCTAGTACAACTGGCTTTTAGTTGGGCTTCTCTACAATAGATGTCACTATGCTTTCGTAATTTATACAGTTGCTGACCTATCATTGTACCTATTGTAATCAGACAATTAGAAAACTTCTACTTAAGTATTAAATAAAACATTTTACTTATAGGTACCTATATACAGCCGAAAAATCGTCCCTTAATAATATTTTATCACAGATTCACAACCCAAACCCAAAAAAAAAAACTGTTGTATTTTCTCGTTATTGCGGACATACGAATTAACATAATTCACAACAATAATTTAAATTACAATGTATATTGCGCAATCATATACTAGGCTACCACACAATCTAAGAAATGTGTCTTAATGGATCAATGCATGATCAAGTAAGTTAGTACATACCTTACATACATCTGGCAGGTAAGGTAAATGCGAACATCGAGAAACCACGTCTCGAAGTTTATACTCCCCTAGTACTTCTAACACGAATGCATACAACCCTGGTACCTACTTTTCCTTGTAGAAAATGAATCTATTCGTCAATGACGTGTGAACGGCCCCTTAATCTTTGTCTTCAATTGTAGAATATAAGTACCCAGGTACTGCAGTTCATTTACTTGATTAGCAAAATTGTGACTTGAAAATGCGTATGTATTTGGAGTTTTTGTAGCTATTCAAGCGTAAATAAAGGCAAAAATATAACTCAAGAGATGTCCCATATGTTGAATCAGGATAATTTGATACAGAAGTAGGTAAACCTACTTTGATCCCAAAAATTAGCAGTTTGAGATTAGAATTTTGTTTACCAAATAAGAGAACTAAGAATGAATAGACTGTAGTTACTGATTTTGATTCTAATCATAATCATAATTAAGCCTAACCTACACACTACAGCATATTTGCGTCCCACTGCTGGGCACAGGCGTCCCCTCCTCATGAGAGGGTTTGGGCTATAGTACCTACCCACGCGGGCCCAGTGCGGACTTCACACACATCTGTGAATTACTTCGCAGATGCGTGCAGGTCTCCTCGCGATGTTTTCCTTCACCGAAAAGCTCATGGTAAATTCAAATTGAATTTCGCATGTAAGTAAACTTAGTTGCGAGCCGGAAACGAACCCCTGACCCTTGGCATGAGAGGCGGTAGGTCGAACCACTAGGCCACCACGGCTTTTTTAACCTACACACTAGCTACATTTTTATAGAGTAGCAATGATTAAACTTGGTTCCGGTTCCGCTAACTTTCACCACAGAGCCATTCTTCTTACGCTGACCATACCCATTGGATTTACGCGACCTTCGTGTAATCATTGGACATCTACTTCTAGGCCTCATTCGAAAAGCAAACGGATTTCATAGGGATTCAATTAATTGGGAACGTCAAATCGTCACGGCGTCTAAGTAGATTTAGTTGCTAGATTTAAAGTTCTAGGTATTTGAGTGCCGTGACATTTTGACGTTCCCTATAGAATCCCTAATGAGGTCCAAGGCACCTAAGTCTTCCAGTACGTAAGTACCATTTTGAGGAATAAGTCAACCAAATGTGTCTTGCAGTGGAAAGCCGTGGTGGCCTAGTGGTTCGGCCTACCGGCTCTCATGCCGAGGGTCGGGGGTTCGATTCCGGCCCGCACCTCTAAGTTTACTTACGTGCGAAATTCAATTTGAATTTACCATGAGCTTTTCGGTGAAGGAAAACATCGTGAGGAATCCTGCACACATCTGCGAAGTAATTCAAAGATGTGCGTTAAGTCCCCAATCCGCACTTGGCCCGCGTGGGGACTATAGCCCAAACCCTCTCGTGATGACAGGAGGCCTGTGCCCAGCAGTGAGACGCAAATAGGCTGTAGTAGTAAATGTGTCTTTATTGCTAAGTTTGAAAACGTCTTAAATTCGATTACTTACGTATTGTTGGAAAAGTACCACGAGATCTTCTAAGTCCCGCGCCTTCACATTTCAAAACGCTTCAATGTATTTAAAAAGCACCACCAACACTCTCAACACATGTGTGCGTGCTGAGACAGCCATCAACTATGCGTTGACAGTGTTGGTGGTGCTTTTTAAATAATAAAAACAAAATTGAAGCGTTTTGAAATGTGAAGGCGCGGGACTTTAGATAGTAGGAAGATCTCTTCCTAGTTAAATATCTAATTTGTAACTTTGTGTTTGGATCACGTTAAGTCATAATTTCTATGAGAAATATGTTATTAATTTGTTAATAATTAACGAATTACGATAGTTAACATTATTTATTGACCTTTTGAGACTGTCGACTACTATGGAATTTATATTTATTTGACAATGGAGGCCATCTGCATATTTTTTTTTCTGGACCCTTGGAGACTATACATCTCTAAGATCTTAGATTTAAGTTTAAGTTAGGGACTATACATCCCTTAAATGTATGTATATTTTATAGATATAATGTAAATTTTGTAAATTTTGAAAAAAGGCCTTCTGCTTGAGTTTTTTGGGGCGCTTCTTCTCAAGCAATGGGTCTAGGAAGCGCTGGTAAATTCTTTTTCTGACGTGTAAAAGTGCCCCTATGTGGCCAATTTGCTGAATAAATGATTGAATTTGAATTTGATCACAATTCAAAAACATTTGCAACAATCGTCTTACGCAATTTGTTCTCAGTGTTCGCAATAATCGAGAAAATTGATCTATTTTCTTTAACAATTCGTTCGTGATCTTGTTACGTTCGATTTTCAACTGTGAGGTAATAAAATATTTCGCACTCAATAAACAGTATGGTGTACTGATGCTACTGGTAAAGTGTTAAAATTATATGTAAGGGATGTATAGTCCCTAAATTAAACTGAAATCTAAGATCCTACAGATATATAGGTAGGAGTCTCCAAAGGTCCAGAAGCAAAAAAAGAAAATGATAATAATATTAATCGTAATGAAGATGGCCTTCATAAGAAAAAAACAGAGATGTTGACGGATTCAAAATGTATAGTCATGGTATAATACTACTACTACTACAGCCTATTTGCGTCCCACTGCTGGGCACAGGCCTCCTCTCATCAGGAGAGGGTTTCGGCTGTAGTCCCCACGCGGGCCCAGTGCGGATTGGGGACTTCACACACATCTTTGAATCACTTCGCAGATGCGTGCAGGTTTCCTCACGATGTTTTCCTTCAACGAAAAGCTCATGGTAAATTCAAATTGAATTTCGCACGTAAGTAAACTTAGAGGTGCGAGCCGGAATCGAACCCCCGACCCTCGGCATGAGAGGCGGTAGGTCGAACCACTAGGCCACTACGGGTTTTTGATGGTATAATAGCGTTAGTACTATTATGTGATAATAGTCTATCTTAGTATTCCTTGAGAACCAATGAGAGAATTCAAACGCTTAATATACATACATGGCTATAATTGTAAGATCGATATCATATATGTTGTACCTCTTAGTAATTAATAATACAAAATTAATTGATGATAAAAAATAGACACAAATAGTTCATGTGATGTAGAACCCTTTTGCGGTCATAGCAACATTAGCAACTCTACCACATTCTTTTGTAACAATTATGTCACACGCACTTGAAGATATAAATAACATTAACAATATACAAGTGCATGCAATATAATTATATCCGATGCAACTAAATGCTTATTTACGACAAGATACGAGTAGCTTTTACCCGCAACTTCGTGTGAATTTCGATTGCGTCCCACGCGGTCTTAGGCGGGATTTTTTGCGGGATAAAAAATAGCCTGTAATTACATTACATGTCCTTCCTTGCCCGGGACTCGAATTATCTGAATCTATAAAGCGTGAAGGGGTAACAGACAGATATAGTTATTTTTGCATTTATAATCAAAGGGACTAGCTTCTAGTTTAATTAGGTTTACCTATCAATTGCGTCCATGTGAACGATGCGTTTTTCGGTACACAAAATAGACATTGAGTTTTCCAATCTGCACTAGATACATCTAAGGCCAGTCAGGGAAAAGTGGGGTAAGTGGCCCGGGGTTATTGTAGCTATGGGGCTATTGCATCTCCTCTTGACACAGGTGTAATAGAGGTAACTGCCAGAAGATTTAGTTCTATCTCACGTGCTAGAATAATGTACTAAAGAAAAACAGATATCTACTCGTACACTAGAAGATTCGTTTCGCAACTACAATAAAGAAGATGCAATAGCCCCGGGGCACCTAAGTTTTATGCTATTTGTAGGCAAACGATCACACAGACCACCTGATAGCAAGAGGTCACTGCGGCCCATGGACACCGAAATCTCGAATGCGTAGCCTACCCTGCCCCGATGCCTCTGTGCCAGTAATTTCACCGGCTGCCTTAACTCCCTATCGGAACACAACAGTGCGATCACTAGTATTTGGCGGCAGGTTAGCGGGTAAGACGGTGGTGCCACCGTGCTACAACCAGCAAAGTGTACCTACGTCTAAATTGATTTTTCGACCTAACATCTTGTAGATACCAGATGTCAGGACAAACTGATTATTGAAGTGGCATTGTGTTTTTTTTGTTGCATGTTTGTAGGGACGATATACTTCGTTAGGTAATATTTATAGGCATCGATATATTTATAGTAGATCAACTTACCCCACCCTGGGGCACTTGCCTCCATTGACCTTACACCTGCGTGGGGGCTATATCGGAGACGAGATGAGGTCTGCGCCCAGCAGAACGTAAATATGCCATATTTATAATAAATTACCAATCAAATATCACGCAAAAACACCAACGCATAACATCCCGCGACCTCTTCCTTCCTCGACCTAAACTAATTAAATTACATAATGCGCGTACGCACACGGGCGCGCACGCGGAAGGCGCGCGTGTGTGGGGCCCTCTGTTGCAATCCCTTAAATAGGTCGACGAGACACTAATAGAAAGATGCAGGGCCGGCTTTGGTGCCATTACACTATTTTTATTCGTGCCGAGCCCTTTTTAACTGAAAGTCTCAGAAATGAGGGCTAAATGACTTTTTCGAGTTTTAAGAACTTATGTATGCTTTGGCACGGCCTGCAAGGCAAACGTTTTGACATATGTAACATGATCAATCGATATCGTTAGATTCGACTTAATCTTGAACGTGGCATAGAAAACCTATATCGACCTATACTCGATCAATAGAGTTGCCAAAAACTGGTTCTTGCACTCTAGTTATTAATTAGGGGTAAAGTCGTCTCTATTGAGCGCATGTTATCACACTTTCTTCATCGAAGCGTAAAGCGAGTAGTCAATAGGTAGGTACATTTTACTTTATACTTGCTGGTTTCTCCAAAACAGTAGGTACGAGCTCACACTTGCAATAATCAAGGATGAAGTCTTGCAAACAGAGCAAACGGGACGCAGCGGATGCCATGGCGTGCGCGCACTCTTCTTGGCCCTTCAGTCGTAAACATGCGCAGAAATTCCTGTTACTTTCTGTAGCTAAAAACTAGCTGCATGGACTAAATTGAGGTATAGTATCCTAGGTTAATCGTTAATGCTCTATTAAGCCCTTTAGTAGGTAATTTCTATCCTCCGCCCGATGCGGTCCTGGTATAAAAACTTAAAAAGATTGTTTGCATCTTTTAGTTACAATTTTTAGGTCACACGCTTAGTGTGTGCGTCGAGGATGATCGTCGGTGTCTCTGTGAGATTACTCCCAAATTTAATTTACGCAGCTCGTACTGTGAGATGGTGTTTAGAAAATCGTATACTGGAGACCCTTTTGGCATTTTAGTTTTCAGTGGTAATATACGTATTTCTAATCACTGCGGTTGCCTCTGGATGTAGTTTACTGAAAAAAGGATGTAGTCATCTGAGCTAACTAACCTAGTTTTATTAGAGTTTCCTTTCGGCCATAATTTGGCTGTTTTTTTTCATATTGTTACTTATATTGATTAATGTTCTGTGATGTTATGATCAACGACGACAGGTTTGGTTCAGTTGGTAGTAACCCTGCCCACTGTTCCAACTGTCGCGGGTTCGAATCCCACTCGGGGGAAACTTTGTGCGATTAGCACAAATGTTGTGCTCGGCTCGAGTCATGGATGTTTAATATTTATATATGCATGTATTTCTCTATATAAATATTTATATCGTTGTCTAGCACCCATAGTACAAGCTTTGCTTAGTTTGGTGCTAGGTAAATTTGTGTGAAATGTCCCAAGATATTTGTTTATTTATGGTGTCAAGTACATAAATATTTTTATTCTACTTCACTTTTCAATTCTAAGATTGAAAATCTCAATTCGGATTAGATTGCGTTTCTCATTGAATCTTTGATTTAAAATTATCAATAACTTTCTCATAATTACCTGATTAATCTTATTTAGTAATTATTACCTCAGTACTTACTTGTTTGTAAAGAGAGTAGAGACTGATCGATCCCACAGTCAAACCGTGTAAACGGTTTTGTGGGACACTTTTTCTAGTTTAAGTTTTTGTATTCTTTAATAAAAATAAATAAATAATAAATATAATTATCTTTTGGATTCACAGCTCATAAATTGGAAAAGCTTCTTTTGTTCTATCTCTATTTAACAAGATTAGATTAATCTCAAATACAATCTACGTCGCAATCAGTTGCCGCGTCATTGACGATTATGCGTCTACAATATAGGTGGCAGACTGCATGCGATTAGCATACAATTATATTGTAAATAGAAATTAGTTGGTCAATCATTTGTAGCACAGCGACCCTCGGCCTGTATTGTGATCGGCCTTGAGCATCAAGTACTCTAAACACTGTATTTGCTGGAAAATACCCAAATTTAGTGACTATTTTTGTAGAGATATCAACTATCGTTGGTAAAGTAATCGAACTAAGACAGGGTTTCAGACTAGGTACTTAAAGTTTAACCATGGTGAGACATCATTTAAAAGGGTGTGAACCAATAGGTTTCTTCGAAACCGGCATTGACGATACCTCTGTCAATAATTTACCAACAGGTGAGCCGCCTGCCTCTTTGTCATTTTAACAGCATGAACAAAGGCTTTCTAGGTCCAAATTCTCTTAAACGAAATTTTGTCCGAATTTCAAGTGACTTGTTTCTGTTTTAAAATGTTACTTTCAGTATGACTGCTTAGATGCAGAATAAGTTTCAGTTTATTTTAAACGTTATTGCTACTGCAGCCTATCTCACTCAGCGTCTCACTGCTGGGCACAGGCCTCCTCTCATCACGAGAGGGTTTGGGCTATAGTCCCCACGCGGGCCCAGTGCGGATTGGGAACTTCACACACATCTTTGAATTACTTCGCAGATGCGTGCAGGTTTCCTCACGATGTTTTTCCTTCACCGAAAAGCTCAGTGGTAAATTCAAATTGAATTTCGTACATAAGTAAACTTAGAGGTACGAGCCGGAATCGAACCCTCGACCCTGGCATGAGAGGCGGTAGGTCGAACCACTAGGCCACCACGGCTTTATTTGCCACCACGGCTTTATTAAATTATTGAGTACACATTTATTCGAAAAACATACAGTCTTCAAATCAGAATCCTAACCTGCCGCTCTATTGAGCGAAATGGGTGCTAAATTTTTTGAGTCATCATTATCTTTTTAGTCTTCTTTAGTATAGATTTCATAATCAACGTTACTTATCTTTTACCCATTGTATAATATAACCGTATTTATAATGAATTTAATGTAAACCTACAATAATCAACTAGGTATCATATTCTCTGATGTAACTCCTATTATTGTTGTTATGTAGTATTAGTAACGACTCGTATACTGTTCGCCACTTAATATGTCTGTATTATAAATCTCAGTGGGAACTGCTCCTGGATGTAGACTATATTTTATTAAGGCTATCTCTCTGTTTATGTATCTTTTCTTTGTCTATTATCTTTTTTTTTTTTTACCCAATAAAGAAAGTAAAATAATTGAAATTTATCCATTTACTTCTGTAGACATTTTTTAAGGATTTGTCCGCCCGCCTCATCGAGGCTTCTGGTGACCAAAGGGCTGGCCGGCCACTACTTCGCTCAGCGAATAAGCATTGCCATCCAGCGCGGCAATGTTGCCAGCCTTTTGGGAACCTTGCCGAGCGACACTGATCTGTGCCAATTTTTTTATTTATAAGTTGTTTTTAGTTATAGTTTTTAGTTTTATTTTTAATGTAAGTATTTTAGTTTGTGTATAAAAATAAAAGAATTACTGCCTTCTGTAGACTCGACAACAATAGTGTCTATAACATACCTTTCTTGTGGCTTGCCGTCAACCGTAACCCCCACTATCTGCGCGTGGGCCTGACACACTTTCGCAGCGCTCTTTTTTTTCACTTAACTCTTTTGGCCTGTGTTTTGTTGGTTTCGTTTTTAGCATCTCTCTGAGCTAATGAATTCACAGATCGCTAGCGATCGCTAGACTGTGATCGATGTGTTCGATTGCTAAGAAAAGTAATGGTTATAGGAATTAAAAATTGCATCGTGTAGTTTAATAAATGCGTGGAGTCAAAAAATTGACACACCCATTAAAAATTCTTAGAACTATTTGGTTTCCTAACCATTTTAAGGTTTGATTTGCATGTTAAATCATCAATATTTTCTTAAAATAATTACGGAAAGCAACAAGACCGCCTTATGCCTAAGACCGGCCGCACATTAAGGAAAATCTCAGAAAAATTCTGACGTTGCTCCGGAAGATAGCGAGAAGGCACTCTGTCCATATACGGTATTATATGACAGTGTACAGTACAGGGTCTAATACAAAATGTATGCACCGAGTGCCTTCCGGCGAGCGTCACAATTTTTCGGTCAGGAAATTTCTTATAATGTGCGGCCGGTCTAAAACTGCAACTAACCGACATTACAAAGCAGAGTTATGCACTGTCTAGCACCGAGACGTACCAGGCGCCCATGTTAGCGAGGCGTTAGCGGCGAGCTCGAGCCGCGGCCCCAGTCGCGAAAGTGAGAGTAGGTCTGTTGCGTAACACCGCGCCATTCGTGATGCCCTGGTACCTCGGCTGAGACTATGTTGTTTTCAATTTCCTCCGTCGACACACTTAATAAATTCATATTGAGAGACAAGACTCGCAATGACGGATATACTTCCAGAGGAAGAACATGAATGATGTTTAGTTACTATAGAAAATTTTGAAATTGTATCTAAAAATGTATGGCTTTAGCTTACCTATGTGAACTTTATTTTGAGACCGTAATTCCGTTTGAAAAAGTATCTACTCTTTCCCTATACCCTCCAAATAATGATATACGTTTACATACTGAAAAATGACATAATAAGATATGACTTGGCATTAAAAGTACTCACACACAATTATTTAATATATAAACTCACGGCAGATAGTTCCTAAACTTCTACTCATTTATCAAAATTAAGAAACTCATTAAAATATTTTAACAGAAGAGAGAAAGAGAATGAAGGAACAGTTTGTATTTGACTGACCCTATGAAATGTAGCACGCAATAGGGTAAGGAGATGATGATGAATAGTGAAACAATATCAAAGTCCTACTAATCAATAAATCGATGGAAAGAAATCACTATCGCTTTCATGAGGAAAAATACAACAACGTTATATCATTCCAACTCTTTTATGTTAGGGAAAATACCACAAAAAAGCGTTGCACAACACAACATGTCATTGCCAGTCGGTCAGCTAGAAATGACCTGCGAGACCATGGACTGACTGACTCATGAAAAGGTAGGATGGTAAGAAAGTAGCACATCCTCGTACATGCGGATCTGAGCCGGCCTAATTTCGGTGATGTCAGTTTTTTTACGGATATAGTTGGAATGTGTTCATGAAGCATCGAATTTAAGAGATGTTTTCACCTAAAAAGCGATCTTTGGTATTTTAGCTGTATGTTTACTTATACTTGCAGTTTTTTTTTAAATCTAAAAACCGGCCAAGTGCGTGTCGGGCCACGCGCAAAGTATAGGGTTCCGAAGTTGACGATGCCCACAGTACCTTTCTAAGACTTATTAGCATCTAGCTAGCCTGTGGTATGAATGACGTGCCCGCCCGACGCCCCGGCCGCTCGAGAAAAATCATCATCATAAGTTGGTCGACTATTACTCGAAAGTTTGTACAGCCTACTTAGCTGTGATAGTTTTCCTTTCAACTACGTTATATATGCCACAACCGTGATTTTTTTCAGCCTTCCAAATACCACCATTTAGCTGGCAGGGGGGGGGGGGGGGACACGTGACCCTAACAAAAAATAGCACTTTAAAGCTTAATATTTCACAAACGCATCACTTAATCAAAAAATAGTTTTAACAAACCCACAATATTTTTTTAAGACCTATTCAACGATATGCCGCACCATGGGGTACGCAAGAAAAAAAATTACATCCCCACTTTACGAGTAGGGGAGGTACCCTTTAAAAAATATATATCAACATTTTATTATACCACTTTGTCAGCGTAACTAATATGCATATTCATGCCAAATTAAAGCTTTCTAGAACTAAGCATCTCCGAGCAATAGTGCGGACAGACGGACGGACGGACGGACGGACGGACATGGCGAAACTATAAGGGTTCCTTGTGGACTTCGGAACCCTAAAAATGATGTCTGCGAAATGACTGCTTCATGAATGGTAACAAATTAAAGACAGAGTTGGTAGCTAAGGGTAAGAAGTTACATTAGCTATTGCATCACATTATATCCTAATAAACATCTTTAAAATAATTGATAACTTTACCGTGAATGTTATCTTTCGTGTGGCTTTGCGCATTGACGATTTTTTTTTCTTTGCTTCCCGATATTAGGTAAGTTAAACAAAAATTTATAAGTATAACAAAGTTTGTCTCAATTTTGAATGATTTGATTCTCCTAGCGTTTCATTCAACCGCCTTCATTGCCATAACTATCTTTATTTTATTATTTTTACAATTTAATGTGAGAAGACCCGATCTATTTTGTAATTTTGCATCTATCATTGGTGAAAACGTTTTTAATGATCAATTTGTTGGAGGTCGAAACGCTGAGATTCACCCTTGTTAACTTCAATCTATGCCTACTTCCACAACCACCACCACAACATATGTATGGCCCACTGCTGGGCACAGGCCTCACGGTGTTTTCCTTCACCGAAAAGCGCAGTGGTAAATTCAAATTGAATTTCGCACATAAATAATTTCAGAGGTGCGAGGCGGATTCGAACCCCCGACCCTCTGCATGAGAGGCGGCATGTCAAACCACTAGGCTACCACGGCTATTCACGAGGCTACCACGCACGGATACCAAGCCTAATTCACATGGTCTCTATTCGAAAAAGGACAGTGAGTGGGCGTCCCTATCACATAATTAGCGTAATTTTCTGCCTATTCACTGATAGGTAAATCAGTCATACACTCATCTCGCTAAAATGGAAGATGGTGTATCACTGATAGCATACGCTTATATATTATACTGTCTCGCTATTAACGAGTAGAAAGTGTATCATTTTTGAAGAGATAAATAAGTACGCTGAACATTAAAGTCGCGGGAATTCGATGGAAGTGAATAAGCACAGGACCGGTCTGAGTGGCAAGCCATCGGGGAGAGCTATGTCCAGCAGTGGACGTCTTTCGGCTGAAATGATGATGATGATGCTCCCTACGAACTGTATCTCGTAGGAACTCCCCTCTGATACGCGCTCTCATCATGCGGAATGCGCTACTGGCATCAGCGCCTGAATGCGATGTTTTTTCTTGGCGATGGATGGCTGTTTGTAGTGAATGTTTGAGATTTGATATCATCATCATGAAGATGATGGATACTAGGGAATCTAGTGTTGTATATTGATGTCTATGTCTAAATTTATCAGTGTACTAGTTTTTCGCAACTTCGTATGCGCAAAGTAAAAATTCCGATTTTTCCCGTTCCCGTAGAAATTTTGCAAAATCCTTTCTTAGCGGATGCCTACGTCATAGCATCTACCTGCATGCCAAATTTCAGCCCGATCCGTCCAGTGGTTTGGGCTGTGCGTTGATAGATCACTATGTCAGTCAGTCATAAAACTCAAAGGTGACTGACTGACTGACTGACATAGTGATCTATCAACGCACAGCCCAAACCACTGGACGGATCAGGCATAGGACGGTATTTAAAAATTACAATAGGTACAGCATTACAGTAGGTAAATTCCCAATCTAAATATATAAAACTCAAAGGTGACTGACTTACTGTAATGCTGTATTGTAATTTTTAAATAAATAAATAAAATACGGTTCCAAATTAGAGTCCCTAAGCAGGTCTTGAGTACCTGTTCTTAACAATCTTGAACCTCCTTTGGCGTGTTACTTTTACGTAACGATCAAGAATATTTACCGAGTCATTCCGTGCGTGTTCTCCCACTGCACACTCGCACTGGGTTACCGTTACGGTTGCGTCATCACTTTTCGCATCATCAGTATCATCACCGTCATTATCATTGCCATCTGATTTTAATGCTACTGTAATATCTATCTATCTATCTATACTATTAGTAAAAAGGTAATTTTTCTGTTTCCTTCTAACTGTCTGTCAGTCTGTTTGTTAGAGTTAATCTCCGGAACTATACTGATCCGATTTCAATACAGTTTTCAAAGGTAGATAGAGCATCGTTCGGAGCTACATGTAAGCTATGTTTGATAAATCGGATATCGGAAAAAAAGCTATCGGCACTATTATATTCTACTACTACTACTACAGCCTATTTGCGTCCCACAGCTGGGCACACCTCCCGCCTCCTCTCATCACGAGAGGATTTGGGCTATAGTCCCCCACGAGGGCCCACTGCGGATTGGGGACTTCACACACAGCTTTGAATTACTTCGTAGATGCGTGCAGGTTTCCTCACGATGTTTTCCTTCACCGAAAAGCTCAGTGGTAAATTCAAATTGAATTTCGCACATAAGTAAACTTAGAGGTGCCAGCCGGAATCGAACCCCCGACCCTCTGCATGAGAGGCGGTAGGTCGAACCACTAGGCTACCACGGCTTAATCACACAAAAAATACACAATTACGATATTTGTTTCTTCGTTTGGTGCTCAGGTCAGGGCCCGTGTTATTTTATTTATTTAAACTTTATTGCACAGTAGTAAAAAAATAATACAAAAGGTGAACTTAATGCCATAAGGCATTCTCTATCAGAGCTTCGTCATTTTGCCAGCTCTTCTACGCCACTGGATGATGGATAACTAGTTGTGGTATCCTCAGAATATATTGATGATGATTTCCACGATGAAAATGGTCATCATATGATGATACAGACACAGGAAGGTCTGTTAGTGGTAGGGCCCGATTCTAGGTCTATCCGGGGTGGTACCATCAACTTTCCCCGCTAACCTGCCGCTAAATAGCAGTGCTCACAGTAGGGTTCCAGTAGGGGGTTAAGGCGGCCGGTAAAATTTCTGGCACAGAGGCATTCCATCTTAGGCCTCAGGGTAGGCAACGCATTCGAGATCTTATGGTTTCTTAATGGGGGATTATAGGATTTCGGTGTCCACTTTTTGATAAAGCATAAATAGTTAGCGTCATCTTGCTGATGCATGGCAATTGAAATGATAATTAAGAAATTAAATATATTATTGATAGACAAATGTTATTACAATGTAAATGACTCCATAGCAGATACGTTTTAATTATTATTCATTCAACTTAATTTAGTATTTTTTTCTTTTTTGTTTGTATTATTGACATCCACACCTGACATGTACCTACCTTATATATTTGTATGCCTTCGGTAGTTTATAGAGAGACATCACATATAAATTGTACCATCTTACCTACTATTACCTATAAACACAAATAAATAATTTGATTGAATAATATTGAAGACTAGCATTTCCCCGCAACTTCGTATGCGCAGAAATATTAAAAAGTAAAATCCCGATTTTTCCCGTTCCCGAGGGAATTTTTCAAAATCCTTTCTTAGCCTACGTCATAACATCTACCTGCATGCCAAATTTCAGCCCGATCCGTCCAGTGGTTTGGGCTGTGGGTTGATAGATCACTATGTCAGTCACCTTTGAGTTTTATATATTTAGATAGAGGGGGGTCATGGTTCATGCAGATCATGAAAATGAGGAGGTAGTAAAGGTCCCACCCTCAGGTGATGATAATAATGAATATGGTGATGATGATGTCCATGATGAAAATGGTGATGATGATGATGTCCATGATGATGATGGAGGGGTGCAGCAGGGTCAGACAGCACTAGGTTAACGGCGCGATTGCGTCACAGCCACTTTCTGCTGTCGCTAGCCCACTTAACCATTCACTGAGACCACGAGCCGGCGTGGATTGGCCCCTGCGTTTTATATGGGATAGTAGAAAAGGTAACTATGGTTATTTAACTACGTTATCTTGTACTATTTATTTATTTAAACTTCATTGCACATACAAAATGTATACAATTGGCGGACTCAAGGCATTCTCTACCAGTGAACTATAAGGACAAACAGAAAGGAAAATGAGTTGGTGCATCCATATCAGAAAGAAACTACAGAAATACTAGGAAGATAACAAATAAGTTCAAGAGGATAAATTTACATAATCATACATCTGTCTATACTAGAATAAAGGAGTATTTTTGTATCCTTCTTTCTTTCTGTCAGTTTTTTAGAGTTGGTCTCCGGATCTACTAAACCAATTTAAATGCAATTTTCAAAGGTAGAATTAAAAAATCTCAGCAATGTATCTACATATAAGATATGCAAAAAAAATAGAAAGGAAAACATACGTTTATTTTCTATTTAAAGAGGACAAAGTCGTAGGCCTAAGCTAATTTTTAAATAATATGACAATCACGGTTGTTTTTTTTTTATTATGTGAACATAATCCGAAAAAGATGAATAAATACTTGGTCACTTACACAAACTGCAAAGGATATAAAATAAGTTTGTTTCAGCTAAGTACAAAAGACTATAGCCCAAAACCCTCTCGTGATGAGAAGAGGCCTTTGCCCAGCAGTGGGACGCAAAATAGGCTGTAGTAGTAGTAGCAGCTTAATACATAGATCTATAGATTAGCCGCAGTGGCCAATTCACGGCGCGCACTGCGCCGGCGCACGTTGCGTCACCCGCCGCTCACCGCACCCCCCACCCGAGTGGGGGGAGGTACCAGGGAAGCAGCCGCGCAAGGAGCTTGGCTACACTTCTTGAACCTTCGGTTGTCTTTGGAGTGTGGCTCTTAGGCCCGGTTCCTATATCCACGAAACGCCTCGTTTTGCCTACGGACGGTTAAAATTTGACAGATTCTCTATGGAACAAATGTCAAAAATCAACCGTCCGTAGGCAAAACGAGGCGTTTCGTGGATATAGGAACCGGGCCTTAGTGACTTACTGGCCCCTTCTTAGAGACCTGCAAAGTGTTGGTAAAATGTCTATGTCTCCACTACTCCCTGGTTTACCTGGATGCTCCATTTTGATGATCAACTACTACTACCTCCTACTACAGCTAAGTCCAACACAGATATCCTCTCATCACGAGAGGGTTTGGGATAATCCCCACGCGGGCTCGTGCGGATTAGGCACTTCACACACATTTTTGAATTACATCGCAGATGCGTGTTGGTTTCCTCAAGATGTTTTCCTTCACCGAAAAGCTAAGTGGTGAATTCAAATTGAATTTCGCAAATAAGTAGACTTAGGGGTGCGAGCCGGAATCGAACCCCCTACCCTCTGCATGAGAGGCGGTAGGTCGAACCACTAGGCCACCACGGCGTTTGTATGTATTCGATTTCTGCAAAAACACTTCTTGTCATGATGGGACTATAGCCCAAACTATCTCCTGATGAGAGTAAGCTTGCGCCCAGCAGTGGGACGTGAAATAGGCTGGTCTGGTGGTAGGCTTAATAGGTAAGGAATCGATAAAATCACTGTTATAATTCGTAGAAAAAATCCATAAAAGTAAACTTCGCGGCCGAGTGTCGAATTATACCGACGTAAACATTATGCAGTATACTGGGTCAGCCAAACACGTGCATTATTTATTTATAACTCGATTTAGAGCTATTTTCTAATTTAAAAACTTCACCTAAGTTAAAAACCATCACAACAGTAGCTTGTTACGTCCCACTGCACAGAGCCAGCTGGTAGGGCCTTATAATGGGACCGTCCGGTTGACTACCACCAACTTAACCACCGATCTTCCTCCAGAATACAGTGTAAGGGAAGTGAGCCGGTGAAATTACTGGTATAGTGACGTTAAATATTAGACCTCAGGGTTTATAACGCATTATTAATCTTATGTCTAGAGGTGATAGTGAGCGCTTACCATCAGGAGGCCTGCCTGTGTGCTCGGTTTCCAACCAATATCATAAAAAATATAACTGTCCTTGCCATTCGGGTAAAAGAACATCACGCCGCACGGAGATCAGCTTTAATCTATAAGCAGGATCAGCAATATCAGCTAATGAGCTCAATAATCTCGTAAAAAAAGAGGGAATCGGTGTTTGTTTATGCCATTGATATTGGTATTGCTAGGCCATCTGATGGTGAGTGGTCACTGTGACCCATGGACAGTGCGTATACTGCTGTTTGGCGGCAGGTTAGCAGGTCATATGGTGGCAGTCATGCGGACGGAACCTGCATCAGGTCGTACTACCAGCAGTATCTGATTCTTAGTAATTTTGAGCTTTCCGACAGCATAGTTACTTACTTCTGCTGCAGTGTCCAAGTGGAGCGTATCCTTGTGACGTGTGTTAGGTTTTCCTTATGATTTTCAGACAACTGCGTCACACACGTGACGTCATATTACATCAAAACGACACGCGTGTTCGCGTAGCAATACGCTATAGTTTTTCCACAATAATGCTTAACGATTCTTCGGTTTTCCGATGATATTTCAGTCATGATTGAGACCATGAAGGACCTCAGTGCTAACGCTCGTTGACCTCAGCGGAGTTTCCGTCTCCCTAATATGTTGCTAAAATGCGCGATATTAATTTTGTCATGCTATACTAATGTTTATGATGAAGGGCAAAGCCTACACGAAACGTGAGTTGGTCTGAAAACATGGATACGACGGAAAATCATGTCTAAAGTCGATGTTGTGCCAACTCCCGTAATCGGAGGGATAACCTAACTTCTGAATATCCACTACCCTAAGGTTTTTTCTAAGGGCTCGCTCTACTAGCGATAAGGTAAAACCTGCTACCATTCAAAGTATTTTCATGAAGAAGAAAAAGTAGTAGAGAATGGAATGGAACCCCCTCGGCTTATTAGTCAGTATGCTCCAATGTTGCACGGGAGGGTCCTCTTTCTATGCAGCTTACTGTACAGTTTATTCTTCTGTTGTGGTGTGTTCAATGAGAGTATGATACAATGGTATTGTATTAAACTACATACATAAGATTCCAAAAAATTCTTCCTTTACTTGAACGGAAACGCTTCGAAAATTAAATACAATTTACTCATTACGAAGTTACGATATCATTACGTAGGTATGTAGTAATATTAAAAGAAAAGTTACCAAAAGGTGCAATAGATTCTGAATTTAAACCACCTGTATCTTGCCTCTCGGTATTTTCAAAAGATTTCCTGTCCTTAATCCATAGCTTTATACTTACCGTCATCCACCACCTGCCTATAGCGCATATTTTTACAACTTCTAAGTCTTCGAATTACATAACTGTAAGTATTAAATGTTTCAACACGTCGATAGCCCACGTTCGGCCCGTGTCCACTGCTGGGCAGATATCACGTCCCAACACTATCTATCACAGGCGTGATGATAGCCGATCGTGAGATTAGTGGTCACGTGGAAATCATGTTTTTTATCTCACAT
>OZ020293.1:1177935-1241806 GCA_963971205.1 Aethes cnicana
GGCGATGACAAACGCGCGCCCTACCCGCCGCCGGACCTCGACGAGCTCAACGGCCAGGAGATCAGCCTGGACCTGCAGCACCTCATCGAGGACCAGTTCCGCGGCGAGGAAACTATGGCTCTGTTCCAGGAGATCTTGCCAGGCGGTCGTTCGCCTCAGCCGCGGCATTTCACCAGGACGACCCTGGCTTACATGCCGCAGCCGGTGCACTCTGGAGCGTCCTACGCGCCCGTTCCGGCAAACGCCGGGCACGAACAGCAACCTCCGATCAAAGAGGAGCCACAGGAGCCGCACGACTTCAGGAGGAGCGTTAGTTGCGCGCAGTACACCGGCCAGTACAATCCTCAGCCTCCAGTTGGCGTCAGCGGGCCTTACGGAGGAGGATTCACCGCGCTTCCTCCGCTAGGAGCTCCGTTACTACCGCCTCTGTTGAAACACAAACCGACACCTTCCCGACGCTCCTCCGGCAAAAGCGCCGACAAAGGAACAGACGAATACAGGAGACGACGCGAACGGAACAACATCGCCGTGAGGAAATCCCGTGAGAAAGCCAAAGTGCGCTCTCGGGAAGTGGAGGAGAAGGTGAAAACGCTGTTGCGCGAGAAGGATGCCCTGCTTAAGCGTCTGGAGGCGGTGTCCGGGGAGTTGAGTCTGCACAAGCAGATGTACGTGCACCTGATCAACCTGAACCACCCGGAGATCACGGAGCTGTGCCGGTCGATGCTGCAGCTCGGCGCGCCACACGCGCCCGACCACACGCTTTGACCATAGGTGAGTGCGCGACCCATGTGTGTGTTTATGTGTTCCTTCATCAGTGTGCGTCAGTGTATGGAAAGTCGTAAATCACACGGTGAATAGAAAAAGGGTTTTTTTATGGATGAGTTGCGCAATACATTTATTGCTTTGGAATGAGTGCGGTGCGACGCCTGCTCTCGAGCGGAATCGTTCTTATGTTTTCGTGTGTTTGGATGATTAAATACTCCAAATTAGTGCGAAGCTTAATGGCACTTGATGAGGTCAGTTCTTTTCGGAAATTGTCGTCAGTGGAATGATTTAATCAGTGTTATTAGGTATAGATTCGTAATGAAGGAATTACGTTAATGAGTGAGCTTTCTTTTTAGTCATCGTACTCACGTGTTGGAATTGTTTAAGTCGTGTCCGAGAATAGTTATTCAATGATTATGAATCAAGCACGTGGTTTTCTTAAACAACGTCACGTGTTGGGAAACAAAATAAAACAACGCTAGGTACTTGTCCACGTAACACATGGTGGTGTGAATCGTGTGAAACTATTGACAAAAACAAAGATACAAAATGAAAATTGTGAATGAAAATCTTCATAATTATCGCAACCAACAAGAATGAAGACACCACAAAAATGCCCAAAACTCGTCAACGTGACTCCCAGCACGTTTTGTTTTCATTGTGAGTGTACACCTTGTCAAAAAGGCGTTGAGTTCAAAGTTGAACGAAGCCATACCGAGGATTGTGGTAACCAAATGTACTGTCACTTTCTAAATACAAAAATGGTAGGACGATATGTGATCAGTGTTCAAATAAGGACGTAATATAACTATGCGTACGTTTTTGATGAAAATGCATACGGTAGCATTGTGAAATATACTATCTACAAGGAATAAAAGTAGTTCTTATTGCTTATGTTAATGGGCTGCAGTGACCACTTAGGTACTATCACGTCGCTTGTATGTTTGTTTTCCAACCAACTCATCAATAAACAAAAACAACTCCTAAACCCATAACGAAATATTTACCAAAGTATAAAAAGATTATCAAAATAAACATAATTATACCCATAAAACGCAACAAACACAACGAGAACAAATTCAATCACAATTGGGCCAATTAGAGAACTTCCTGCAAATGTGCATACAAGCGAAATGCTAACTGCATAAACACTATATTTAGATTACTGTGAACAAATGTTTCATATCACTTAGCTTCTGCTAATAAGTCACTTTCTAATTGTAATCAGATCATCGATTAACGTATTTAGGTTGAAGTATTATACCTAACACATCTAATTTAGATTCAATTCTATTCTTTTGGAAAATTTTACAGTAACTCATGAATTTTGCATTCTGTGCTGTTAACGAAATTTGCAATTCATTAAGACGAAAGTTTTTCATGTTTCACATATTTACTTGGGATGGATTTATGAGATACTCGTCATTTACTAGATCATTTTTCCTTCGATATAATTTACTATCTTAAGATAAATTCTTACGGATGTTATTTAGTCAGCTTCCTCTCAAGCCGTTTCATACGCTTACTTTATCTCTTCATTGTTATCGCACTCTACACGATATTGTTCATTTCCATCAATATAAGCTGTATTTCAATCAGATTTGCCATCGCTAACGTCAACCTGACCTATCGCAATACGAAATTTTCGCGCTATATTGAGCACTCATTTTAAATTCGGCCGCTCATTTGACACTATAACTCTTCCGCGACTCGATTCAGTATTCAAATCCGTTTGTGCAAAACGTAGTCCGTTTGCAACTTTCGTTTTCACTATACACCCGAACATAAAACCAGCTCTGTCTGCATGCGTTAAAGCAGTTTTTTGCTTGCGGTTGCCGAAATTTTCAACTCTCGCGACCCACTTTTGTGACTTCCGACGGCTCGACTTGTTGGTTTTAATTTTAACTATTTTATGTCTGCACGGAACAATGGTTTGGGAAATGCAACTGTCCGCTTTTGTAAACTTGTAGGTTGCTAATGAAAGCCGTGTTAAACTGTTGACATGTCACCGCTCCGAGAATAACATTTTTAAGTAGCTTAGAAAGTATTTTAACATGCTTGAATAATCATAAAGGCAAATTAAAAAAAACACAGACACCTAACTTTCAGCGCACTTAACTGTTTTTCATGAAAAAATACAAAAAAAGGTCTTGAAGCTTGTCTAGAATAGTTTCCACCTCGAAATGTCCGGCATCAGAGAACACCGCACCAAAGACTCCAAACAATAGATAACAAATTATTTTATGAATGAACAAAGTGTTTTACGCGAATGCAAATCTAATCATTAGCATAATTCAAGCAAGGACAGTATAAATAATACACCCACTATCATGAATCAACCAGAGATTAGATCCATCACCAGTTTCTAAGGTCCTTGAGAAATACTTAGCTTCAACCGAAGAGAGGTCTTTACAAATTGGTCTTTCGACTGGATTGAACACTACCCAAGACAGAAAGACCCCTGAAATATGTGCCACGGTCCTTTTACAAGGAGTCTTATTATTCTGGATAACAAAATCCAATGTATGTTGAACCCGGAACTGCTACTAGTGGTATATAATTCGAGTGGCTAAATACAGCAGTCGATTATCTGGGCCCGTACGCCTCCACTGACTTTCACTTTTTTTCGGTAATATGCCTTTTGTGTTTTGGACGACTTTATTCTATTTGTGCTGTTATGCTATTAAATAAAAAAATACCCTTTATTTGAATAGAAAAATAATGTTCTTTTTTCCATAAAGTAATGGTTTTCTGAATTCTTTGACAGCAATAGTTGAACATCTATGTCGCATATTAAGTTATTCTTTATAGATTTGTTTTTGGGGATATTCAAAGGAAAAAACCGTCGGTCTCGTGATGAGAGGAGGCCTGTGCCCAGCAGTGGGACGCAAATACACTGTAGTAGTATGTAGTAGTAAGCCGTCAGTCTGTATTTCACTTTCTTTTTAGGTAAGCTACAAAAGGTAGGTGATAAAAATAGCTCTAACAGCTATGATCGCCAAGTATGCGCAAGAGTGGTGCAATTCGAATGTGTGCCGACTTATGTCACAGTAGTCATGCAGACTTCCGATAGGAGTAAGTATTATCATTATGCAGTTAGTTACAGATTCATACGGAATTAGCACAAATTATCGCGAGAGCGTGTTTTACAATAAGTACCTATACTATTTAATGTATAAAACATTGATAGGATTGACACACACAGGTGGACTTATGGCTAAATAAACAACTCTTCTTGAAAGTTAACATTGTCAGTTTCGTTATTTAATGAATTTTTAATTACGTAATATTTAAGTAATGAATAATTTTAAAATTAGCCACGCGCTGACTTCCGTTTATAATACCGAGAAAATACACTTATACAAAGGCAAGTTTATTCCTTTTAAAAGTAGTAAAAAAACTACTTAGTCAAGTGAAATGCTTTGGTGGTATGCTGCATAACGCGCTTTTTTAGGTTTTGACGATGGAAAGTTTACCTACCAGGGAAAACGGCGTCAGATCGCAAAAACTGTTTTTAACAGCTTAACAACTGTTTCAGTACGTCTACCTTATGAAAATCAATGAAATATCGTTCATTTTGAAAATAATGACGATAACATACACTAACTTAACCTTAAACCTATTCGTAGAAACGTGGTTACATTTTTATTCACAAACTTCTGCGATGTAACCAAATTTTGCAACTTATTTTTAAACTGATTGATAAATGTTAAGCTAATGCAAGTGACTATAAATTAGCATGAAGCCCAATAACTATGAATTAGCCGACAAACTTTAACTTTAGAATACGCTACAAAAGATCCCAATTTAGCTGAAAATAGCTAATTATATTCACAATCATCACATTTGAACATAGTAGGCGCAGAATTTGATAACATGGACGGAAGAGATATAGCAGTCGTATAGCCTCATGACATACATATTAATAAGTAGCTATTTTAAAGTGTAGGGAAATCATTATTATTATTATTGTTGGTACATTTACATGTCACGGGCTCATGGGGACCCAGTCATTCGCATTCATGGGGCCGAAGCCAACATGAAGAGGCTATTGGTACCTTTTATTAGAAATGTGAGATGGGCGCAACTGTGGACATCTGTCCTCCCAGTACAACTTGAGGCTGTACTGGCGGACAGCCCTCCCCAGTTGCCAAACTATTGCCGAGGAAGGATGCGACTTTGAGTGGGCTATGTGAATGAGGTGTGGACTGGAAAATCGGGCTATGGAGTGAGATTAAGGACATCTGCCTGATCAATATCTCATAAATTGAAGGCAAGGCAGACGGTGATTCGCCGCTTACGCACTAGCCAAGAGGCTAGCCTTCGTGGCCCCCTTATACAAGCCACCACATGGGTGGCGAGGGAGCAACACTGAAGTAAGCAGCTAAGAGTATGGAGAGGTGTGCACCGGTATCGCCATCGTGGGTCGTGCCTCGTGCGCACCCGGAGCGGGTTTCCCCGTTATTACGCAGATTGAGCACTTCCATACGTTCAAGCATATAGCTCCTGCGCTCAACAATAAAGAGCCTGCTGTGTCCCACTGCTGTGCAAAGGCCTCCCCCCACTTTCTCCGCCGTTCTCGATCTTGAGCGTCATCTGACCAGTCCTTTAAATAGGAGTCTAGTTCATCCCGCCATCACCGTCGAGGTCTGCCGCGTTTTCGCCTGGAGTTGCTGGGCTTCCACTCTGTGGTTATCTTGGCCCACAACTCACTCGGCATCCGACAAACATAACCTGCTCACTCCCATTTCAATTTAGCCACTTTCTGATTTACAATTTGCATCATGGAGCGCAGGGTGGTGTCAAATCATATTCGTCATTAATTGTGGCCCTTAAAATGATTCCTGAACGTAGCCCTTGGATCGGTTCGCCTTTGTACATTACAGTAGTTTGCATATTCTGTATCCAACTTCATGTTTCTTGTACACTAAGTGTTCTGTAAGTAAGTACTACTTATGTTTTTACAGTCTAGAAGCTGTGAATAAAATCATCCACGTCATTGATGATTTTATTGATCAACATTCAAAGCGATGTCGCCATTGATGGCGCAACGAAATCAATCGTGGAAATCCCGTTCCCGTGGAAATGTCGGGATAAAAAGTACCCTATGTTATACCCGGGGTCTAAAACTATCTCCATACCAAATTAAATAATGGTATAATAATATAGTGGTTTTTTTTCTCAAATATATACTATATATGCCATAAGTATCCTTTTTTTCCTGTGGTTGATATTTGACATTAACAATATTCTGAAATATCATGGTTATGGAGTGTGGAATGTGTGGAAAGGAGCGCAATCTTATATGGCGAAACAGTTGAAAACGTGTCCAGCGGATTTGATAAGCAACAAAACAAAACACACTCTCCTCACAACCGTTTTCGCTGCGTTTTCGCCTCAGCAGCGCCATCCGAAGGCGCTACTGCAGACTATCCGCCTTCCGCTTGACTTTTTTGGTGACCGCAGCGCCCCCAACCTATCCGAATTGGTGTCCACTTTTGGAACTATATAGATTGCGCTCCTTTACTTCCATCCTCCATAATCATGGTTGTTTGACGTGTCAAGATTTACCCAAGATGTAGGAACACTAAATCAGATTCTCAGTATATTTACTAAGTTGTCAATCAATAACAAACGTATGGCCTTGACATGAAACACTATCGTTAATGACATTCGGAAATGTCATTAGTCATTAGCACCGGCGAAAGTTAACGACATCATTAAACACATTGAAACTTTATTTACTTGCCATTTCCATACAATTTCGAAACGAAAATAAACCATACTGATCTAAAGGGATGAAAGTCCAAAAAACATTTTTTTTTCAGTTTTTTGAAATGCCTTGGTTTTCGAGATACTTAATGAAAATATCGTCAGTTGTGTAGATTTTATTTAAATTTAGTACAATATATTTGTGTCTTGCAAGCAGCTCTTTAAAAAATATTACAATCCGCATTTCGTTATTCTTTCATTTATTTATAAACGCATCATTAAACACCGATCTTGAGAGAAGTGGCAATATGTATATCGAAACAAGAGACAACATGTTTTATGAAACAGATTGCAACGTAATTTGGATTTTGAGCGTAAAGTAAAAAAAAAACATACAACACTCAAGAGCAATGAGAACGGGTCACTATGTATGGCGGGTATGCGGGTATATGCGGGTCACATTGCTGTTGAGTGTATATTATTAGGGACAGCCTGCTCTTAATCTTACTTCATTTACGAAACTTAGAAACTAGTCACAGTCCTCCATTATATTATAAGTCTCCCGTTTGATCATCTACATTTTTCTTTTCAAGGAAATATCTGTACCTGCTGTAACTACCGAAGCGATTTCAAAAATTCTTTCATCTACCTACTGTTGAAAGCCAATACTCCTTGACACAGGATAGGGTACTCTTTATCACATCCTTGCAACGTGATCGAGACCTACGCAGGTTGTTTGACGACAGGTTTGGCTCAGTTGGAACGCTACAGACTGTAGCGAGTTCGAATCCCGCTCGGGGCAAATGTTTGTAGTCGAGTCATGGATGTTTAATATTTGTATATGTATGTATTTCTCTATATAAGTATTTATATCGTTGTCTAGCACCCATAGGTACAAGCTTTGCTTAGTTTGGGGCTAGGTCAATATGTGTGAAATGTTCCAAGAGAAATTATTTTGTTTTTTGTACGGCGGGAAAACATGACGTAATAAATCTATTTTGGGAAATATTGCGAAGTCCAACGCGAAGTTGCGAAAGTCACGTAAGACTTCTCTCTGTACCACGTCGCGGTCACGTTAAAATAAAAACCATTCCACTCCAGCTCAAACTGATTGAGCAATATTTTTTAGGGTTCCGAACGTCGAGGAAAAATCGGATTCCTATAGGATCACTAGTGTGTCCGTCTGCCACGGCGAATTTGCTCCGAAAAGACTTAACCGGTTGAGTTGAAATTTGATACGTAATACGTATATGTAGGTAAGTTAGTGACAAAAAGACAGACCTGTGTTGTCAATAAATACACACAGAATAAGTAATAGTACCTACTGCATGGATCACATCTTAGGAGTGAATCAGAAAAAAAAAGTTTCCAAACTAGGTATGAGTATATATTTTGTGTGATATGTTAAATGAATTTACTTCTTATGAGGATCAGAAATAAACATGGTCAAGCAAAATGTTGTGACGCGATATTTTAGCCACAGAATCAGCTATCGAAGCATGTTTTGAGTATTTTTTCGATTTTTGTATGGTATTCAGGTATCGCTCACACCATTAATCCCATACTGGGCCATGCATTTAGATTTTTTACAACTCTTATAATTTTATCATGAATTATTTCCACGTTGAATGACTTCGCAGATGTGTGCAGGTTTTCTCACGATGTTTTCCTTCACCGAAAAGCTCAGTGGTAAATTCAAATCGAATTTCGCACATAAGTAAACTTAGCGGTGCGAGCCGGAATCGAACCCCCGACCCTCTGCATGAGAGGCGGTAGGTGGAACCACTAGGCCACCGGGGCTTGAAGTGTGTGAAGCTCCCAATCCCCACTGGGCCCTCGTGGGGACTATAGCCCAAACCCTCTCATGTTGAGACGAGGCCTGTGCCCAGCAGTGGGACGCAAATAGGCTGTAGTAGTAGTAGTAGTAAAGCTAGGTCGGCCAGGTACTCTGACTAAAACTAAAAATGTGCCTAAATTGGAACGCCGGCATGACGGATTCATTTAACACATTTCATTGTTCGGGAATAAAAAACCTGAACAACAGAAGAAGTTCATTAAATCCAACTTCTTTTCAAAAAATTTTTTTTCAAAAAATCAATTACAACATTAAAGACAAAATTGTACTACTGTCCAGATTTTTTTCTTTCGATACAATGAAACAATTCTCACTCAAAACAGAGTCGATATGCATCACAAAAAAAATACTTCGCCATATTTTTTTTTCTCAAAAGGAAACCTAACAATGTTTCCTAAGACAGTTACACGCTAGAGATCTTCTACTATCTAAAGACCCGCGCCTTCACATTTCAAAACGCTTTTTTTTTGGTATTATTTAAAAAGCACCACCAACACTCTCAACGCATAGTTGATGGCTGTCTCAGTCTATAAAGCCTATTGACGAAGAACTTGACGACGGCAGGATCTGTTAATCAGTTCGGCAGTTCTGAGTTTCGTATCCTAATATACACATCCTTGACGCCGTTCACATCTCCGCGTTCAAACCGCTATTTCAGTTCCGCGGCGGAGATGTGAACGGCGTCAAAGATGTGTATAATGGAAGTCAGCGAATCGGGATTTTGCAAATTTGAAATTTGTTCGGTAAGAAACGAGGTGGGTATCACCTCGTGACAAGTCTATACATATAATGCAAAATGACGTAGATACGAGTATCAGTTTTGTTATCGGGAAACTGTGCGCTCGCAATTCGCAATCTCTAACTTTAAGAGTCGTGTGCTCACATCAAGGTCGCGGCGTAGCGTCGTAGCGCGTAGACCTTCTACGGCTCTACGAATAAACACTAAGGTAATAGAAACATAGATTTCTTGCCAATTTTAAGTTGTCAAGTTTTGACCTACGAGTACCATTATTTATTTTCAGTACTTGCTTCTGCTCGCGACTTTCCCGCGTGGAATTAATTTGTAGGGTATAAAAAATTAGCCTATATTATCCTCCACGGGACTTCTACTATCTCAATAATAAATTTCATGAAAATTCAGTGGATAGACAAACAGACTTACTTTCGCATTAATAATTTTAGAAGAAGGCGTTCATCGGAAATAGCCAGGGAGGTTAAAATTTACATACTTCGAATGCACAGCGCCATCTAGATATAGCTCATGAAGTTCAATTTGTATGCAGGCTACCTAGGCAGCGACATCTATTATCGCATTTAACAATTATTTCGAGCGTACGTTAATTTGTTTGAAGGTTGTCGTTCTAAGTTTACCTTAGCTAATTCTTCTATGGTATGGATAAGCAAACCCTCAGTTTACCCCAAATTACTAATATTAATTTATTTAACATAAGCTGTTTGCCGCTAATTCTTTTCGGTGATTTTGAATTGTAATTTTATCTCAAGGGACATCTGATGACGTCATTCATGAGGTCTTTATTGACATAGGAGTATAAATAATAACATTAATAAAAAGTTATACACTAATCAGTTATGTATTATTACTAGATTTTTCCCGCAACTTCGTATGCGCAGAAAGTTTAAAATGAAAAATCCAGTTTTTTCCGTTCCCGTGGG
Source organism: Aethes cnicana (assembly GCA_963971205.1). NCBI lineage: Eukaryota > Metazoa > Arthropoda > Insecta > Lepidoptera > Tortricidae > Aethes > Aethes cnicana. The sequence continues at coordinate 1,187,942 of OZ020293.1, forward strand.
AATTTCGAGAAATCCTTTCTTAGCGGATGCCTACGTCATAACATCTACCTGCATGCCAAATTTCAGCCCGATCCATCCAGTGGTTTGGGCTGTGCGTTGATAGATCACTATGGCAGTCAGTCAGTTACCTTTGAGTTTGATATATTTAGATTTACTTATGCAATATTTTAAACAAGAGTGCTTTTAATATAAGTACCTATTTCTTGCATGGAATATAAGCATTTTATCATCTTAATAAATATGTTAACCTTTTCACAAATGTATTGAAAAAAATCCTTCACCGAAAATATTCAGTGTTTTTTATTGAATTTCCCTCATGACTACCAATGCGAGCCAACGCCGACCGGCCTAGAGCGGCTAACACGGCCTTAACGCTTTATTTATAAATAAACATGTTTATTGCCATGAAACTTTATTATTATAAGAAACCAAAACTGATTCCAAATTAAGCTTAAAATCAAATCTTCGAAAATATCTGCCCATAAGGCCATATGTAGAATGATTATTTACCATATAGCCAAGTTTAAATATAATACTAGCCGTTATGCAAGATCGTCAAAGAAAAATATGCTATTTTTCCTGTACTATGTATTTGGATGTTTCGCGTTATTTCCTAAGTAAACATTAACGAGTCGGTAAAACTTGAACTTATATGTTTTCGTTTGCTTAACTTTAAGTTTTTCACGCCGCACAAGTCACGTTGTGGCTACCGTGTTGCTGGCCACGTTTTTTGCAATTGAAGCAATGAAATGTCATTTGCCTAATTGCCTTGTGTTTATTCAACTTTATAAGTGTAGGCGTTTCTATTGGGAGTTTTTTTTATTGCCGACGAGCTTGTACCCGCGACTTCGTCAGCAAGAGATTTCGTACTAAACTTCTACCCCCCTTATTACCCCCTGAAGGGGTGATTTCAATGATAAAACGTAAACTTTGGTATTTAAGTATATACAAGTTGTAAGTCTTAACACGTTCAGCAATTTTAGCGGGATTGAGTACCTAACAAACATCTCTACAAAACTATATAAAACAAAGCCGTGTTAGTAACACCACGTATAACTCAAGAACGGGTGAACAATACTGAACACAAAAAAACGTTTTTTGGAAAAAATACAGTATGTATAATAGAGATGGACTAAGTGCGTCCTTGTTTGGAGACCTCGCTCGAAGAGGTGCCGGAAGGCCGCCAGCAGATGGTCTGATGACTTAAAAGCGACCGCTGGCCCCTTTTGAAGAAGATGTTGCGTGATTCTGGTGGAGTGGAGGGAAATTGGAGAGGCGTATGCTCAACAGTGGACGAGTAAGCGCTGAAGAAGATGGAGAGAGAGAAGTTAATCGAAGCGTTTTTCTTTTTTCCAAAGTACTTTCACCCATCCAACACCTGACGTGGACCAACGTAGCTTAACCTTCTTGATCGGATGTAGTTTTCCACGCTCACTACACTGTTCTGCGTGATACACGCGTTGGAAAAAATGATAAAGAAATAGCATAGCACTCCTATATTTAGGGCACGCAGATAACTGTGACACACATGCGTTATCGACGGCTAGACAAACAAACAAACATCCTATCTGATTGGTGATCGAGACGAATATTAGGCTAATAGAATTGCATAACTGTGACAAGGACGGACGGTGGACATTGTTTATGCTAGGACTTGAAGGAATAAATACTGGATTTCGTCGGGAAGCTCGAAATTTCTCGTCTTTTCGTACCAAATCCGACACAAATCTTCGCTGAAACTTACTTCCTCAAGAAGGGTTTCTTTGGTCTTCTTTGCGGATTTCTGAGCGTAAATAAAATACTTGACAAAAGTGAGGACAAAAGCCGTATTTTCTTTGGTATTAACGCTGACTACACCTCTGGTCGAAGCAAAATTTTCTGGTTGAAGTTAAGTTTTCAAGCTTGTAGAGAGTGAGGTGAAAAATTGTGTGTTTCGCTCGGCTGCTAAGTGATACAATGTATCGTTTCGTACCTTGACAGTTTCTCTACGCCCAGGATTCTGTTTTTAGACCCATTCCTCATTTTAATAATTCTTCGGTTGCTAAACTTTCAATGCAAGCCCTCGCCAAAGAACAGCCTTTGCGGCCTTGCATAAAAAGTAACCATTGTTGGAAACAATTTCATCGGTTTATGCCCAGTTCCTATAGAGATTATCTATGGAGCAAATGTCAAAATACAACCATCCTTAACCAAAACGAGGCTTTTTATGGATAAAGGAGCCAGGCCTTAAGCGTGAAAAGGTAACAGAGTTACTCTCATTTATATTATTACTAGCTTCTGCCCGCGACTTCGCCCGCGTGGAATTCAGTTATCGCGCTCCCGCGAGAACTATGCGCTTTTCCGGGATAAAAAGTAGCATATGTCCTTTCCCAATTATCTTGCCTGAGGGTTGCGCCCCCATCCCATGCGTTAGCTTGAATTTGAGAAAAATGGCCGCGATTATAAATGAAAGTCAAAACTTAGGAACACTGAAAGTATGGAGTGTGGAATGTGTCTCGGTAAGGAGCGCAATCTTATATGGCGAAACAGTTGAAAACGTGTCCAGCGGATTTGATAAGCAACAAAACAAAACACACCCTCCTCACAACCATTTTCGCTGCGTTTTCGCCTCAGCAGCTCCATCTGAAGGCGCTACTGCAGACTATCCGCCTAGGTGGTTTGACTGGAGTGGCGACCGCAGCGCCCCCAACCTACTCGATTTGGTGTCCACCTTTGGAACTATAAAGATTGCGCTCCTTTACTTCAACCCTACATAACTGTAAGATTATCTATGTATATAGCAAGAAACTGACTGGCTGACTGATCGATCAAAGCCGAAACCGTTAGTTTCACATGATATAATATCTTATTTCAGGAGTGTCGCGATTCGTTCGCGAGACTCCGTGAGATAGTTCCCTGTTTTTCTTACCCACTTGAAGATAAGCATTCCTTAGATAACTGCGCATACGCTGTCCAAGATGCGGCATGACGTCATTGCCGCTACTGATTCACATTCACCATCGGTATATTTGGTTTAATCCATTTGGATATCCTTTATGTACTTAATTGTTTAGGGTATATACAAATAAAAGAAAATTATTAAAGAGCCAGGGTGACAATATACTCGTAATACAATCATCATCATCATCATCATCATCATCGTCATCGTCGTCATCATCATCATTTCAGCCGAAAGACGTCCATCTGCTGGACATAGGCCTCTCCCACCCAAGGCTCGCCACTCAGACCGGTGCTGTGAGAGTCGTATCCACCGCGTTTTCGCGATCTTGTTGGAGGCCTACCGGCTCGTCTAGTTCGCGGACGCTACTACAGATCTTTCCGGCCTCATCGGCCATCAGTCCTGCGAGCAATGTCCCCGACCACTGCCACTTAAGGCTCGCAATTCTTCGGGCTATGTCGGTGACCCTAGTTCTACTGCAGATATAACCATTTCTGATTCTATCACGCAGAGAAACCCCTAGAATAGCCCTCTCCATTGCGTAATACAATTATGTACAAATAATCTTCATTGAACACCACAAACAAATACACAAAAAGCAAATCAGAAAGTTGACGAGAGGCGCTCCAGAAAACCTTTACATTCTAAGTACAGTCGAGTTCATTAATATGTGTACACTTTTGAACCTTATTACAACGTGGTAAGGTGCAAAAGTGTGTATATATTGGCGAACTCGACTGTACCATCGGGTCGGTAAATAAGTAGGTGTACACGAAATTAGTGCCACCACACAAGGACCTTTTTGGTCTTTTAATGTCTAATAATTAAAGGAATAAAGTATGAAATGTATAAAAATACAAATTGTAGGAAGTTTCACCACTAAGGTATACTACGCTCAACAGCAATGAAAACGGATCATTGTGTATAGAATTTTCCATAAAAAGTGACCCGTTTTCATTGCTGTTGAGTGTATTTATCGATGCCTATTAGTATGTAATGAAATACAGACAACAGATATGAATATCGCAGTTGTGTATGCCCATTGCTTTCTTGATTTATCTAATGCTATTTTTATACCGGTTGAATCACCCGAGGAAGGGCTACTGATTTCTGATTTTTTCATTCTATTCATAATAGGTATAGTTTATTTCCTGGCATTTTTTTTATAGGAAATAGGTAAGAATGTGATGAGAGGAGGCATGTGCCCAGCATTGGGACGCAAATAGGCTGTAGTAGTAGTAGTAGTAGTAGGTAAGAATTTGGCCAATACCTCACCTGACGAAGGGTAACATAGCTGAAGACGATACAAGCTTAACCCATGGTTATCCATGTTTTTTTATGACCCTCATTGCAATTATTCTAGTGGCGCCATTTATTTCTATGGCTCTCCAGAATACGCTCCAATCGAGTTCCACAAGAATTAATGTGAACAAGAACATTAAAAAGTAATCTCTTAGGGTTCTTTATGTCAACGTGAACTATCTTAAAAACATTACAGCAAACCAAATTTAATGAGGGTCATTTGAAGCCTAAAAAAGAGCCCTAAAGAAACAGTCCCCAGGTCCAAATTCCCATAAAACGTCGAGCTGCGTACGCGCACTTTCACTGCTACTGCTGCCGGGGGGCGGGGCGGCGGTGGCCCACATAGGAGAGTACGTTACGTCACCGATGCACGAACCAATGTCGCGATCAACTCGCGTCACAATATTAATAATAGTCACACTATTTTTTTACTTGATTTGCAGTTTATATTGTATTGTCTAGTATTCATAACGTTGACTGTGTACAGATTTAGTGACTTTTATTATTGTTAGGAGACTCTCTTCTCCCACTGTTGACCAACAGGCTCCCCCATTTGGTACTCGTACCTTTACATAACTAAAAAAATATAGATACTAAACTAAAAAAGTTCTCAAAATATAAATGAACATAATTACTTTTAATAGGATCTATAGGTCTGCTCTAAGTGAATGATTTCGTAATGATGTGATGAGTCATTTTTTTTTCATTTATTTACCAGAGTATTGTTATCTCGTAGTGAATGCCCTACAAAAGTTGCTGACTGATAGTATGTAGATTATACGGCATATCTGATAACAATGTTCTTGAAAGTACCTATTCATAAACTGAAATTTATTTTTAGGTCTTTATTTTTAGAACTTGAATACCTAGCGTAATGCCCACGCTTATATGAAGTTTACTCGTTCTGTTATATTTAGATTCGTTACAAAATATGTTCATGGTATTTTGTTTAAAAATGTTGATTCTATTGACTGAATTAATCCCTAGACTGGTAGTTAATGCTCTTCCAATTTTGAAAATGGTTGTAGTGAAACAAAGTATCCATATTATTAGTCCATATCCATATTTATTCATATTATAAATGCGAAAGTAACTCTGTCTGTTACCTCTTCATGCTTCAACCGCTGGACCGATTTCGATGAAATTTAGTATGGAGATAGTTGGAGTTCCGGGAAAAGAAATATACTATTTTGATCCCGGAAAAACTGAACCGGATAACCGAATTACACGCAGGCTAGTCGCGAGCACAAGATAGTAAAAAAATTAATAAATTTACCAGTGGAATTTGAGTTAGTGCCACTTGCTGTCATAGAAAAAGACTAGCGCGTTGATAGGTATACAAAATCTATAAATCTCTTTATATGACGTATAATATAAAATGTCAATACGTGTGTATGCAATATATGTGTTTCACTACCATTAAAATTTTGCCGTACAATTTCAATTTATTCGAAAGAAACAAATACACGTAGAACTTAGTAAAATAGTAAAAAATTATTGCTCCTCCAATTTTTCGCAGCTCTGTGTCATGCGATGGATGCATTGACATCAGAACGTTGAGTGCGTATTTACATCGGAAATTGTATAATGTTAAAGGTAGGCATGTATTTTCAAATAGATTTACGATTTGTTTGCAACATTACGTCAGCACATTACTATGAGAAGTCAGCATAAAATTGCTGGTGCCGTTTCTAGGTTGTTACTGTTGGCAGTAAGATAACGCTGTTTAAATTTGTGTTTTCTTGTTTTTGTGTATTGTTTATCTTGTAATTTTTTTTCTATTATACTTATGATATAATGGTAGACTCTCGTATACCGGAACGAGAAAAAAGGACAGAGAAGAGACCTATTACATACTAGTACCAGGAAGTTCCAGTCTTAGAAGAAGAAGTGATTCTTAAGTAATTTAAGTATAAATCGCTAGTTCTTTGAAATATTTTGAATAATAATTAATACTATTTACAACACCCACGTATTTGACCTTATTTTTGATACATTTACAACACGTCAAAACTTGCCTTAAACGCCATAAATTTCCCATCAAAATCTCGCTTAAAACTGAACGGAGCCAAACGCATAGTTCAAGGTCATAGAACTTCACGCGCGTATCGAAAAAAAAAATCACACAGAGTTCGTTGACGCCGACGAAAGTGGTCATTGCCCCTTGCATCTGATGCACCGTAGATAATGAGAGCTACTATGCTCTATCTATAGCTATGGCGATAGAAGAGGAAACGCACTGGCTGAATAGATTGACTGACGTTTTCGGATGGCGGAATTAAGAAAAAAAAAGTGCCAAATATGACGAGTCTTTTATGCTATGGCGATAGAAGAGAAAACGCACCGGCTGGATACCAGGGCTTGTAACCGGTTAATTAAAAAAACCCCGAAATAGCGAAATATATAGAATTATTTTATACTCTTTATGTGGAACTCCATAGTGTCTTTACGTTATTACTTCGTATTATACATTATAAACATGAAATAGTAAACGAAAGAACGATAAGCAAACCGGTTTATTTGTTTGGGGGCAAAAACCGGTTTCAAGCCCTGCTGGATACCTAGATTGGGTTTCTTTAGGTCACCAATTAAGAAAAGAAAACTGACTTTTTTAAATCTTGGATTTTTCTGTTCCAAATTTCAATTCTGTGAATGAAGCGCATAAGAAACAGTTTGTAGTAGATTTTACCTTTTTTTTCTCGTTCACAATTCCTGTTTGTTTTAGAACGTTGGACTTAATTTCACATACTTAAGTTGATATTGATTATATGAAAAATCTTTTGGTGAGTATGATAAAATTGAATATCTGTAAAATAAGGCTATTAACTAGTTCATGACATTATTCCAAACACCCTCATAATCTCTTTGAGGCCCTCAGCTAAATCTTAACAAAATGTAAATTAATAATTAGGCTATAAATGATAAGACATTGTTTTCATTATTTATTTATATCTATTCAACTTTTTTCATTAAAGTTATTAAAACATTGAACTAGATCCAAGAAAATAATCGGAATCAAATACTTGAGTGAATCAACGTGTTTTGGCACTAGTTGCCATGCCTACAATCTCCTGTCCTGGATCACTTTTAAAAACTGCAATTTTATGGGTTTAAATTCACCAAATGTTCTTTGCCATTTTAGAAGTCCATAATATAACAGTTTTTCAAGGCAGCTCTCATTTTGCTTCGTCGAAAACAATAGTAACAACTAAACATCGGCGATCTCCAAAAGTGTACTATTTTTAATGAGAATCTAAGGCAGGCACTGAAGCAAGCACAGTAACATTTTGTCAGATATAATTTTAGGCTAGTTACTATTGACCACAAATTATAGTAAAGTATTATTTGATTCCTGCAAGCAATGTGCCCCGCCCACTGCCACTTAAGGTTCGCAATTCTTCGGGCTATGTCGGTGACCCCAGTTCTGCTGCGGATATCCTCATTTCTGATTCTATCGCGCAGAGAAACCCCGAGCATAGCCCTTTCCATTGCCCTCTGAGTGGCTTTGAGCCTTCTTATGAGACCCATCGTGAGCACCCACGTCTCGGAACCATAAGTCATCACTGGCAACACACACTGGTCGAAGACTTTCGACTTGAGACACTGCGGTAATTTGGACGAAAAGACACTGCGACGCTTCCCGAACGCTGCCCAACCGAGTCGGATTCGACGATTGACCTCTTGAGGACTTGAGGACTTGAGGACTGATGGCCGATGGGGCCGGAAAGTTCTCGAGTGGCGTCCGCGAACCGGGAGACGAGCTGTCGGTAGGCCTCCAACAAGATGGAGCGACGACCTCGTGAAGGTCGCGGGAAACCGGTGGAAGCAAGTAGCACAGGACCGGTCGGAGTGGCGAGCCTTGGGGGAGGCCTATGTCCAGCAGTGGACGTCTTTCGGCTGAAATGATGATGATTATTTGATTGGTTCCTGATTGAATCCTAGTTTTGATTCATCCGTAGTATTTCCAAGCACATTGCAACTATTAAGCCGGCTCAACATTGTCGACTAAACTCCCCGCGATTCGATAGCTATCCTTATCGTTCGCCATATCTAAGAAAGAGACACCAGCATAGTTCTCGGGGTGTCTCGCCCTGAAGTTGACAATTTCATACGAGATGTAGCGTGTTGGATTGTAGAACACTCGTGCATCAATCAGAGTAAGAACATTACCCACAATCAAAGAGAATTTGCATTTCTGTGCGTCTTCTTCCGTCTTGTCTATACTATACCGTCTATTTCTACAAGCTATCTTAGAAACGGCTCTAGCCATTTAGAAATTTTGAATTTAGGATCTTACGGAGATGACTATCTAGATCTCATTCATGTGAAAAATCTTTTTTTTATCCGAGCAATACTCGGTCGCCTAGGCACTGTTTAAAAGAAAGTGTCACTAAATATCTTAGAGACCGGCATCATATTAGTGACGCCTCTGGTATTGCAAATATGGGGCAGCCACTTTCCAGGAGGCGGGCGGTATGCCTGATCCTATAAAAATAGAAAATCCAATCAGTTTCTAAATGCTAACCCAGAACCGACGTAACAGAGAGCTCGGTTGGGGGTATCGGACTACGGAGGTTGCTAATCTAACCCTGATGAACGATGATAGAGTCTAAGAGGCTGACCTAATCATAACCAACTCGTCAGATAACTGTGTCACAGTCATTATTGGAGTTCCCGCGCGCCACTTTCTACTAACATTCAACTTTGGCCAGTGACGTAACCCAGTAGGACATTGGGTCTCTGGGGCTTGCATAAGTTCAATTCGGCGTTGCATAAGGTGTGAAAGTCGGCCGAGACGCTTCCGCAGTTATGTAATGCTCAGTGACATAGTTCTGGCCGTAGTTTCGGTGAGCGGAGATCGGCTAGCCGAGATGTTTTGGAGCGATTGCCTCGAGAGCTATGCCGTGCGAACCTAAAAATCAGTTTTCAATAAAAGTTCGGAAAAGTCAGCACAATACAATTTACTTACCTCTTAGGGTATTTTCACACCACAGCCGCGGATTTGAAACAGCGGTACCGCTGAATATTTGCCATCGTTTGTCCATTATACACATCTTTGACGCTGTTCATATCTCCGCCGCGGAACTGAAATAGCGGTGAACGCGGAGATATGAACGGCGTCAAGGATGTGTACAACAGACAAACGATCGCAAATGTTCGGTGCCGCTGTTTCCAATCTGCGGCGGAGGTGTGAAAACAGCCCTAAGATCCGGTTCCTATAGTGGTGGTGGTGGTGTAGTGGAGTCAGAATCCCTCAGAGTAGCCTCAGTGACGGTTAAAGTTTGACACATTCTCTATAGAGAGAATGTTAATTTTTTTTTTTTTTATTCATATAAAAAAAGCATTACATTTTGAACATGCACAATATCGTGCCAAACTGCAAAACATTATGACTATTATTGTTTTTTTTTTCAAATTAGGTACTATATTATAATTTCCATGGTATATTTACAGGTAGTTGCGTATATATATATGTACGAGTATAATGTGTGTGATTGGTAAATGTGATTGAATTTTCTTTGTTCCTTTTCCCTAATAATTATAAATCTTCACTTTGGGTAGTTTGTAACGATATTCTTTCAATTGTTTCAGATATACAATATTGGAGAGCGACTCTATGTGATAATCGTGCAAAAACTCCTGTGAAGTGACGTCTAAGTTAAGTATAGTTAGCGAAATTACTTTGTGATTCTTAACTTTTTATTATACGGATACTTTAGTCTTAAGTCCATCTGTAAGTCGTTGGATGTGATGGCTTCATTGGTGCTGTTTAAAACAATAATTGATTAAAATAGCTCGTATACTATGTTAACATATTGGGTTATAAGGTCAAGGTTTGTTAACAAGATGTTTAAGATATACGAGCTTTCTTTGTCCTTTTTAAGGCTATTTTTAATAAGGTTATATTGGTCCTTATTTTAAACTACCACCTATATTGAGCCAATCACAAGCATCGACATGACAGCGAGTTCAGGCCGCAAGAAGTGATCTCAAATTTAGCGGCAGAGGTCGCTAAAGCTCACACAATCACTGCCACGAAAATGTACTTTATTAACAGAAACATACGTATTATAATAACATAAAGGCTGCTACGTTGTATTTTTTTTAATTCGGTACCGTTCAAAAATAAGGTATTGATGTCGAAATTCAAAATAAGAACGTTTTATTGAATAAAAACAAAATTTAAATACCATAATAGATGTCGCTAGTATCATCCATACCAATAAGGCAGGGTTGTTAAATAGGTGAAATTTAACATGAAATTGTGTGACTGATTTTTAAATCATTTTCATGAACGGATTGACTTTACGTCGGTATAAATTTAATTTAGTTTCCGTTGTAATATAATAAAATAGATATTGTGTAAATTTGGTTGTAAATAATTTGAACTTCAATGCTTCTTTTTCTTCTGATTTCTTGGTTACGATAACATTGTTACATTATTTCAGAAAGATTTTATTTTCATATTAACGTTCTCGTCTTTAACTATTTTATAGCTAATTATCTTCGTTTTTATTGATAAATTAATTAATATGTGTAAATAATAGAAATATTAAGTTTAAGGTTAACGCTCAGCGTAGGGTTAACACGGGGCTACTTTAAACTTTTAAATTAGTTGAGTTCTAAAATTTTTATTCCTAAAAAAGTACCTTTTATTCTTTTTTGTTAGATTTTTACGACTATATTACATTTAAGTTTAAAATAAGTTTTAAATTAATTATGATAAAATCATTGTTTTATCGAGTGGCACTGCCGTAGGGAAGTACAAGGTGTATTTATGTTATGGAATCGATGTAAATTTTCTATGCTACTTAATCGCGTATAACGTTACCTAAGTAACCTGTTATAAGCTTCTAATTAAATGTTATTTAAAAATACTTCAGGTGCCAACCCTAAAGACGAGGTTAATGGCCGTACTATAAACACAGGGCTGGCAACCTTAGTATAGACGGGTCTCGAAACACATAGTTACCAATCTAACATACAATACAATGATAAAAAAAATATGGCTCCTATAAACCTAATAAATAAATGATGATTTAAGTAAACATATCTAAAGTAAAAATTTAAAAAATCAGATATTGCGGAGAGAAATATAAATCCGTTTAATTTATAAAGTCTATAGAAGTCATATTATAGTCACTATGCTCCGTCCTACTCTTACTTGCATATACGTACGTAATATATTTTGACTACTATACATACATATAAAAGTATTCTTATACAGATTTTATATGCATACACCTATAAACACTACCTACAATAGTTTTTGGCTTGTAAAATGTGTTCTACGAAATGGTGAGGATTTGAAAAGCTCGAACTTTTATCTACTTTTTTGCCTAAAGGCTAACTTGGTGCTTCAATGTTTTTGAAGGTGACTTAAAAAAAAGCTGAATCATCATTGAAGCGTTCAAGTATCTTTTGTTTATTTTTATTGAATATTGTTGATTTAATTTTTAATAATTTATGAATCATTTGTGTTATATACGTCGTCCAGATGGTGCTACGAGAATATGAGATCAAATTTCTCTTCTGTTCTGAGCCAAAGACTTTTCTTCTCTGCCAGAGTGTCGACATAATATACCTATATTGAAATTAGTAAAATGTGTCGCTTTATTTATTTTCATTTAACCGATATGTTTTTCATGAGAAATAAAATATCATATTTTTTTTTACACACAATTCACCATTGCATGTTAGACATGAGCTAATTATAATATAATATAATATATATAATATTATCTATGTTTATTAAACTTGATACACATTTTTCAGTTTGGTTCTATTTACAACACATACTATTTGTATAGACGTGCAACTTCTATACTGGGACACTCTCGCAGATTTTCCGTTGCTTTATATATCCTTTCTCAAAACGAATGTATGAGGCCTTGACTACAATTTCTGAAAATGTTAGCTTAAGAAGGTGAACGCCCTTTTCAAATGTTTTAGGTGCGATTAAATATAATATATACCTATTTAATATATACCGTTGTGTTCATTTTTTACCTGCCCTATACAAAAACCTAAGAGAAAAAGTATTTGATAAAGTACTTCTACAAATATTGAGGAGCATAACTTTGTATAACTATTTCAAAGTGAAACCTAGAAAAGCTTACACTTTTTAACATACAGAAGTAATAAAAAAAAACACTAATGACTGAAATACAAATACTAGCTTAGACTAGTCTTCGCGCGTGTGGAATTCGGTTATCGCGTTTCCTCGGAAACTATGCGATTTTTCAGGATATCAAGTATCTTATATCCATTTCCAGGTCTCCAACTATCTCTGTGACAAATTTCATATAAGTCGGTTCGGCAGTTGAAGCGTGAAGAAGTAACAGACTGACAGAGTTACTTTCGAATATTAGTTAACCCTCTCGTGATGAGAGGAGGCCTGTGCCCAGCAGTGGGACGCAAATAGGCTGCAGTAGTAGACATAATATTAGTATGGATGCCTCATACTGCTGCTCACAAACAGTTTGCCCCTAGCGGAATTTGATCCCACTACACACTAGGCATAGAAAAAGTAAAAAAAAACCTAAAAGGGCAACCTTTATACAAGACAGCGTGTGCCCGAAATAAATGTTCAATGTGATAATAGATGTCGCTGCCTATCGCTCGCATACAGAGCTTTACCAATGTAATGTAAGGACATCGTCAGCCTATATTATTACCTTGTCTTTGGTCAGGCTAACTGCCAACCGAGCTCATCTGATCGTCAAATGTATAATGCACATTGAACAAGAAAGTATCCCTATTTATTTTGTTACTTTCTGTCTGATATAAAGTATTTTTTTCTTAATTTTATCTAGGTACTCTAAATTAATATAACTATAGCTTTATTTCAAATAATTCAATTTAGAGATGTCATTGTAAAAATCTCTGTTGTCAACTTGTCTTTGATATCTGACTATGTTGTTAACATTTATTACCTTACTTGTGGATATCTATAATTGGCTTTATTTTTTGTCTAAATTTATTAATTCATTAGTACTACTATGCTGTTGATGTCCTTATAAATAAATAAATAAGCCCCACTTGCATCAAGCCACTAACCTCGGGTTAGTCTCTTAACCCACGTCAAAGTAATACAAATAAATCTGAATAAACCCGAAGTTAACTGCTTGGTGCAAGTGAGCTTAAGTGAATACAAAATGAAAAGAATAATTATTACTCGTCAAGGAATCATAATCTCCATGGCATGGCATGAAAACTGTGTTTTTTAGCACACAAGCTACCATAAGGAATAATGAGATTTCAAATGCGTTCTAAACCCTAGGACTAGGACCAAGATTAAATGCCTCTACGTAACGCTATCCCCTTACCTAGACACAATAGTGTGAGCACTGCTGCTGTTTGTTGGCAAGTTAGCGGGTCCTACTTTACTAAGTTACCAGAAAAAGTATTCCCGAAAAGGTTTCCTTTCTCGGTTCTTGCATCGATAAGAATCAAATTGAAATCTTTCCATTTTTGGTCACTCTTAGCAAACGAAAATGAATATTATGTCAGCTAATATTATAAAAGCTAAATATAACCGCTGCAACTGCATAGCTGCGCGATGAGTGGACGTGATCTGGTGGCCGCAGACGAATATCCGGTGCCAACGTTGGGACCAACGCTTGGACCAACATTTGGTGAGTATTGGGAGGCTGGTGCATGTGTCTTCAATTTCACTCAATGAGTATGTAGACACTATAAGAATTTAGAACTTCTGAAACCAATAGGTTTGTATCTATGACTTGACAATAGGATATACAGGTGAATAGGGAAAACACATAAGAATAATATTATAAGTGGGTTTTCTATTTGTATATGTATTCGGTTTTTAATTGGCATATCGGCAGTTTACATAATGACAGCCAACTGTATGTAAACAGTTTCTAATTCCATTGTAGCTTATTTGTCTTATAATTACCTACTCTTCATTAATAGTACATTACAGACCTAGGGTGGTGAATTCGTAAATGTCCCAGATCGCAAAAAAGTCAAAAGTTTTACGTCTTGCCTTGGCCAATAAGTGAGATTTTCTCTCCGCGTAGCGGGCAGAAAATCCCACTTTATGGCCAAGGGTGATGTAAAATGTATTAATATACTGAATGATACATTTCTCCAATTTCATTCTTAAATTGCATGTAAATGCAAAATTATGTGACATACCCCGTCTATGTATCTGTTAGTTGATTACAATATAACCACCGAAATGAAGTTGGTGGCCAAAATCACATAAATAATTTATAAAATTTGACATTGAGTTTGCTAATTCACTTATTGTTTCGAAAAATACCAAAGACAATGTAGGTACCATATCTATTATAGTCTAAGGCTAGGAAATCATTATTACTGTGCCTATCTATACACCAATACTGTTTGATCCAAGCACAATTATTTTAAATATTAATTTCAATAAGTATTACTTTTATTAGTAACATTTAAATTAACTATATGACAAACACCATTTGATGGTTGCTACCTGTATTTTAATATGGCAACAACTGCTAACTATATCTCTCTCTAACATGCCTGCAACTAGCATGGCGCCGATTTTTACATTATGCTAATAAAAATGCAAATGTTTAAAAAAAATGGAAAAAAAATCAAATATATCTACGCAGTTTTCTTAACCAAAGACCATGTCAAACATTGGCGCCAACGTTGTCAGTCACCTGGCGCGACCGACAGCCACAAATAGCCACATTGTCTCCCTGATCACCTTGACTGACATTTATTTATAAACAAATCACTGGGATTGATTGTATGAAGCTTTCGATTGAAGAAAAAAAACAAACGGTGGTCGACTGGTCCTGTATATTTAAAGAAATCATTGTTATTATATCACCACACTTACACGTAACGCCTTTGTAATAATATTCCAAAATAGTAGGTACACGTTATAATTTTGTAGTGGTAGGGCCTGGCGCTAGGTCCGTCCGGCGTGGTACCACCGCTTTTCCTCACTAACCAGCCGCCAAATAGCAGTGCTCGCACGGCTGTGTTCCGGTAGGGGGTTAAGGCAGCAGGGGAAATTTCTAGCATCTGCGAATTAATTCAAGGATGTGTGTGTGAAGTCCCCAATCCGCATTGGGCCCACGATGCCAAACCCACTCGTGATAAGAAGAGGTCTGTGTTCAGCAGTATGGAACGTAAATAGGCTGTTGTGGTAGTGGTCTTTCTTTTTTTATTTATTTTTTTTTGTTTCAAAAGGTACATAAAACAGACAGCAATCAAAATTAACATAAAATAGGTAGGATAAACACTTAAGATTAGATTACAGACCAAAAATATATGTACACATCATGACCATAAGTTGTAATTTAAACATTAAATATGCCTAATAAATATGACCAGGAGAAAAACAGTTCTTTTAGATATTAAGAGTAAATTTAGTTTTTTTTTAAATAGGTACAATAACAGTGATACTGGAAGTCAGTAGGAACACTAGTATAGGTTCTTAAATTGTGTTTGAATAATTTAACTGCTAGTGGCTAAAAATACAATTTTTTTTATATTGAGAAATTTTGGATACATAAACATCAAGATCTTTACAGACGCGAACCAAATCATTAAATTCCCGACACATGCGGACAATAGGATTGTAATACGATGTATTATTTCGGTAAAGAGCGAGCTTTCCATACGATGTTCGTCTTCGACTTACATCATCATCATCATCATTTAACTCACATGCTATTTTGAAATTTCTGGCACAGAGGTATTCCATCTTAGGCCTCAGGGCAGGCAACGCATTCGAGATCTTATAGTTTCTTAATGGGGGATCATAGGATTTCGGTGTCCATGGGCCGCAGTGACCACTGTAGGTTGCTCTACAAGATAGGGGTATTCTGAAAGCCAAACTAAAAAGACAGAAATGTATTTATCCACTCCTCTGGTGACACAATATGTCAGTGAAAGATGATGACTACCTCCTATCAAATAGCTCGACTGTTCTATCACTGACCCTTTCTATGTAGTCATCAGAAAATTCATATCCCTTTCATATTAACTAGATATACTGTGATGTAATAGAGAAGAACCATAAGGTTTCGGTGCTGCATTTTTTGTTGCATGTTATTAATTTAAAAAAAAAGGCCCCGACGACAAATATACATCGATCTTAGGAGAAGATTGGCTGTTTACGATGAGTTATCAAATCAAACTGCCTACATTCATTCAGGAGCATACATTTCTACAACTGCAGTCAAAGCATAATAAAAAATGCAAAGTTGTTTTTTTCTTTCGCGAAATTGTACATATTACATTTACAATGGGCTATCACTAAAATAGTTCGATTAAGCGCTTGCCAACAGCACACAACTTTGTTGTCTTATGTTTAATCTTTCTTACTATCTTTACGAATGTATAAACATACATGAAATAACCAGGTACTTCTATAACGAATTCAGTTAAATATACGACAGTGATTTTTATTTTCTGGAACTATGCATTTTTCGGGATAAAAAGTAGCCTATGTCCTTTCCCGGGACTCCAACTATCTCCATGACAATTTTTATCTTAATCGGTCCAGCCGTTTAAGCGTGAAGAGGTACTTAACAGACAGACAGACTACTTACTTTCGCATTTATAATATTACTATGGAAGTATGGATATACGAGATATTACCGCTGAATGGTAGTTCGGAAAATAGTATCAACTTTGGGAGAGGTCTAGACATTATGTTTACCAATATCAATAAAAAAATCTTTATCACTTCAGTCACTAAAGGTTCCCCTTGTTTACGCATATATTTTTTTGGCAGAATTCGATTTTGCATAATCAGTATAGGCATAATAGTGCTTACGCCGAAACTAATCTCGCATAACGATTTTTCGTCGAATTCTATTATGCATAATCTATTTACGCCGAATAGTATTCACGCATAATTTTCGAATTCCGAATAATATTTAGGCAGAAAATTACTTTCGCCGAAATTTGTTACGCCGAAAACTACTTTCGCATACCTTTATTTTCGCCAATTTAATTAAATGAGTATCCTGTATAACATCGATGATTATCTAAATAGAGAGAGGGGGGATTTTTACTAAATGATAATTTCGTTTACTGATATAAAAAAATAACCTAACCTAACCTATGCGAGTCGACTTTGCTCCAAACTTTGGTGTTACCGCACACCGTGAACTGCCGAACTCTATCTAATAAAGATAAGTATGTTGAACAAATTATATCATACAAAATTTTATACTTTAGCTAAAATCGTTTATGACATACATTTTCGGAATTGCAGTTTTCGGACTAGCAATTTTATATGAACTTTGGCGCTACCTACATTAATTGTTGTTTCGGACTTAAATTCGGACAATATTTCGGTCTATCCAAATTCTGCTAAATTACTAGTATGCCAAACTATATTATGCATAATAAAATTCGGCCAAGTCAACATTATGCCAACACAATATTCGGGTAAACCATTCGGCCTATTAAGAATTATGCTTAATAAAAATTCGGCAAAGTCAAGATTCGGCGCAAATAAATTATGCGAAGCCTGTTATGCGTAAACAGTTTCGGACAAAAAGAATTATGCCAAATAGAGGGCACCCGTCACTAAAACCTTTTTTAAAGTCACACGAAAGTACTGGGTAAAAAGCAAAAATGCCTGTCATTGACAAGATTATTCTAAATCATTAAATTTTTCAATCAGTCGAGTTCTTGAAAAACTCACAGAAGTAAGCAATAATTTATAAAAATAAACGTAATATCAGTAAGAAGTCACCATCGATTGCCACCGACGTCAAACTCGCGTGCGAGTGGCGCGGAAAAAAATGAAATCCCATTGTCTATGTTTATCACCTAACAATTATTCCATAGACAAGGTTAAGAGTGTTTTCCGGGAGTGATCGTGGTCTACTTTTTTAATTGATTCAGCCTCTTCATTTCCGGTATTTGTTGTAGAAAAAGATAGAGATGTAATGAAATGCATTGAGACAAATAATTATAAGCTCATCACCGATATACTCGTAGCTCGCAGAATTGCTAAACATCTGTGTAAGGACAGGTACATTTATTCATTTATTAAAACTTTATTGCACACTAGCTTTTCCCCGCAACTGCGTATGCGCAGAAATATTAAGAGGATACATAAATAAAAAACCCATTTTTAGGTGCGTAGAACTCGTAAAGTACTCACGTTAGGAGTCTGATTTTCGGATATGTGTATATTGATTATATACTTGAAGGATTGATCAAGGCCAAAACATGACTGAGATAATTTTGTTCGATAGAAAAAAATCACGAAGTCGCAGCTGCTATTATCTTAATGTGCTTGAAGCTTCTTAACGACAAAGAAAAGGACTTCGAGACTTTCTTAAAAACTAGACATCTATATTAACTAAAGACTGATCATACTAGATGTCAATATTTATATATATATCAATTACAATTAATTTAATTCGGCTTTGGCGCTTACGTTGTTTTATTTCGTCCGACGTGCGCGCTGCCATCTCTTTCTTTCGTGCAAGGTCCCTATATACGCATCACTCTACGCCAGTCGGCCAGAAACCTTCGCTGCAGTAGGACCTGTGCTCGACAATCCCAGCTCCGTATCGCGCTCGTATGTAATCAATATTTCGTGATTATAAAGAGAAGTAAGCATGGGAAAGTTTAAAAAGAAGACGGCAAAGTGCCGGTAGTATGAGAGAAAGCAAAATTAAGTTTCTTATTTATTTATACGATTTATTCGTGTAACCGCATTCAATATTGCTAATGGATTATGAACTGGAGAACTAGTCGTTTTAGTTAAAAATACTTACCTATCATTTATGGTTGACTTTGTGCGCGGCCTCGGTAGCCATGTAATTTCCTAATCAAGTAGGTATGAAATTTATGTATTTAGAAGGAAGCCAGCAATTGACAAGCTGGTATCTTTGGGACTCGCCTGTTTATCTCGACTTAGATCTGCCTTCTTTCCCCTGCATTACTCTAAACAGTAGTGAAAAGTCAGTACCTATACTTACCTATTCACAAAATAAAGTCGATGTGAGCATCTTTTACCTTCCTGAGTATAAAGATACGTGTAGGTACAATCTGTTGTACATTTGCTTGATAGCCCAAATACCTATTATTTATTACCTATCCATGTGTAAAAATATTGCGGTTCCAATATTATTACATAGGAACATATGCCTATTGAGTAGATAGGCCCGGCTCCTTTTTTGAAGTCGGTTAACTATTATCATTTCAAAATCGTATTAATTAAAATAAAACAGATATTCAGATAGATATTTACCTAAAGTTTGGCCGCGTGAACGGTAAGGGGACGGACTCAGTTTTTATTTGCCTATTAAAATTCCCGGGATTTCCAGGATTTCTAAATTTAGTAACCAGGCCTCAAAAAAGCTTATTTTAGTATTTCTATACATTTATTTATGACTAGCTCCTGCCCGCGACTTCGTCTGCGTGGAATGTAAAATTGCCGATAAGTTTTCTTTCCGACATCCGATTTTAATCAAACATAGCTTATATATTGCTCATGCTCTATCTACCCTTGAAAACTGCATTCAAATCGGTTCAGTAGTTTCGGACACAAAAGGACAGACAGAAAAGATTTCTAAAAATCGCTGTTTTGTGGTCTACCATACATCTTTAGACCCCCTGTTCCTTTTTTTGAACTTTTCTTTCTATCTACAGACACGCCGGGTTCTGCTCTTTTATTATTGTATAGATAGATAAGTATTTTTAGTGTAGGACCCAATTATGAAAAAGTCTTCAAATAACGAATTCCGTGGGACCTGACCTACCTCGGCGATACGTATGACCGGTATGGCCTAAATCGGCACGTTCTTCAGAATACAAGTGTGGTTGTCACCTCCTAAGTGTATATGAAGGGGGAAGCTACGACGTAACACAGATGGCGGCCAGGAGGAAGCTACGACGTAACAAAGATGGCGGCCAGGATTTTTCTACTAGCGTTATTTCTCGGTAACTACTGGATCGATTGATTTTATCAAACAAAGTGTCAGAAAATGAAAATATGAAAGGTAATATAATATAAATTATTTTTTGTCTTATATTTGTTCACATCAAAATAATAGAAAATTAAATATAATCTGATTCGCCTAAAGATTGACTGGTAAAGAATGCCTTGAAGCATTAAGTCCGCCTTTTGTACACTAAGTTTTCTGTGTGCAATAAAGTTTAAATAAATAAATATTTATGAAAATTAACATTTTTATGAAAATTGATTGTTTTCTTTCAAAGATAATAGGATTACCGAATTTTACCTATTATAAAAGTTGTAGAAAAATTCCTAGATTTTTAATGAATTTCAAATTATTACAACCGACCGACCTAAATTACCGAATAAACAGGTTTATACGATTTTAATGATTTCAAAGAAACGGTCAAGTGTGTGTCAAGAGCACAAAATGAGCTAGCTAGGGTTTCGAGTTTTTAACCTTCCAATTTACTTAGAACTCTGGATTCTCATGGATTGTTTTGTAGCAGAGACCAAGTTATGCTGGATTAGAAACCACTCTATCTATTAGTGAAAACTGCATTAAAATCCGTTCAGTGGTAATCAATAATCAGTAATCATTTATTCCTTGACAACCATGGTATTACATAGCTCTTAGAAAATAAGTAGTCAGTACAAACATGGACCCTATTTGGGTGCAGCAAGGTTTGATCTTAAAACTAAGTTTAATATTAAATTTACATTAGAATAAATCATGCAATGACAATTTAACATTCATGATATAATTATTTTCCTAATAGTCTCACATGTCTCTTTATTTACTATTTAAATTATTTGACAATTAATTGAATTGAATGAATTGAATTGAATTCTCACATGTCTCTTTATTTACTATTTAAATTATACTATTTAAGGTTTTTGACTTTATCGTGAACATCCAGACTGACAGACAGACGCGGCGGGGGACTTTGTTTTATAATATGTATAATGTTAGTTACACCATTTATAACTGCAGAACGGCTGAACCGATTTCGATGATCTTTGATTTTTTAGATTTGTCTCCGTCCCGAATAGCCCTTGTAAATAATATATATATGAAGAATAATAAAGAATAAGAGGAATACGTGTACGAAATTTCAAGTTTCTATCCTTAAGGGTTTGGCCTGTGCGTTGATACGTCAGTCAATCACCTTTGCCTATTATATACACAGATTATATATATGTAAATTGATTATTATCAATTATGACTTTAAGGAAACCCATTTGAAGCCAATCCAAAAGAAAACTCAATTCATTTCATTCATCTAGAACCGAATGTAAAATTATATATAATTATTTGAACTCACTGACTGCTAATAAGCTCTTCCGGATTATTTCTCATTTTTGGTCCTGTTCTTGGATTGCTACGTTATTTACCGGTCGATTGTAATCATTTGAAATTCATTAAAAATCTAAAAATGTTTGCTATAACTTTTATATTAGACTAAAATTTGATAATTCTGGTAGTTATCGAGTTATTTCTGCAAGAAAACAAGCAATTTTCATAAAAATGTTATTTTTCATAAATATTTCATTTTATATTAACTTTGCGTGACTAAATATAGACAACAAACAATCTACATTATATTACCTTTCATATGACACCTTATTTGATAAAATCGGTCCAGTAGTTACCAAGAAATAATGCTAGTAGAAAAGGCCCAGCCGCCATCTTTGTTACGTCGTAGCTCCCCCTCTTACTCTTGGGGGGTGACAACTACTTTTTTTTTGTATTCTAGAGAACATGCCCATTTAGGCCATATCGGTTGTACGTATGGCCGAGGTAGACCGTCCCACGGAATTCGTTATTTGAAGATTTTCATAATTCCTACACTAAAAATCCATACTAATATTATAAATGTGTTTGTTTGTTTGCTCTTCCTTCACGTCGCAACGAGTGGACCGATTTGGATGAAATTTGGTATGGTGATAGTTTGAGGCCCCGCAATAACATAAGATACTTTTTATTCCGATATTTCCACGGGAATGGGTTTTCCACGGGGCAAACCAATTTTTCAATACTTCTATAACTATAATTGTCTGTATGTGTAGTCTGTGTGTGTCATCGGGTACGCAAATTCTAAGTCTACGCGGGACGAAGTTCGCGGGCATCGGCTAGTAATTATAATAAATAAATGTATATACATACCTAAATAAGCTATTTCGAGGCCTGGTTACTAAATTTACGAATCCCGGAAATGCCGAGAATATTAATAGGCAAATAAAAACTGAGTCCGGCCCCATACCGTTCACGCGGTTAAACTTTGGGTAAATGTGTATCCGAATTTCTGATTCCTGTTAATTACAGAATATATTCAATATCTACCTGATTTTTTAAATGAATAAGATTTTGTAATGAGAATAATTAAATGACTTCAAAAAAGGAGGTTATCTACTCAATACGCATATGTACCTTTGTAATAATATTGGAACTGCAATATTTTCACATATGAATAGGTAATAAAATAATAGGTATGTATTTGGGCTATCAAGCAAATGTACAAAACATTGTACCTACGTGTATCTTTATAATCACGAAGGTAATTGAGATGCTCACATCAACTTTATTTTGTGACTATGTTAGTATAGGTGTGTGAAGTCCCCAATCCGCACTGGGCCCGCGTGGGGACTATAGCCTAAACCCTCTCGTGATCAAATAGGCAGTAGTAGTAGTAGTATAGGTACTGGCCATACCGATTTAGGCAGTACCGGTTGTACGTATGGCCTAGAGAGATAGGTCACACGGAATTAGTTATTTGAAGACTTTTTCATAATTGGGTCCTACACTTAAAATACTTAAACATGTTTAGTTCATAACTATGACTGTATACCTACCAAGGCATACACTAAATTTCGAAATTCCGGGATTCCCGGGACTTTTTTATAGGAACATTAAATTGAGTCCGGCCCCATACCGTTCACGCGGTCAAACTCTGGGTAAATGTGTATCCGAATTTCCGATCCCTGTTAATCACAGATATTAAATTTAAATTAATGAATTAATTTTATATCCCACTAAAATGAAAAAAAAAAAAATATTCGCTTCTAATGTTTGTGTAGGTATATATAAATTTGTTATTTGTTTCGTACTTTGTATTGAATCCGAAAGTAATGACTTCGATATTTAAATCTACTTTATTTACCAACTAACTAGCGCAAAATCAGAATTAGTGTAGGTGTTTTGAATTTCGCGGGAACACTCGGGGGGGAGCACGCCCCGCGCGGGACGCGCGCGCGCGACTAAGCCACGCCTCCATAGCTTCAACTATTTTTCAACATAGGCCCTTAAAAAGTAAAATCCCGATTTTTCCCGTTCCCGTGGGAATTTTGCAAAATTCTTTCTTAGCGGATGCCTACGTCACCACATCTACCTGCATGCCAAATTTCAGCCCGATCCGTCCAGTGGTTTGGGCTGTGCGTTGATAGATCACTATGTCAGTCAGTCAGTCAGTCAGACACCTTTGAGTTTTATATATTTAGATTAGTGAAAACTAATACAAAAGGCGAACTTAATGCCATAAGGCATTCTCTACCGTTTAATCCTTTGGGCATAGCACAAATTCTTGTAGGGGTACACATAAATATATACACAGATATATAAATACATACAGATGGAAGATAAAATAACTGAGTATCAAGATGATCAATTCTGCTACATTGTATGCAGAAATGATGGCCGATGGGGCAAGTTGCAAAAAAAAAACAACCGGTTGCAGTCCGGGAGTGCCGGCAGAAGTGAAAACTTGAATATTAACGTTGTGCATTTTTGATATTTTGGAATGGTTAGGGAATATTTTTGCACGAATTGCTTTAATTATCAGTATAAAAGTACTATAATTTATGTGGTGAATATAAATACAATATACATTTATTGCGCTATCGTACACAAACATGACAACTTAATGGCATTGTAACAGTTTTTCGATCAGGTCACTTGTCCGTCTTACGGTCACGTGATCTGTCGCGAGTTTAACATTTTTTCCCCATCACAAAAAGTGCAGTAAGTAAGTTAATTGTACCAAAAATGTATGCAACGTTGTTTAGGTAACCAACTCAAATAACGCTCGCGGCGTCTTTCATTCAAGAAGTTATGGTAGCCCAGTGGTTTGACCTGCCCGACCTCATAAGCCTCGGGTTCGAATCCAGCTCTGAGTTTACTTAGTGCGAACTTCAATTTGGATTTACCACTGAGATTGTCGGGGAAGGAAAATTCACGCATCTGCGAATTAATTCAAGGATGTGTGTGAAGTCCCCAATCTGCATTGGGCCCACGATCCCAAACCCACTCGTGATAAGAAGAGGTCTGTATTCAGCAGTATGGAACGTAAATAGGCTGTGGTGGTAGTGGTCTTTCCATACGATGTTCGTCTTCGACTCATATGCTATGGTGAAATTTCTAGCACAGAGGCATTCCATCTTAGGCCTCAGGGTGGGCAACGCATTCGAGATCTTATGGTTTCTTAATCTTTTCTTAATGGGGTCAAAGGATTTCGGTGTCCATGGGCCGCAGTTACCACTTACCATCAGGTGGGCTGTGCTCGTTTGCTTATACCATCGATATGAAAAAAAAATCGTGAAATACGCCACTAGCCTTTTTTGACTTCGCTTTATCTAATCTATAAAATTCTCGTGTCACAGTGAAAAGTTCTTATGAAATTTGGAGTGTATGTCCAGTAGGTCTGAGAATAGGACGTAAGCTATTTTTCATACCCCAAAAAAAATCTAAGGCGGTACGAAGTCCGTGGAGGCAGCTATAATAATAATAAAGTTTTAATATTGCAGATATCGTCCATATCGTATTATTTACAATTTACTTATAACCTAGGCTAAATACTAGCCTAAAATGTTTTAGAACTGTAATAAGCAATCCCAGACTCGCTATTGAGAGCTACCAGGGCACCATGCGCGGGGGGGAGGCTGCCCCACAAACGCATCCCACTTTAGAATTTGGAACGATATAAATACGCGGCCGCACCACTGCACTTGCACTACCGGCCAGGGGTGTGCCACGCTTAATAGGGATGACGACAACTTTTTTTTCTTAGTCTATCAGGAAGATTATTGAAAAGTATTGGACACGTATTTTTTCTTTTTTCACGTAATCAAACTTATACGGAGATATATTGAGTTGAAATGTCGCGTGACGTTATGGTTAGATACGAATTATATCTAACGGTGAACTTTAATGCGTTTTAACTTAGTCATTCTTTGTTAATTTGATAAAACAAAAAATAGGTGTCTAATATTTTTTTATTACCTGCCTGACGGACTAATTTCGATTTCTTCACCCTGTCGTCATCCCTATTATGGAGTTTAGTCTTAAAATCAATCTAATATCCAGATCTATTATTATTATTACTAATAATAAGTCTGTAGAAGAAGTGGCGTCTGAAACTGGAAAATTAAAATAAACTATCAAGTCGTGGGGACTATATAAACGATACAGAACACAAAATAATGTTTTTTTTTTAATTGTCTGTCTGTATGTATGTAAGCCGTGGTGGCCTAGTGGTTCGACCTGCGCCTCGCATGCGGAGGGTCGGGGGTTCGAATCCGACTCGCACCTCCGAGTTTACTTATCTGAGAGGCGGTAGGTCGAACCACTAGGCCACCACGGCTACTACCGGGATAATCTATTAATACGAATCCCCGAATTAAGAACTATTACAATTTTCAACTACTAAGCAAAGTATGGTGGACTAACTAAATTGTGTAACCTATTATTATTACCCTTACTCAGCAAACAAATATTTAATTTCACTTCATTCCCGCAATTTATTCAGGAAATATGCCACCTGGGCATTCTTTTATACTATTGTCGTAAGTATTTGCAAAATTACCCAAATACCAAAAACTTAGTTGACATTATACTTTCAGCATGTAACTAAAAAGGTACCTAATCAGTTTAAGTCTGTGGAAATTTTAATATTTTCTTTTTTTTTCCAACACATTTCTTCAAGCGACAACCCTAACAGATATAGTTTTGCCTAACCAGGCAGCCAGTAATATCATCTTACACGCCGCAAGCGCTATACTATCGGCTACTTCAAACACCAATGTAAACAATCCACCTATAATTAATCTCTACTAGTAAATCTTTAAAGACTTATTTTCAAGTTTATTTTTAGTGAATACTAGCTGTTGCCCGCGAATTTGTATTAAAAAAAAAAATTAACCGCCTTTTCTGCTGGGACAAATGTTTTTTCAACCTTTTCTGAAACTTTAAATACACTCAACAGAAAAGAAAACATCACTTTGTATAGGAAATCCTAAACAAAGTGACCCGTTTTCATTGCTGCTGAGTGTATGTGAAAAGTTAGTATGACAGTGTAGATAATATCTTGTAATAATGTAAACGCGCTAATATTTTTTCTTTCTTTATTTATTTATTATACAAACGATCTCAGAGACAGCTCTTAACGATTTGGACGAAAATTGGAATATTTATATGAATTTTCTGGGGCTACAAATCGCTCCAGCTAGGTCTCGTATATGCGAAAACTGAGCAAAGCTGGGGCGCTCAGGCACTAACTAATACCTAATAACAATTGGCTATGGGTGAAAAATGACAATGTGCTCGATTTTTTTTTAAGGACAGGAAGAACCTTCCGTATCAAGAGAAAAAATCTCAGAATTTTCCGTGCCGTAGATTCTGCGTAAAAAATAAAATTGGTTTTGCGTTATGACGATTGAAATAAAGGTGTTTCCTTGGTCCAAGTATGCAGCACTACGTCTTGAAAAAAAGTGTTGACACTATTGACATTATTGATTTTTTTCAAGAAGTAGTGCTGCATACTTGGACCAAGGAAACACCTTTATTTCAATCGTCATAACACAAAATCAATTTCTTTTTTTTACGCGAAATCTACGGCACGAAAAAGTCTGAGATTTTTTTTTCTTGATACGGAAGGTTATTCCTATCCTTAAAAAAATAATCGAGCACATTGTAATTTTTCACCCATAGCCAATTAGTACGGATAATGAAGACAGGTAGTTTGTACTACATATAAAGATTAAATATGCGCTACATATGCAACTGATAAACTGATAAATAAAGTGTACTACGATTTATTTGTATGTTCTGATAAAGTATGATAAAAATGGTTAATAAAACATTCTGTGATTAATTATTATTTTATCCACGAGTCGTTATTGCAACTGAGCCGTGGTGGCCTAGTAGTTCGACCTGCGCCTCGCATGCGGAGGGTCGGGGGATCGAATGCAGCTCGCACCTCTGAGTTTACTTATCTAAGAATAGCTTCTGCCCGCGACTTCGCCCGCGTGGAATTCGGTTATCGCGTTCCCGCGGGAACTATACGTTTTTCCAGGATAAAAAGTAGCCTATGTGTTATTCTGATCTATAAGCTACATTACTGTAAAGTTTCATTAAAATCCGTTTAGTAGTTTTTGCGTGAAAGAGGAACAAACATCCATCCATACATCCATCCAAACAAACTTTCGCCTTTATAATATTAGTAAGGATAAGGATAGTAAGGATTTCAATTTGAATTCACTACTGAGTTTTTCGGTGAGGGAAACCAGCACACATCTGCGAAGTAACTCAAGGATGTTTGTTAAGTACATACATAGGTTGTTGTGGTATTTATTTCTTATCATCATCGTCACCAAGTCAGCACGCGGATAAAACTAGGCCTCCTCTAATATTCATTACATAGTTGGGTTCTCCGCCATCTACATCCATTGGATTCCAGTGACAGATTTCAGTCCTGCAAAGTAAGGATTCACAATCAGCCGGAGAAAAAAAAGCCCCGGCAAAAACGGGTGCCCGAACAGCTCGAGCACCCGTTTGGCCTTCGTTATAAAGAGGCGTTATAGGTAAAAAACATAGCTAAATGACCTCGTATATGTAGTAGTAACCTGTCTGTATACGAAAGTTGACGTTCCATATTTGAATTTTCCTCGAATTTTCATATAATTTTGGAACTCAACTACACACAACAGGTGACTTACTTAAGTTTTTCACCTTTATTAGCATATTGGAACGTATTTTCTAATGTCAGTTTGCTCCATATATATTGACATATTCTGTTAGGCACTGTTCGTCCATATGTTATTACTTATTATAGGTCAATGCCTGCAACACAAGGTTTCAAGTAACTGTAATACAAACGTAAATACACTCAACAACAATGAATTCGGGCCACTTTGTATAGCATTTTCCACGCAAGTGAGTGATCCGAATTCATTGCTGTTGAGTTTATCCATATCCATATTAATATTAGGTATAAATGCGAAAGTAACTCTGTCTGTCTGTTTGTTACCTCTTCACGAGCCAACCGCTGGACCGATCGAGATGAAATTTGGCATGGAGATAGTTGAGGTCCCGGGAAAGGACATAGGCTTTTTGTCCCGGAAAAACGCATAGTTCCAGCGGGAACGCGATAACCGAATTCCACGCGGGCGAATTCGCTAGGCTAGGCGCTAGTACTGACATAATACCTTTAGGTACGAGTAGATCAGCTGCGTCTACGCACCGCTAATATCGCTATTCAATCCAAAAATAAATGTGTCACTTTTTTCGTTCAAACTCATCCCGTCTTTCAGTTTGAAGAAATGACACACTAAATCACTAAAAAAAACTTACACATTAATAATTTTAGTGTAATCAATATCGGGCGTTCGGGAAGCTTCGCAGTGTCTTTTCGTCCAAATTACCGCAGTGTCTCAAGTCGAAAGTCTTCGACCAGTGTGTGTTGCCAGTGATGACTTATGGTTCCGAGACGTGGGCGCTTACGATGGGCCTCATAAGAAGGCTCAAAGTCACTCAGAGGGCAATGGAGAGGGCTATGCTCGGGGTTTCTCTGCGTGATAGAATCAGAAATGAGGATATCCGCAGTAGAACTAGGGTCACCGACATAGCCCGAAGAATTGCGAGCCTTAAGTGGCAGTGGGCGGGGCACATTGCTCGCAGGACTGATGGCCGATGGGGCCGGAAAGTTCTCGAGTGGCGCCCGCGAACCGGGAGACGAGCTGTCGGTAGGCCTCCAACAAGATGAAGCGACGACCTCGTGAAGGTCGCGGGAAACCGGTGGAAGCAAGTAGCACAGGACCGGTCTGAGTGGCGAGCCTTGGGGGAGGCCTATGTCCAGCAGTGGACGTCTTTCGGCTGAAATGATGATGATGATGATGAATCAATATCCTCCACTTTACTAAAAACTCAAGATACGCTTGCGTAACTGAGAATCTGGGACGTTCCGTCAAAAGCAATGGTTAAAATTCAATAAAGCCCGCCACTATCCGTTTTAACCTAACCGGCCGGTCAACTGTGCCAGTTAAAAATAACTGGGCATTCCTGGCATGGACGGCGCGCCGACCGTCTAGCCCTGCGAAAACTCGGGCCAGGTTTTCTTTAAGGGCTTTTTCTTCGTTTCAAAGGCACATACGACCTTATGAGAAGTGGTGAGCTGGTGGAAGGATGGACACCATCTTACACGCTAACATGCCACCAAATAGGAGGCACTCACTAGTCGCTACATAGACATCTAATGAAGACGCCGTATCGGCTTGATCAAAATTCAATCATTTATTCAGCAAATTGGCAACATAGGGGCACTTTTACACATCAGAAAAGAATTTACTAGCGCTTCCTAGACCCATTGCTTGAGAAGAAGCGCCGCAACAAACTCAAGCAGAAGGCCTTTGTTCAAAATTTACACATAGTTATAACATTTACATTACATGTATAAAATATACATATAGGTACGTAGTACAAATTACATTGAAGGGATGTATAGTCCCTAACTTAAACTTAAATCTAAGATCTTAGAGATGTATAGTCTCCAAGGGTCCAGAAAAAAATATTATGGAGATGGCCTCCATTGTCAAATAAATATAAATTCCATAGATCATTGAAAGAATGCTGCCAAAAATTACGGGGCGCGGGGGGCATGGCAGGCTGCGTGACAAAGATAGACATCGTTCATGCTGCGTGAGAAATCATGACTGTCTTACGCCCACTTACGCCAAGCCGCTAACTTCGGGTTAGGCTCTCGATTCGGGTTAGTTGTATCAATTTAACTCGAGTTACAGACTAACCCGAGGTTAGTGACGTTGATGCACGACGGGCTTAGACGTCTAGGCCGGCTGACATAACTATTCGTACGTAACATGCGGTTTGCACTTCTTATATGCAAAAAGCAATAACCCTACCAGCAAAACGAAATTCATCAGGATTAGATATCTTCATATGATGTAGGTACTGTTGTGTTCCGATCATAGGCTAAATATCCTTAATACTACTTAATATACTTAATACTACTTGATATACTTAATACTACTTAATATACGCTTAGCCGGGCGACCCCCTTTGTCATTGCTTTAAGGATTTTTGCCAGATTTATCTATGTATACTGTATAGGTCTTTATTTTTTTTTTTTATTGGTAAAAAAATAATATTTTGTATAGGATTCAGGCGTCGCTCACACAACCAATCCCATATACAATTTTTTTTTTTACCAACTCGAAAAAAATTAAAGACCTATACAATATACTTAGAATCGATAGCCGATACTGTGGGTTAATTATTTGCCATATTTTCTGACCCACCATGGTATATGTAGGGTTTTATTTTTAATTTCTTTTCAATTTTTTTTAAAAAGCCATGGTGGCCTAGTGGTTCGACCTACCGCCTTTAATGTAGAGAGTCGGGCGGGGGCTCGATTCCGGCTCGCACCTCTAAGTTACTTATGTGCGAAATTCAATTTGAATTTACCAGAGCTTTTCGGTGAAGGTAAACATCGTGAGGAAACCTGCACGCATCTGCGAAATAATTCAAAGATGTGTGTGAAGTCCGCAATCCGCACTGGGCCCGCGTGGGGACTATAGCCCAACCCTCTCGTGATGAGAGGAGGCCTGTGCAGCAGTGGGACGCAAATATGCTGTAGTAGTAATAGTAGAAATCTTTGAAGTCCATGCTTCTTGAAAATAAAGTTAAAAATTGACTTTATTATCCTGCTATTTCGTTTGAATCATCGTCTTTACCCACTAGGCCACAGTTTGCCATTCTATTACTGAGTGTATAGATTTGTTTCCCGTATCAGAATTAAAGCAATAAAAATAAATCCACGTGATATTGTTATTGCGAAATTTTATTGAATTTACATATTTTTTTCTTATTCACTTCATTACTCTGTTTAATAGAAAAATCGCCATTTTATATTGTAGGTTTTGATTTTAAACATCTTTTTCTTTTTCCATTTAAGAAAGCTATGGTCTTGTTATCGACGAATGCCCTCTTATCTTACTCAAGTATATATAGCACAATACAACTTATAAGGCGCGCGGCGAAGCACTTAAGCCGTTGACGCAGAGTCTATTATTGCTTAATCCACGCGCCTTCTAACCTGTAAACCTGTACCCTCTAGCTCCTGCCCGCGACTTCGCCCGCGTGGAATTCGGTTATCGCGTTCCCGCGGGAACTATGCGTTTTTCCGGGATAAAAAGCCTATGTCCTTTTCCAGGACCCCAACTATCTCCATGCCAAATTTCATCCAAATCGGTCCAGCGGTTGAAGCGTGAAGAGGTAACAGACAGACAGACAGAGTTTCTTTCGCATTTATAATATTAGTATGGATTGAGGTCGTAGTAAGACTTGGGGTGCGCTTTTCCCTTTAATTGGATTCTAATTAAGTTGTGATCATTCTCTTTTTCTTTCCATTTACCTGTATCTCACTCTCTTTATAGCTACCCCAAACCCCACTGATGGGCACAGACTCGCCACGAGATTGGTTTGGGCTATAGTCCCCAAGCGAGCCTAGTGCGGATTGAGGACTTCACACACAACTTTGAATTAGGTACTCCTCACAAAGTGCGCGGGCTTCCTCACGATGTTTCCCTTCACCGAAAACATCAGATATATTTTAAATTTAATTTCACACATATGTATATTCAAAGGTAAAGGCAGGTGATTTGAACCCCTGCGACCCTCGGCATAAGAGGCAGTAGGGGCAAACCGGCCAACAGCGGCTTGTTTACTCCTTTGTCCCGTAGGAATATTAAAAAATACAGCCAATGTTACGTTTCGTCAGTTTGATGTTCCAAGATTCAGCTAAAATATAAATAGTATACATCTGTAAGAGGCAGTAAGATCTAAACACAAGTTAGACGGTTTATTAAGTCTTCTATGTATAGGTACTAACAATCTATGGACCTTTTAGATGTCTGAAAGTATAAAGATTTTATTCATTTATTTATTTATTACATAAGAAAGTGCTGCAGATTTTATGAAATAAAAAATCCAAGCCATCGAAATCTACACAGTCAGCATTTATTGTATCAAGGAGTTATATTTTATAATATTTTTTTACATTAACATAATCAAATGATCCCTACATCCCATAAAGCCTGGACAATACCTGTATTTAAATAGTAATGTATCGTGACCACACCATTTAGACTTAGTTGAGAAGATATACCCATTGTGTTCACACACAAATGTCTGTCGCCCACACTCGCCATAAAATTCAATCCACACACAACCAAACGTTATCAAAGAAAAGTTCCCAAAAATGCACACAAACATGCGTATGCACACGATAAATTCAAACTTCAACTCCCGCTGAAACGTACTAACTGAATATTTATAGTCGTTGAAATTTGAGTTTATTTCGAATAACATACAGTTCATAATTGAGCGTTTCAAAATTATTATGAGATGTTTCGATTGAAAGGTCCAGAATAATCTACTTCAGGTGACGTGAAAGGGATAGCACTATGTTTAGACCATAAGTGCATCTCTTTTCCGCCGCTGTAGCTGAATGATTCTCAGCTGTCTTGTCTGTGTGTGTGTATTTGTGTGAGTATGTGCGTGTAAGTAGGTCACAGAGATAGGAGAGACACGTGTTGGAGGGCCGGCCCTTTATTGCTGTGCTGGGAATCTTGGTAAGTAAAACTTTTTTTTTAATGTGTACCTAGGTCGCAAAGAAATAAATAGAACTCCAAAAAACTGTTAGAAAAACTCTTAATTGATATTTTTTGAATGATGAAAAATTTCAGCAAATTGTGCCTCATTTTCTTAATGCTTACTATATTCTGCTGCCAGCATCCTCGGTACAATGCCGCAAGGACCCTTTTTAGATAATTTCATTTTTTTAATTTATATTTTATTTAGATATTTGAACAATCATTTTTTTGCGGCTTAAATTAATATTTAATCATTCTTGCGCTAAATTCTTATGGCGTTACTATTTTTAAGGTTCAAATTTATTATTTTTAGCCTGTATTTTATGCTTTTGTATAGCAGCTCAAAGTCAAGGCTGAAATAACGGGATTTAGTTCTACAAAAACATTTAGATGTAACGGGTTCATACAGACTAAATCGATGTCGGTGCCTCTGAGAATTTGCGACACCTATAATAAATTGCTTACCTACGCAGCAATGTAAGAATATAGTCACTATATATATAATATACTTAACCAGTCGAAATTGTACTTTATGAATCAGAAAAAAACTAGATTGAGGTCTATAAAAAAAAATGATTTCGGGGTCGGCCCTTTGCGCACACTAATAAAGTCCCCAGCGCGGGCGCAGTAAAGAGCGTTCACCCGCGCGGATAGGGAACGCTGTTTCCCTAAAATACTCGGAACTAGCTTGAAATAAGTTTTTTTTTTTTCAAAAATTGCTTTTTGGGGCACGCTTTTATTGCTTACTGTACTTTTTTTTTTTAAGCCGTGGTGGCCTAGAGGTTCGTCCTACCGCCTTTCATGCAGAGGGTCCGGGGTTCAGTGTCAAAGGGTTACTTATGTGCGAAATTCAATTTGAATTTACCACTGAGCTTTTCGGTGAAGGAAAACATCGTGAGGAAGCCTGCACGCATCTGCGAAGTAATTCAAAGATGTGTGTGAAGTCCCCACACTGGGCCCGCGTGGGGACTATAGCCCAAACCCTCTCGTGATGAGAGGAGGCCTGTGCCCAGCAGTGGGACGCAAATGGTTGTAGTAGTACCTAGTACTTTTCTTTGTAAACCCTTCATCTATCCTTCAAGACGAAACAAACGAGCCCAAATTCGATGAGTTTAATGTAGTTTTATCAGATCAGCTCCACGTCATCATAATATGGCATTGTCACGCGATTTACATATTCGTGAAAAATTTCAGCTTAATCGGAAATCGGAAAGTGGGTCAAATTTAACTTGCAAGATACCATTACATAGTAACATACAGGTCGACCTAATAAGAGCGTGTTAAAAACAGGTCAAAATAGGCTAAAGCTAATAAAGCAATTTCACCACCACAACAGCCTATTTCGCTGCCCACTGCTGGGCACAGGCCTCCTCTCATTACGAGTTTCGGTTAAGTCCCACGCGGGGACAGTGGAGATTGGGGATTTCAGACACAACCTTGGATTACAGCAGGTGCAGGTTTCCTCGCGATGTTTTCTTTCACCGAAAAGCTTCGTGGTAAATACAAATAGACTTTCGCTCATAAGTAAATAAATGCCTATATTCGAAGTCTTTAAATAGGGATCTCCCTCTTCCCTATGGGATCGCTCACGCGTCGCGTGAACTTTAAGCAGCTAGATTTGAAGTTCAACTTGACGTGTGAGCGATCCTATAGGGAAACGCGAGATCCCTATTTAAGACTTCGCATAGAGCCCAAGTAATGCTATAAATAATTAATGCTACCAATACCTACCTACAAATTAATTAATTGTAGTCAAATTCCTCGACAGGTGTGACCCCGAAGTATGAAACAAAATAATGAAATGCTGAAAAATACAGCTTTCTCAACTATTACATAATAGCTTCGAATGAGCGCGAAGTTTCTGGACTTTTCAGGTACCTACGAATAACTTCTATGATTGAAAGAATTGATCCAAAACTTTTTAGACGTAGGTACGTCTAAAAAGTCTACCTAAATAGAATCCATGTTGTTTTTATGTAACTGGTTAGCAAACGAGTACACAGCCCACCTGATGGTAAGTGATCTTTTTGCCCATGGACATAGGAAATTAACTCCGTTGTTAACTCAGAGGATCAAAATTCTGTGCTGGTAATTTCACTGACTCAGTTGGACATTTGGACAACACATTGGAACTTGTGAGAACTGCTGTTTGGTGGCAGGTCAGGTTAGCTGTGGGTACTTATCCAAATAAACCATAAACCATTCCCGAAAACAAAGCCGTTCCAGATATCCCTACGGTGTACGCCAGCTTGACGCCCGGTAGCGTACACCGTGAACAGCCCTTATATTTTTTTATCTAGATATTCCGTGGGTACTATTTAGGTAAGTACTATTTATTTGCATAATCAGATCCTGAATATGCTACGGTGTACGCTGTCTTGACGGTCACCATCGCCAGTGCCATTAACATTTGCAACGACTGAAACATCACTGCGTCTCTTAAACGGCCAAATTTCTTTAAAATTGTGTAAATAAAGTACTTAAAAAAAATTACCAAATCAGTCAATCATCACAATATCAAAGTATGTAATGGAAATTACAATGTCACCGCGCTGACTGACAACAAATTGACTGACCAAAAAGAATACCGATGTACCAGGCTGGCAGAAAACGAAGGTGTTGTATGGAAAGCGAAGGCCGGCCCGCCGAATTTCGTTGCGGCCGTCGAACTCTATAGATACTCGCTTGCGTTTATGAGCGCCTGGTACCTCGGACGCGTGTTTCGTGACGTGAGGTAAAAAAAAAAAGATAAACGACGGGTCACGTCGTGTCCTATCGATTTCGCTTTAAAAAACGTTTACGATTTTTGGATTATTTGTATGGGATTTGATAATTCTGACGGATGAAAAACGTAAACGCTATCGATGGGTACACCTGTTGTCTACCGCCTATTGTCAAAAAGTTTATGTAAAATAAACTTAGTTACTTAGTTATTAAAGTATATTCGCTCGACGCGAATTCGCGTCATCGGTAGACAACGAATTAAAATTACAAGTCAAATTGGAATTCCCTCCCAGCGTTTGTGTTTCCCAATTCTTATAATCTTCGTTTGACCCTGATGGTGTGATTGAGGGTCAAACGCAAGCCCATTCGTAATAAAAGAAAATATATATTGGGCGGCATTTTATAAACTTAACTACGCATTCAAGATTAACATCACCCATCAGCAAAAAGCAAGGATCTTCAATCAATGCGTACTGCCAGTCTTGACCTATGGAGCCTGGGTGATCACAAAAGCCATCTTAGAAAGATTGGCAGTCACCCAGAGAGCGATGGAAAGGAAACTAGTAGGAGTTTCGCTCATGGATAGGATGACTAACAAGTGGCTGCGCAAACAAAGTGGTGTGTTTGATGTGGTCAAGAGAGTCGCCAAACTTAAGTGGCAATGGGCAGGACACGTGGCCCGTAAGTCTGATTCCTGGTGCAGAACTCTTCTGAATAGATACCTTGGGGATACAAAAGAGGCAGGTAGAGGCAGACCTTAGATGAGATGGAGAGATGACATCCAGAAGTTGGCTGGCAAGAACTGGATACACGCGGCCTAGGATAGAACCAAGTGGAGGTTGAAGAAGGCCTACAGCAAAATCATTGAGGAAGGCTGAAGGTGATGAAGTAATATTTAAGAGTTCATTAAGTTACGAATTGAATTTGTATGAAGAATTGGATCCCTGTTTTTAATTTATACATATAGAAGGTAAAATTTTACATCTTTGTTTCAAGGGTGAAGTTAAATTACTAACATTCAAACATGAATTTCAGCAATAAACATTGTTCAAAAAGCCTGCTCTATTTAGTCAATTAAAATTCAAATAAACCCTGTTATAGTACATTACAGACCTAGGGTGGTGAATTCGTAAATGTCCCAGATTGCAGGTTTCTGATCTGATCGATCGATAAATATGCGATCTGGGGCTTTACAAATTACCGCCCGTGGTATGTCAAAAGTTTTACGTCTTGCCTTGGCCAAGAAG
Organism: Aethes cnicana; assembly: GCA_963971205.1. Taxonomy (NCBI): domain Eukaryota; kingdom Metazoa; phylum Arthropoda; class Insecta; order Lepidoptera; family Tortricidae; genus Aethes; species Aethes cnicana. The sequence continues at coordinate 1,225,041 of OZ020293.1, forward strand.
TAAGATTTTCTCTCCGCGCAGCGGGCAGAAAATCCCACTTTACGGCCAAGGGTGACGTAAATAATTTTTATATGACCCAAAACTGCATCGTAACGAATTTAAACAAGCTCGCAGTTACATAATGGCGGAATACAATAAAACTATTTAGTTTAATTAAACTAAACTTATATAACTCGCCCACTGACATAGAAAATTGTATCACTTCCATTCCGCTATTATACGACCTTAAAATCCGTATTAAAAGTTGTGTAACCAAATCTCATTTTCGAATTATCATACTTATATAACTTGAACGAGAGCAAAACGAATGCATTTAACTAGAGAACTATATCAAAAGTAGATTAAAAAGCCGCGGTAGTCCAGTGGTTTGATCTCCGCCTTTCAGTCATGTATGCATGTCTGGTCGGGGTTCGAATCCGGATCGCAGTGATCGCACCTCTGAGTTTATTTATGATCGATTTTGAATTAACCATTAAGCTTTTCGGTGACCTGTGCGCATCTGCAACTGTGGAATAATTTTATAAAGCGGTTGCGGTGTCAAAAGTGTTACGTGGGCTACTACTACTACTACAGCCTATTTGCGTCCCACTGCTGGGCACAGGCCTCCTCTCAACACGACAGGGTTTGGGCTATAGTCCCCACGCGGGCCCAGTGCGGATTAGGGACTTCACACACATCTATGAATTAATTCACAGATGCGTGCAGGTTTCCTCACGATGTTGTCCTTCTCCGAAAAGCACAGTGGTTAATTCAAATTGAATTTCACACATAAGTTAACTTAGAGGTGCGAGCTGGAATCGAACCCCCGACCCTCTGCATGAGAGGCGGTAGGTCGAACCACTAGGCCACCACGGCTTCTACGTGGTTACGTGGGCTATTCCCTTAGATTTAAGGGTTTTATGAATCCTTAGTCAAATCAAGTGGCATCTGACACCTAATGGCACAAACGATCTGAACCAGTGCAAACCAGTTAGGCGGTGGTGGGAAATGCAAAAGGGGGGAACAAAGCCTGAGACTGCAACCTACATAGCTCCCCCCTTTTGATCTTTGCCGCAGAGTGGAGTAATGCAGATGCGGAGGTAGGTAGAAAATATTACGACAATATGTAAATCGATACATCGATGATAAAATACTGAATGATATTTATAAATTAAAGAGTAATTTTCTTGACGTCAGTGTGAATTTAATAATATATTTCCGCAACACTTTTGATGCTTTTGAGGCGTAATTTCTTTCATTGGGTTCAGCGTTTCGAAAATAAAATAGTACTAATATATAAAATTCTGTGAATTTGTTTATCAACACATCAGTATCTACTCAAGTAGATATTAATTTGAAGAAATATTACATAAGCGTACTTTCAATTTCTTAACACGCCTGCCTTATCATCCCTTCAATAACATGTACATAAATATAGGCATATATTTCGAAAGCAAGATAGGGCACGTCCATTGATTTATAAAGGATTTCGAAAAAATACGTACTTTCTATAGAAAGCAGTCTAACGTCAACAAGTTCTTCCCTAAGTTCATTTTTTTTTGGAATTTATAGTGGCTTTTATAATTATAACGTTTGAGGCACAGGCCTCCTCTCATCACGAGAGTTTGGACTATAGTCCCCACGCGGGCCCAGTGCGTATTGGGGACTTCACACACACCATTGAATATCCCTTGAATTACTTCACTGAGTGTAGGTCCCTCACGAGCTATACCTTTTGCTATTTGACGTCATGTCATGACGTTTTAAATGTCACCATTATCTTCAAACGTTTGTCACCTCTGTACTTCCACCAGCTCGCTGGCTATGTCGCAAGATCTCATCTCGTCTCGCTCTAAGCCTGTCTTATGTAACCTTTCTCTCTTGCGCAACCAGTTGACCGACATTCGACGATTTGCGGAGGGTTATGTAATTGCAATTATCGTTTTTGTGGTGCCCATTCGGTTTTGGGACATGGTCTGGTTAGATCGGAAAGTCGGACGTGACATGGAGGTATTTTAGCGCTTCAAAGTAATCTATGCGTCCTTAGTACTGTTATTTTTATATTTCTTAACATGTGTTGCAGTTACTTCCCAAATGTAATAGTAGATTGTGTGACCGCTGAGGGTCACAAGCGGAAGTGGGCTGATGAGAAAGTGGAGAAATGGGAGGAAAATCGGGAATGAGTGGCAACTTACGTGTCTACTTGAATCGGCGTTGGTGTGAGTGGGATAGCGAGCGAATGTGACGTCACGCCTGTGCGGCGTGTACAGATTGTGTGACTAGAGAGCAGAATGGTATATTTTAAGGTGGAATCTTGAGCTAGCAAGGGATTCAAGCTATGTCACCCAAGGTTTAAATAATTTTGCTCCCGTGTTGCACACTCTGCTTTTCACTTCTCCTATGAGAAAACCAGTAGCAATAGGTTGTCTGGGAGAGATCGCTCTATTAGCGATAAGACCGCCTGCTGTATACCTAACAACATGTTTTCCTGATCTTTTTTGTTCTGTTCTTTTTTTCTCTATTGTGTGGTGTTCAATAAAGAGTATTTGTATTGTATTGTAATAGGGAACAAAGTCGTACTTTGGTCCGTAGGGTGCAAAAACTTTCTTTGCTCCCTGTTTGCGGGGCAGAAATGGAGAGGGAGCAAAATCGCATTTTTCTCCCTCTAAACGGGGAACAAAGTACTCCTTTTCGAATAGGAGGAGTGAAATGATTTTTTCGTGGTTCTTTAAGCCAAATGCCAAATCTTCATTTACAAAACAGTAAATTACCCATATGTGTTTATAAAAATTAGCTAAACATCATCCAGAGAAATAATGGAGCTTGGCTGTATTGCGAAGAGGCTCAAAACTGACCAAAGCAAAGTGGCTCCACGATTTTCTTAAATAAATTAAGCATTTCGATAAATATATGATACGTGTTGAAGACACTAATTTGCCTGCTGCTAATGCTGACCTGCCACCAAACACCAGCGCCTGCACTGTTGGGTTCCGGTAAGGGGGTAAGTAAGAGAAGCGGTGAAACTACCCGCATTCGAAGCATTTGAGTCGTTATGTCCATAGGCCGTAATATACCATCCGGTGGCTTGTTTGTTTGCAATCCACAACCTTAAAAAGCTAAGAAAACATCATCATCATAATTTGGTCGAAAGATCCTACATGTAGTGACAACCAACATAACAATAAGGACAATTTATAGTTGAATTCGGTACTAGGTATATACTTATATACCAGTTGCACTTACATCTAGTTTTTAAGGTCTATTTAGTTTTAATATTTTGCTGCACCCTCACAGGGTCCATGTTAGTACTTATGAAAATATTGTAACATCTTGTAAAAACCATGGTTTGGCAATAAATGATATGAGTATGAGAATGAACACTTTTTGAGAAACCAAGTAAAAAGTCCAGATGTGAAACACTTAAAGCGTGTCACGGTCAGTTATCAAAAAAAGAAAGATTGAAGAAAGTGCAACGAAAGCAAAAGGACACATCCCGGATTTAACGTATCCGCGACGTGGGAGCCTGTCACACTGACAGCGATCGAGGTCCTTTACCACAAACATTCGCTGTAATACAGTTGTTGAAAATCAGGGCTACCCCTGGTGCTTGATTGTGGTTAAACGTCTACATGTAGGTACAGTGTGACAGTGTGCGTGCCTTATGTGCGGAGCGGAAGGACGCACAATCTCACAGTTGGCTTAGTTGATTGATACTATGAAAAAGGTGAATATAAATATCCTTTAGCGCGTAATTAAATTAATCATTTTATAACATTTTAATTAAAATGTGAAAACAATAATTGTAAAAGTACCTAAACTGTTGAAAATAAAATTGTCGATGAAGAGAATGAAAAGACAAACAAGATTATAATATTATGTGATAATATTTGGTAGTCATTTAAATTCCAGACTAGAAATACATGCACTTGATCTGCTGATTTACCCTTAAAATTTGTACTAAGTTGTGAAATAAAGAAAAAGGAACCAAACTCCTCCGAAACCGCTCGACCGATTCCTATGAAATTTGGAGTGTATGTTCAGTAGGTCTGAGAATAGGACGTATGCTATTTTTCATACCAAAAAAAAATCCAAGGCGCTACGAAATCCGCGGGATCAGTCAGTACTCAATAAAATTCTGCAGAATTATTGATCAAACGTTGTCTGACGGTGTAAACGCCAGCCGGTAACGGGTTTTTTTTTTCTGACTCACCCCCGATTATGTAGGACAACTGCTTTCCGAGCTGATATTTTGTTTTTTTTTTAGATTTCTGAGCAAATATCGTTAATTAAATAATCTTCTGCTACTGTTGCTACCAGATCATCACGTTTAGGTTTTGAAAGAAAGAAAGAAAGAAAGAAATCATTTATTTATAACGACATGCACAATAAAAGAAGACATACACATACAATACAAAACTACTACTTACGTAACGTGATTTTCGGCTTTCGAATATTCTACTTTGTCATATTCAACGTCTAACTCGGAAATATTGTCTTCGAAATTATTTTTAACTTCATATATTTTCCAATTAACATATTTACTTAAGCCTAGTTTATTATTTTTTTATCCATGAAAAACGATCATCATTGCATAATAGTATTATAAACATAAACAATTGAATCGTAATGATTGAACTATTCTGGCTAACAATTAAATATCGGAAATACATATATAGATTTTAATTACTCAGTATCAAATCTTACCTAAATAATGTCAATGATATACTACTACTACTACTACTACTACAGCCTCTTTGCGTCCTACTCCTGGGCACAGGCTTCACCTCATCATGATAACAGAATGATTTGCAAGAATGATATACAAATACAACAGGTGTTTCATCCAGATACAATTCCTCCATTAAACATTACATGATCCAAGCGACTAGAAATTCAAATGTAGCACTCTAGTTACTCTATATCATGTACGAGTATATTTCATTGTACATCCCATCAAAAAACACTAGTGTTATAAGGGCCAAGTTTATTTTAAAAAAATCCGGCCACCTAGAGATTCTTGTAAAACAAAACCAAGTTCTGGTCACAACTTTATTCTTAGTAATAACTTATAACTTATTAGGGTGTTCGCGTAATCTCATCTGTAGGATGCATAATAATAATATGGATTTTTAAAGTCTGGAATAAATTATTATTATTATTTGTTGGTACATTTTCATGTCACGGGCCCATAGGGACCCGGTCATTCGCATTCATGGGGCCGAAGCCAACATGAAGAGGCTTTTGGTACCTTTTACTATAAATGTGAGATGGCCGCAACTGTGGAGATCTGTCCTCCCAGTACAACATGAGGCTGTACTGGCGGACAGCCCTCCCCAGTTGCCGAACTATTGCCGAGGAAGGAAGAGACTTGGAGTGGGCTATGTGGATGGGAGGTGTGGACTGGAAAATCGGGCTATGGAGTGAGATAACGGACATCTGCCTGATCAATATCTTATTATTATTATTATTCAGCAAGCCAAAAGATAATGATAAATTCAGCAAGTACTAGTATGATTAGTGAAGAATTGAAAGTTGAAATAAAATAGTTAAAAATCTTCTCCCTACTTTTAGCTAGAACTTTGTTGTTCCACTTTTTCGACTTGACAAGGCTGCTGTGTCTGTAACAATGAAAAAGAAAATTTCACTGAAGGGCTAAAAAAAAATCTTAAGCATTCTCTAGAAGTCCATACAAAGGTTCATGTCAATCGATTTCATAACGTTCCTAAACGTGGATCCGTCATAAGGCTCAGAATCTCTCTTAGCGGAACAACTTAGATCATCTGTTACAGCCACTAGTCTTAACTCATCGTCATTTTCAATGGAAACAACACTTTAAAGGTATAATGCGTTAGTTTCGTTTGCTTTTGCTTGGATATCATCACTTTCGACTTTTGTCGTTCGTGTATCTCACTATGACAAGGTGGTAGAATCTTTTCTTTTGTCGATTGAATTTGAAAACTGTGGCTTAGGGTTTATAGGTTGGATTCGCTTGTAGCGGTGTTGTGGTTTAGTGTTGTAGCCAACTGTGCCAGTTGCCCTACTGAGCGGAAAGTGAAAGTGTGCCTGTGGTGGGGTGCGCATGAGTCGAACAGAATGTAAATGCGGATTTTGGCGTTTGATGACCCACCGCACGTATTCGCGTTATCATTCATCATAGTTAAACGAAAGTTTTGCATTAAAATTTTGCAGTCTAGGCGTTATTTTAATAATGGTGTACTTGACAAAGCGGTAAACAAAAAATATGAAATTTTATAAACTTTTTGCAACATTTTATTTGTATTCGTAATTTCCTTTTTCGGGTTTATACGCTAGTGTTTGTATGTCGTCACATTATTGTATATAAAATATAAACATCATTTTGCCTTATAATATAATAATTTACTTATATACCAACTAATAATAAGTCTGTAGAAGAAGTCGCGTCTGAAACTTGAAAATTTAAAGAAACTCTCAAGTCGAGGGGACTATATAAACGACACTGGACACAAAATAACGACTTTTAGAAAAAAATACTGTATTTAGGTATGTATGTATGTCCGGATTTAACTCGAAAACTACTGGAGGGATTGAACCAAAATTTGGTATAGGGGTAGTTTATAACACTGGTATCATATAGGCTAGGCTACTTTTCATCATCATCATCATTTCAGTCGATAGAGGTCCACTGCTGGACATAGGCCTCCCCCAAGGCGCGCCACTCAGACCGATCCTGTGCCACTCGCATCCACCGCGTTCCCGCGACCTTTACAAGGTCGTCACTCCATCTTGTTGGAGGCCTACCGACAGCTCGTCTACCGGTTCGCGGCTAGGCTACTTTTAATCCCAGAAAATGCAAAGTTCCCGCGGGAATGCCATTAACGAATTCCACGCGGATGAAATCGCTGACAGCAGCTAGTATATTAATATACTAACGAACATAATAGTACATTTTGATGCAAGTGCGAAACATCAGCCTTAAGAGCGTTCTTAAGAGGAAAATTATTTTCCTTCAGCCATCTTTAGTCACCTGATAACTGACCTTTTCCACGTCGATTAACCACATCAACACGATAAGAAGGGTAATGTTTCTGTCACGTCAGGAAATATCTGTTCGAATCATTTTTTCTCACGGAAGGAATAATTAGTTGTTTGTTAGCTACTTCGATGATCCATGATTGTTTGCATCACGAACGCGTTATTATGTAAATTTATTAGTTAAATAAGAAAATGACCATCTTTTTCTACATTATGTATTTTATTACATTACTAGCTTCTGCCTGCGACTTCGCCCGCGTGGAATTCGGTTATCGCGTTCCCGCCGGAACTACGCGTTTTTCCGGGATAAAAGTTGCCTATGTCCTTTCCCGGGAACCCAACTATCTCCGTTCCAACTTTCTTCTCAATCAGTTCAGCGGTTGAAGTGCGAAGAGGTAACAGACAGACAGACAGACTGACTTTCTCATTTATATTTATTAAAAATATGGATCTCATTGTACTTTTCATTCCAGAATGATGAAACATTGATTTATATGCAGGCTTCGCTTTGACCATCATTTTATTTTCATTTTTAGGGTTCCGAAGTCCACAAGGAACCCTTATAGTTTCGCCATGTCCGTGCATGAATATGCATATTAGTTACGCTGACAAAGTGGTACAATAAAATTTTGAAATATATTTTTTTATAGGATACCTCCCCTACTCGTAAAGTGGGGATGTAATTTTTTTTTCTTGCGTACCCCATGGTGCGGCATATCGTTGAATAGGTCTTAAAAAAATATTGTGGGTTTGTTAAAACCATTTTTTGATTAAGTGATGCGTTTGTGAAATATTAAGCTTTAAAGTGCTATTTTTGTTAGAGTCACGTGTCCCCCCCCCTGCCAGCTAAATGGTGGTATTTGGATGACTGAAAAAAATCACGGTTGTAGCATATATAACGTAGTTGAAAGGAAATCTATCAGAGCTAAGTAGGCTGTACAAACTTACGAGTAATAGTCGACCAACTTATAATGATGATTTTTCTCGAGCGGCAGGGGCGTCGGGCGGGCACGTCATACCACAGGCTAGCTAGATGCTAATAAGTCTTAGAAAGGTACTGTGGGCATCCTCAACTTCGGAACCCTATAATTTGCGCGTGGCCCGACACGCACTTGGCCGGTTTTTTATTTATTCAATATCCAATACGCAACTTTCAGTACAGTTAACATAGCCAAACATGAACTACCTCTGTGACCAAACTTTGTGCCAGGTGCGCGGGGGTGAGGGGCGTAAAAACTTGTGTCTCTCTTTATCTGTGCTTATAACGAGTGATAAAGACAAATGAAGCTTCGGGTGAAATATTGGGCACGTTTTTGAATTGTGAACGAAAACGCCGAAATTGCCGTGGTGGCCTAGTGGTTTCGATCCACCGCCTCTCATGCAGAGGGTTGGCGGTTCGATTCCGGCTCGCACCTCTAAGTTTACTTATGTGCGAAATTCAATTTGAATTTACCACTGAGCTTTTCGGTGAAGGAAAACATCGTGAGGAATCCTGCACTCATCTGTGAAGGAATTAAAAGTGTGTGTAAAGTCCCCAATCCGCATTGGACCCGCGTGGAGACTATAGTCCAACCCTCTCGTGCCTGTGCCCAGCAGTGGGACGCTAATAGGCTGAAGTAGTAGTAGAACGAAAACGACCTTCGGGCTGACGTCTTTAAGCTCCATTTTTTTTTCTAAATTGACACTGCTCGCTCCAGATGTACTTATTACCTCCATGCATCCATCTCGTTTCTCGTTGACGTCCCAATGATGGTCAGTATAATTGGAGTGTGGAATGTGTCTTGGTAAGGAGCGCAATCTTATATGGCGAAACAGTTGAAAACGTGTCCAGCGGATTTGATAAGCAACAAAACAAAACACAACCGTTTTCGCCTCAGCAGCGCCATTCTGAAGGCGCTACTGCAGACAATCCGCCTAGGTGGCTTGACACTTCTGGCGACCGCAGCGCCCCCAACCTAACCGATTTGGTGTCCACTTTTGGAACTATAAAGATTGCGCTCCTTTACTTCAACCCTCCATAGGTCGGTAGACAATCGGCCTGAAACTAACACGTGATGGCTTCTGATCGCATCATCAACAAATAATCGATGTGCTTAGTAATGTAATTTGCATAAATACCACAGACAATAAAATCGTTCGCAATTAGAACTTGTTTTCCCTAATTAATGATCAGGAAGCGATTATGTTTACTTTTGAAATGAAGGAAGAGAGGTCGAAACAACCTAGCAATATGATGGAATTGCAATGTCAGATTTGACATTTCTTATAGGTATTATTTTTTTATGAACCATCAATTTTTTAAATCTGGAATGATTTTTACGAGTACCCAATCATAATATTGAATACCTAAAGGAATCTCCACCTCTTATATGCAAAATTAGTTTTAAATAATTAATAATAATTTTGAACTAGGTATCTAATGATTCGTTTGCCTTGAAACTTTAAAATTTACTGGTAGATAACCTCAAAGAGTTTTTATTTTATTTTATATCGATGGTAAAGAAGCAGGCGAGCGCATATCCCACCTGCTGGTAAGTGGTCACTGCGGCCCATGGACAGCGAAATCCTTTGAGCCCCCAGTAAGAAACTATAAGACCTCGAATGCGTTGCCTATCCTGAGGCCTAAGATGGAATGCCTCTGTGCCAGAAATTTCACCGGCTGCCTTAAGCCCCTACCGGAACACAACAGTGCGAGCACTGCTATTTGGCAGGTTAGCGGGGAAAGACGGTGGTACCTCCCCGGATGGACCTACCACCAGGCCCTACCACTAACAAAAAAATAAGAATAGGATGAATCCGGAATATACGCCAAGAAAATATGAGTTTTGGGAAGGTACCTAGGTTAAATGGAATTCAATTTCACGAACGCAGTCTTCACAGAATAAAAACTCTTTAATTAAAAGCGTGTATTTTAGAAAAATAACCGATAAGTAAGTGTCTCTGAATCTTTTGAAAATGTAAAAAGCATATTGATATAAGTTAATGCATTCGCTACTTTTATTTCATTTCTTTTTTTAGTTATCAATAAGGAGCACACAACATCATCCAATGGCAGTCTCTGTGGCCCATGCAAATTAGAAAACATAAGATTGTGAAGCGTTTCTCTGAAAGATCGGATCCGCAATGAGGTGATCAGGCAGAGAACGAAAGTTGTCGACATAGCCCAAAGAATAAGCTCTTTGAAGTGGCAGTGGGCCGGTCACATCGCGAGAACTGCGGATAGTCGTTGGAGTAAACGCGTTCTTGAGTGGAGACCACGACAAGGCAAACGAAGTGTAGGGCGCCCTGTTGCCAGGTGGAGTGACGATTTGCGCAAGGTGGCCGGTGTCGATTGGATGCGGCACGCCTTGGACAGAGCTCATTGGCGTGCATTGGGTGAGGCCTGTGCCCAGCAGTGGGACGCAAATAGGTTGTAGTAGTAGTAGTAGTTTACTACTACTGTATTTATACACGAATAAAATAAAAGAACATGAAACAAATTCATGATAAATAGATAATACAACGTCGCGTTACCGTTAACAACTACGCTTCGTTGCGACGTCGTATCGTGGAAACCTACGAAGGCGTATCATATTTAAAAATACGTCGTCACAAAGTAATATCGACGCCGCATCGTGCTACGCGAAACGTGAGTTTTTTACTTTTTGCTTATTTTCATCATTACACCATGTGAGTGACTAGCGTATGGGTGAATTGTTTTAAAAAAAAGACGTGTGCGGTTCAATTTTTCATGTGTGTATGTCGGAGGCTTCGGCTGAAGAACAGCGCTGCCTAGAGCCGCCCTGCGAGGAGGCACTAGCAGTACCTATTATGCTGACGCCGAAACCTATTGTAATAATTTTTAATTTACATGGATTTTAAGTTAATTTAAGATCTCAATGTTTTTTTATGGCAGTAAATTCATTTTCTTTCATTCTTTACGACGCGACGTCGCTCGTAACGATCGTGTGTTAGTGTAAGGGTCATAATATGGCAACTATCAGGACAGACCAGGTATCAGATCTATATAGCTCTGGTAAAACCGGCTGATTTTGTGCTAGAAAAAGCCTATTGTATCATCTTCCATCTATTACTTTGCCCTTACCCTTGGCTGCTTTAATCAATGATGAAAACAATTAAATACTAAGGTACAATAGAATAAATACCTAATCTGGCAAGAGGATAATTTTGTTCCAATTGTCTGATGTAGAATAAGATTGTATTGAGGGTATTGTTATTTATACTTGAGAGATTTTTCTTAAGTTTAGGACATTTTACACTAAAATAAATAATCTCTATTTATAAGGATCTGTTTTTTTCTTCTTCTTCTAATAAACACTAAGTAGGTACTTAATCGACTGCGGAGATCGAATTATAGCAAAATGTTAATTAGAGATTTCCTTATGATAACGAAATCGACAACTGTTTTGTCGATTACAGGACATTTAACAGTAGAAATTACTTTTCAGAACAGCACACAGAAAAATAAAATGAAACCTATTGTATTTTTTTTTCCCTTCGTTTAATTTTTCGTGGTCTTTGCCGTGCTACGGTGGCTATTAAAACAATGTATAGCATTACACAACTTAGAAGGCGCGCGGCGATGCGCTTAAGCCGTTGACGTAGGGACTATTATTGCTTAATCCACGTGCCTTCTAAGTTGTGTAAACATGTAAACAGTTCTAGCATTATTTTCGTATGAAGCAAAAAATAATTTCGGTTGAAAAAAATTTAAAGACATTAAATCATAGACTAGACACTTGAAAAGACCAATCTCTTTGCAATTTTCCTTCGGTCCCTGTTCTGTCAGCGGCAAAGAATTCTTCGCAACTAGAATTTTCTTGAATAAGGTCTTACTCAAGTCTTACTTAGCTTGGTAACAATGATAAATTTGATAACGTATAGTTAGCAGCAGAAGTAGATGCCCAACCGAAGAGCTCATAATTACCTAAACACGCTTCTATGCCGTAGATTTGATAATAAATCAAAAGTAATCGAATACGGAAAATGACTTTCTGACAATCAACGAAAGACACCCAGTACATCTGCATAAGTACACATTTTATATTGCCATTTGCTTTTTTTTCCCCTTCAATAGTAGAGAGTGATCCCAGACAGCAAGGTCACGTCATTATTGACGTGAATTATTGGGCATTTTGGACGTCGCATCACGTGATTTCAGACGTCATGTTTCACGTGACGATGTCACAAATTTATCGTCATTATTGACGTCATTTTGATACATATGTTGACGTGATTTAAGACGTTGGAGAAAGACGTCGACAGGTTGTCATAGTTCACGTCTTTAAGACGTAAGTACTGACGTCATGTTTCACGTGACGATGTCACAAATTAATCGTCATTATTGACGTCGTTAGCTCACGTCGCATGACGTCATTAAGATGACGCTCGGAAAACGTCATTAATGGAGGTCATACGACGTAAACTAACCACGTCGTGTGACGTCCATTAATGACGTTATCCCAATGACGTCATGCGACGTGAATAACGACGTCGTGTGACATCCATTCAAGACGTTATACCTACGTCATCGCAGCGACGTCATGCGACGTCGTTAGTTCACGTCGCATGACGTCTTTGGACTGACGCTGGAATAACGTCATTAATGGACGTCACACGACGTCGCTAGTTCACGTCGCATGACGTCATTGGGATGACGCTGGGATAACGTCATTAATGGACGTCACACGACGTCGCTAGTTCACGTCGCATGACGTCATTGGGATGACGCTGGGATAACGTCATTAATGGACGTCACACGACGTCGCTAGTTCACGTCGCATGACGTCATTGGGATGACGCTGGGATAACGTCATTAATGGACGTCACACGACGTCGCTAGTTCACGTCACATGACGTCATTGGGATGACGCTGGGATAACGTCATTAATGGACGTCACACGACGTCGCTAGTTCACGTCGCATGACGTCATTGGGATGACGCTGGGATAACGTCATTAATGGACGTCACACGACGTCGCTAGTTCACGTCACATGACGTCATTGGGATAACGTCGCTAGTTCACGTCGCATGACGTCATTAATGGACGTCACACGACGTCGTTTTTTCACGTCGTCGGACGTCATTGGGACGTCCTACGACGTCTTCAAGAGACGTCGCGTGACGCCACTAGTAAGACGTCTATAGACGTCATCGGGTAGACGTGTGTCGACGTCATAGTATACACGTTTATCGTCGTCATGCAATCCCGATGACGACTGTAGACGTCATTGGAAACATCTACCGAACGTCGTTGAACACTGCCAGCAGACATCACGGAAAACGTCACGCTATGCCTAATGACAAAATGGTAACTATAGTGACATCGCGTAACTTTCGTGCTAGAATTTTCAAAGTCGTTCGTCGCGTGGACATGTTCCCAAAGTCCTAATTGTATGTGAAACCAAACAAAAGTGTATGCCATAAACAGATTTATTGATTGTGAAACAGCACCTTAATCTATAATCGCTTACAAATTCATAGCTCACCAAAGGAAGACACTTCCCGCAAAATATACCTATAGCAAAAACGCTATCTTTAAAACCATACACATCAGCTAAAATTGGCCAAAATTGCGTGTTTGAACTTTTGAAAATCGGTAATCCATCAATATTAAATGACAATTTTATCTCATTTACAGTATTTTGAAATGCAATGGGTAAAATTGATTGTAACAAAGTTTTGAAGCCAAAGTATAAAAATTCACCATTCTCTAAAACTATTATGTTACTTTTGGTCGATGTATTCATTAGTGTTCTTGCATCAGAAGGGACTTCAGGAATTTGTAATTTTAAGAACTTTAAGAGTGACGTTAAGGCAACATGTGAAATATTATATTGTACAGACCAAGATCTTAAGAAACTTTGCAAATCCTGTTGATCATCTTTTGCATTCGGAACCATGGTCGCATCGTGTATTAAAAACTGCGTATTATTTGATGAATAACTAAGTGGCGTCAAATTAGGAAAGCTTTCGAGATGAATTTTTCGCTTTTAGGTATACCCTGTTACAATAAATTTCAAACCATTAAAACTACGGAAAAGGAACTTTCTCTTACCTGGAAGCCTATAGACGGGCGATCATCATCAACATCAGCAGATCATCATAGCCGGAAGGATTCTACTGACACAGACATTTCAATCACACCAAGGTCTACAGGTATGTTCGTATACTGCCCATATTGGATCTTTTATTCATAGATAAAATATTTATTCAAAGCAATTATTCATTGTCACATACTTAACATACATACCTATCTGATATATCGAAAATATTTCTCTACCAGGTTTTTACTTCAATGGTTTTACCGTAAATAATACATACATACAAATCCCACAGTACAAAGCTATATTTTTTATACATTTTTCCGTGAGTTTGATATTTACTTATCATATACATACCTGTTGGTAATTAGAATCTTTCTCTTTTAGATATACCCTGTTACAATAAATTTCAATCCAATAAAACTACAGAAAAGGATGTTTCTCTTAACCTGAAGCCTATAGATGGGCGATCATCATCAACATCAGTAAATCATCTTAGCCGGAAGGATTCTACTGATACAGACATTACAATCACACCAAAGTCTACAGGTATGTTTGTATACTGCCCATACTGGATCTTTTGTTTGCTGCGGTAGGGACGCATAATGGGTTTATTTTACTTTCAAACATGTGTTTGAGACTTCCATGTATGCTATATGAATATGCAAGATTATGGAATTCTTGGTCTAATGCTACAAAAAAAACCGGCGAAGTGCGTGTCGGGCCACGCGCAAATTAAGGGTTCCTTGTGGACTTCGGAACCCTAAAAAAATACATTCAGTGACACATAGAACCTCGTCCTTTTTTGAAGTAGACTAAATAGAGCCGACATTTGAATTTTGGTACAAACTTTCGTTCTGCCTGACTGAAGAATATAGGCGGCCATTGCTGTTGGAAGATGTTCGAAATTAGAACGTCATTACAGTATCGATATCGATTTTGTAAAATGAATTTTACTGTATGACCACAGATTGGAAATTGGCTTTGACAAAACTCGCTGTCATAACGGATATCGTATGTCATATCGGATCGATAGCGTTCGAAAATCGGAAGTAATGACACTTCCGATTTTCGAACGCATCATAGAGGATTTATGGTATGAGTGTAGATAAACTACTAATGACGTACGGATTAATTTGAATCACCTTTTGAAGTTGGTGCCAAACCTCACATAAAGTTATTTATTCAACAAAAATACTCGTTTCTATAATCATAATAACAATAACTAAGGGCTTAGGCTTCATGCGTGGCCATCTTCATGAATAGTAATAAATGAATGGTTTGGCACCAACTTAAAAGGTGATTCTAATGTAATTTGTATATGAACATCATTTGAACCGATGATTTTTGGCTTTTCAGTTTTTTCAAGGCGGTTCTCTTTTTATATAGGTATATAAAAAAGTGTGTTTAAAATTATCTTGATATTTGAAAGTTTTCTAATTTTATGTGTATCACATAAAATATACTTTTATGTGTTAGACATCATTTTGAAATCAATATTTATTTTTTAGCATTTATAGTACAGTGAGTTTTTTTCTTGTAGTGCAATTACTTAATCTCCTTCTGTGGGAATTCTCCAACCAGCTCGGTGAATCAAATTATGAGGCACATGATTAGTAACGAACTTGCATCCAAGTTTAGCTATCGTGGCAAGAAAGGAAAGCGTCCCTTTGAACAACTGAACTTGAAATTAGTACTGATACGTAAGTATTACAATTAGGTACAATAATTACATGACACATGAGGCAAGAAATGGTGGCATTCCCAGCTGAGCAGACATTTTAATGATGAACGTCTGTTAGTTGTCCTTGTCTACACTCGTTAAAAAAACCCATATAATTATTAATTGTCTTTGTTAGAAGAACTATTCAGTTTTTTCATAGAACTCGTTTTCAGTCGTTGTGGAGCGTGTTTGAGCCACACTTTGATGTCGTTTTCAATTGATGTTTCAGTAGGTAATTTCAAGTGTTTCTTTACAGTTCCTGAAACAACAAGAGCATTAAAAATAATCAGTAATTATAAACATAAACATGCTGAATTTATACCGTATATTTTAAAAATTAATATAATTTGACTTTATGTATTTAGTTTGAACCTTACAGCTCGGCAGCGGTAGCGGCGGGCGTTTTACGGACACGTTGCGCGCGACGGTTGCTAACCGGGCGTTGCGCGTCGGGCGTCACGATCGCGCAGACTGTCCGTAAAACGCTCGCCGCTGCAGCTTTCGAGCGAAGTCGTGGCGGAGCGGTTATACAGCGTAGATTATAAACGTGACGAAATTAAACCGTATATATTTTAAACTTATCATAAAATATGTTATGAATTTCGACTTTGTGTTTTTGTGTATGCAAATCGAACTTATAAAACTTATAAATCATTATAAATACATATATTTCTTATTTTAAAAATCAGTTTATACATATCATAGAAGGCGGATGGCCGTCAATGTTGCTAAGACGCGCTATAAGCTCTTGCAATTTAAGAAGGCGCGTGGATTTTTCTAATTCCTATAGCCAAAAAGTCTAAATTCGTTCACGCACCTTCGTGAAATGCAAGAACTATACTAATCTGTGGATAACGTATTCAGCGAATAAATAAATAAACTCTTCACACTCATATCATAGCTCACTAGAATTCAACGTGTCAGGAATGCAACTGAACAGACACAAAGACAAGGACAACTAACAGACGTTCATCATTAAAATGTCTGCTCAGCTGGGAATGCCACC
>OZ020293.1:1242006-1365414 GCA_963971205.1 Aethes cnicana
ATTAGTACTGATACGTAAGTATTACAATTAGGTACAATAATTACATGACACATGAGGCAAGAAATGGTGGCATTCCCAGCTGAGCAGACATTTTAATGATGAACGTCTGTTAGTTGTCCTTGTCTACACTCGTTAAAAAAACCCATATAATTATTAATTGTCTTTGTTAGAAGAACTATTCAGTTTTTTCATAGAACTCGTTTTCAGTCGTTGTGGAGCGTGTTTGAGCCACACTTTGATGTCGTTTTCAATTGATGTTTCAGTAGGTAATTTCAAGTGTTTCTTTACAGTTCCTGAAACAACAAGAGCATTAAAAATAATCAGTAATTATAAACATAAACATGCTGAATTTATACCGTATATTTTAAAAATTAATATAATTTGACTTTATGTATTTAGTTTGAACCTTACAGCTCGGCAGCGGTAGCGGCGGGCGTTTTACGGACACGTTGCGCGCGACGGTTGCTAACCGGGCGTTGCGCGTCGGGCGTCACGATCGCGCAGACTGTCCGTAAAACGCTCGCCGCTGCAGCTTTCGAGCGAAGTCGTGGCGGAGCGGTTATACAGCGTAGATTATAAACGTGACGAAATTAAACCGTATATATTTTAAACTTATCATAAAATATGTTATGAATTTCGACTTTGTGTTTTTGTGTATGCAAATCGAACTTATAAAACTTATAAATCATTATAAATACATATATTTCTTATTTTAAAAATCAGTTTATACATATCATAGAAGGCGGATGGCCGTCAATGTTGCTAAGACGCGCTATAAGCTCTTGCAATTTAAGAAGGCGCGTGGATTTTTCTAATTCCTATAGCCAAAAAGTCTAAATTCGTTCACGCACCTTCGTGAAATGCAAGAACTATACTAATCTGTGGATAACGTATTCAGCGAATAAATAAATAAACTCTTCACACTCATATCATAGCTCACTAGAATTCAACGTGTCAGGAATGCAACTGAACAGACACAAAGACAAGGACAACTAACAGACGTTCATCATTAAAATGTCTGCTCAGCTGGGAATGCCACCATTTCTTGCCTCATGTGTCATGTAATTATTGTACCTAATTGTAATACTTACGTATCAGTACTAATTTCAAGTTCAGTTGTTCAAAGGGACGCTTTCCTTTCTTGCCACGATAGCTAAACTTGGATGCAAGTTCGTTACTAATCATGTGCCTCATAATTTGATTCACCGAGCTGGTTGGAGAATTCCCACAGAAGGAGATTAAGTAATTGCACTACAAGAAAAAAACTCACTGTACTATAAATGCTAAAAAATAAATATTGATTTCAAAATGATGTCTAACACATAAAAGTATATTTTATGTGATACACATAAAATTAGAAAACTTTCAAATATCAAGATAATTTTAAACACACTTTTTTATATACCTATATAAAAAGAGAACCGCCTTGAAAAAACTGAAAAGCCAAAAATCATCGGTTCAAATGATGTTCATATACAAATTACATTAGAATCACCTTTTAAGTTGGTGCCAAACCATTCATTTATTACTATTCATGAAGATGGCCACGCATGAAGCCTAAGCCCTTAGTTATTGTTATTATGATTATAGAAACGAGTATTTTTGTTGAATAAATAACTTTATGTGAAGTTTGGCACCAACTTCAAAAGGTGATTCAAATTAATCCGTACGTCATTAGTAGTTTATCTACACTCATACCATAAATCCTCTATGATGCGTTCGAAAATCGGAAGTGTCATTACTTCCGATTTTCGAACGCTATAGATCCGATATGACATACGATATCCGTTATGACAGCGAGTTTTGTCAAAGCCAATTTCCAATCTGTGGACATACAGTAAAATTCATTTTACAAAATCGATATCGATACTGTAATGACGTTCTAATTTCGAACATCTTCCAACAGCAATGGCCGCCTATATTCTTCAGTCAGGCAGAACGAAAGTTTGTACCAAAATTCAAATGTCGGCTCTATTTAGTCTAGGATATTTGAAAATCGAATGTGCGACACTGGCGTATTCGAATTGCCGCCATTGTGGACAGATTTTGAAGATTCTTAGAGGATTTATAAATTTATAAATTGAGTGAAGATAAAGTTGTGTATGCAACTGTACATAATTAGGCCTTAAAACACTCGTACGATATTATTATGAAACTCGCCTGACGGCTCGTTTCATAAAACCCCACTCGTGTTTTAAGGACCTTTATTTATTATGCAGCAGTTACATAAACTACTATTATGTTTTACTTTCTAACTAAACAGTTTATCTTAATGCTGGTCATAATTTGCGGTTTTTGAAGGCATCATAGAGGGATATGAGTGAAGATAAAGAATTATTTTTGGCTTGCCTTTTTTTGGAGTTTAAAGGTACACTCGGTTTCATTATATAAGGTAGCAGCCAAAGTGCTCAAATAGTTTGGTACACCAATTTGATTGTACGCTGTAATGAACAATTTGATCACTTTGGATGTTACCTTTTATTATGACGATGACTGTACTACATAGCAGTCGATAGACACATACCATTTCTCCAAAATTTACATCATTATTGAGATATTCTTCCAGTGTTGATAATTCATTTTCATCACAAATAGGTAGCTGTACAGGAAGCTTTATAGGCTCTTTTTTTCTCTTGATTGCATCAGTTTCATTTTGGCTTCTAATCCAGGTTAATATTTGGTTATTCTGTTCTACCAGAGTTGTCAACAAATGCATAACCTTATGCTGATAACCTACAAATATGAATTGAATTTAAAAAATAAGAGAAAATAAATAAAAAAAGAACCAACTACAAAATAAACTGAAAAGTCACAAATAACAAATAATCCTTTATGTACCGATTACATTTAAATCACCTTTTGAAGTAGTTGGTGCCATTAACCATTCATTTATTACTATTAACACAGATGATAACACGCAGCCTAAGCCTTAAGCACAGAATAAGTAGCCTTAAGTTAATATTTGGTTATGCAACCGAGTATTTTTGTTGAATAAAGAAGTTTACTGTAGGTTTGGCACAGACTTCCAAAGGTGATTCAAATGTAATCCGTATATAAAGATTATTTGTGTTGGGGCTTTTCAGTTTATTTTGAAGTCGGTTATTTTTTAACAGACTTCAAAAAAGGACGAGGTTCTGTGTGTCACTGAATGTATTTTTTTAGGGTTCCGAAGTCCACAAGGAACCCTTATAGTTTCGGCATGTCCGTCCGTCCGTCCGTCCGTCTGTCCGCACTATTGCTCGGAGATGCTTAGTTCTAGAAAGCTGTAATTTGGCATGAATATGCATATTAGTTACGCTGACAAAGTGGTACAATAAAATTTTGAAATATATATTTTTATTGGGTACCTCCCCTACTTGTAAAGTGGGGATGTTATTTTTTTCTTGCGTACCCCATGGCGCGGCATATCGTTTAATATGTCTTAAAAAATATTGTGGGTTTGTTAAAACCATTTTTTGTTTAAGTGATGCGTTTGTGAAATATTAAGCTTTAAAGTGCTATTTTTTTGTTAGGGTCACGTCCCCCCCCCCCCCCCTGCCAGCTAAATGATGGGATTTGGATGGCTGAAAAAAATCACGGTTGTGGCATATATAACGTAGTTGAAAGGAAAACTATCACAGCTAAGTAGGCTGTACAAACTTACGAGTACTAGTCGACCAACTTATGATGATGATTTTTCTCGAGCGGCAGGGCGTCGGGCGGGCACGCCATACCTACCACAGGCTAGCTAGATGCTAATAAAGTCTTACAAAGGTACTGTGGGCATCGTCAACTTCGGAACCCTATAATTTGCGCGTGGCCCGACACGCACTTCGCCGGTTTTTTTTGTAGCATTAGACCAAGAATTCCATAATCTTGCATATTCATATAGCATACATGGAAGTCTCAAACACATGTTTGAAAGTAAAATAAACCCATTATGCGTCCCTACCGCAGCAAACAAAAGATCCAGTATGGGCAGTATACAAACATACCTGTAGACTTTGGAGTGATTGTAATGTCTGTATCAGTAGAATCCTTCCGGCTAAGATGATTTACTGATGTTGATGATGATCGCCCATCTATAGGCTTCAGGTTAAGAGAAACATCCTTTTCTGTAGTTTTATTGGATTGAAATTTATTGTAACAGGGTATATCTAAAAGAGAAAGATTCTAATTACCAACAGGTATGTATATGATAAGTAAATATCAAACTCACGGAAAAATGTATAAAAAATATAGCTTTGTACTGTGGGATTTGTATGTATGTATTATTTACGGTAAAACCATTGAAGTAAAAACCTGGTAGAGAAATATTTTCGATATATCAGATAGGTATGTATGTTAAGTATGTGACAATGAATAATTGCTTTGAATAAATATTTTATCTATGAATAAAAGATCCAATATGGGCAGTATACGAACATACCTGTAGACCTTGGTGTGATTGAAATGTCTGTGTCAGTAGAATCCTTCCGGCTATGATGATCTGCTGATGTTGATGATGATCGCCCGTCTATAGGCTTCCAGGTAAGAGAAAGTTCCTTTTCCGTAGTTTTAATGGTTTGAAATTTATTGTAACAGGGTATACCTAAAAGCGAAAAATTCTAATTACCAACAGGTATATGATAAGTAAAATATCAAACTCACAGAAAAATGCATAAAAAAATATTACTTTGGATTGAGATCATAGGTATTTTGTAGGTACGGTAAAACCATCGAATTAAAAACTTGGTAGAAAAATATTTTCAATATATCAGGTAGGTATATGATAAGTATGTGACAATTAATATTGCTCCGAATAAATATTTTATCTATACCTTCAATGTTTTGGTTATTTTGTGATACATCATTTAACTTATATTTCTTTTTTTCACAGCTCCCTGAATTCCCCGATACATTACCTGAAAATAAAATGTAACAAATAAGCCATAATCACACTAATTGGGGACCACGGAGCCACACAAGTCTTTTAAAAAGTGCACACACAAATATTTAGTTTCAGACAATGCAATTTCAACAAACAAACTGATTAGAGTTTTAAATAAAACCGGCCAAGAGCGAGTTGGACTCGCGCACGAAGGGTTTCGTACTATTACCTATACAACATTAAACACTTTATTTTACCCTTTTTTAATTAAGTTTAAATAAAACTTTTTTTTTAAATAATAAATAACGGTAATTAAAAAAAAAACTGTTGTTTTTTTGAAAAACCCACAACGGTTATAAGATAATTGAAAAAGGATAAAATAATTTATTTGACAGCATAATTATTATGTACATTGTACTAAATATCTATAGTTTATTTAATAGTACTAATATACATATACCTACTTAAGAGTAGTTTCGGTTTTGCACAAACATATGTTTACTGCAGCGCCCCCTGGTGAGTTGTCACCGACACCTATCTAAAAAGATGCACAAATCAAACCCCCAAACCCATCGCTAAAAATGGCATCAAAATCGGCCAAGTAGTTTTGGAGATAAATGGCAACATTGATTTGCACAACAAATATTTCCTGCAGCGCCCCCTGGTGAGGTGTCACCGTAACACCTATCTAAGAACATGCACCAATCAAACCCAAACCCATCACTGAAGGCAGCATCAAATTCGGCCAAGTAGATTTGGAGATAAATGGCAACATTGATTTGCACAACAAATATTTCCTGCAGCGCCCCCTGGTGAGGTGTCACCGTAACACCTATCTAAGAACATGCACCAATCAAACCCAAACCCATCACTGAAGGCAGCATCAAATTCGGCCAAGTAGATTTGGAGATAAATGGCAACATTGATTTGCACAACAAATATTTACTGCAGCGCCCCCTGGTGAAGTGTCACCATAACACCTATCTAAAAACATGCACCTATCAAACCCATCACTGAAGACAGCATCAAAATCGGACACAGGGCCTGATGAAGCAACTTTTTAAGTTTTTTGTATGGGGGTATATTTATTTTATTTTGTTTTTAGTGTTTGTTGTTATAGAGTAGCTGATGATGTATTCACATCATCTGTGAATGTTAAAACTGTCTAGCTATCAAGGTTCATGAGATAAAGCTAAAGATTGAGACAGACAGATGGACGGACAGAGGAGTCTTAGTAAGTCCCGCTTTCACCCTTTGGGTATGGAACTGTAAAAAAGGTAAATCTTGTAAGTATTATTAGTAGTCTAAACCCGTCGGTTAGCATGCATGTAGAAATGAATAAATGTTGATGAAGCGAAAGGTATAGGTACCTACCTATGCCAGGACCGTAGCAAGTGGATGGACATAATCTTTGCCTACCCCATTGGGAAAAAGTATGTATGTATAATGTATTTCTGTATGTATGTATGTAAATATTATGTTGTATGTCCATATTGTAAATTCAATATGCAATATAAAAAATATTTAAAGGATTTGTACCAAACCGACAAACAAGAAAACCTGTTAGTAATGTTTTTAATGTTAGTAACCTGTAACACCAAGCAAACATGACAAAACGCCACCATCCCACACACATTTACCTTGTGTTCCATTGTAGGCATGTAGGCATTGTAGACAAGGTCTGACACTCCGATCGCGTGACACATTGGTGTGGCCACTTTATTGTGACAATGTTTGTTTTGAAAGAAATATTTTCTGTCACTTTAATGCAAAATAAATTATTAACTCATTAAAATTGTCATTTACTTGTTTCAACACACAAAATGAGACAAGTTAAAAACAAAGGTCAGTCTTATCTTATGAAATGAATATTTAGCATATAGGTACATATAAGTTCATTAATTATTCGAGATCAAAAACATAATCTAATTACTCACAATAACATAGGCAATGCCATGAATTCACTTATATCATAAAATAGTTTGCTAATTAACCATGATTTTAGTCTCCTTTTGCATCTCTTATCCAGGCCAATAGGCAGTTATAAATTGCTGGTCCCGTTATATAAACACTGTGTTTCTAAGCTTGTGGAAGGGGGATTATAAGGCGATTACTCCTTAAGGGGTGACTTGTCTTTAATCGATTTAGTCCCAAATAAAGCAACTAAAGCTGCTTGACCAGTGGCAGATCCAGGGGGGGGGGGGGTTGCTAGGCAGCTCGGGCTCAACTTTCAAAGAAAAAAAACTCACCAATCATGAACAAGTCCAGGGCACTTTCATCAGGTTCAGACGATAATGAAGCGTCAGACTCAATTACACGACTTGGCTTCTTAGTCTTTCGTTTTTTGTCATCATCATAATCATTCAAATCACTTGTTGATTCCGCTTGTTTTGCCTTTTTACGGGCAGTCATTAAATCCGCTGAAAAGAGAAACAGCACATATTAGGGTGAATTCTGTGTGTTTGGGCTCTAAAGACACGATTTGGGTTCTCCCAAAGAAAATAAGAAGAAACTATGCGGGATCCCTTAAGCGAAACGCAGAAGAGTCTTGTTTCTTACCTGTTTCATAAAACTTTCTTTTAAGCGTTATTAGCTGCCACGTTTGCTTGTCTGGTGTTTCATGTTTAGTCAAGTATTTATTGTAATTAGAACTTGATCTTGGCCAAAACGACTCTTGTTTTTTGGGTGTTAGCCAACTACTGCTCACAATAACTATGTTATGATTCTCGTCATCCTCCTCCGCGACTATATAACTGTTTTTTACGTCCATAATAGGTAAAGGTAACCCAAAATACACCGCAGTCGCACAATAGCGAAGCAATAGCACACACAACCTGAAAGTTTATAGATAAATAATTTTACAACTCTTCACAAAAGACAACACTCACTTAGCCAGAAATTGATACCATTAAGTAAATAATTATTGGCTTATTACCTGTTTTCCGGCCAACGAAAAACTCATTTGAAAGACACGCGAGACGCCGACCGACGCTATGCGAAATCGCCAATTGCGAGCCACTCTAGTGTTGTGCGTGTGAATGCGAAAAATTCGATATCGATATATTAACGCTCGCTGACTCAACACGCAAACTAATATTTACAAGCGCATCAAATAGGGGTATTTATCTCTTAAAATTAATAAAAATTCCATGACAGAGAATAGTGACACTAAGCATTTTATGTTAATAGGTATTTAGCCACGCAAAGAAACGAAACTTTAAAAACTGGGTTTAAGTTTAAAATAGTTTTTTAGGGTTCCGTACCTCAAAAGGAAAAAACGGAACCCTTATAGGATCACTTTGTTGTCCGTCTGTCCGTCCGTCTGTCAAGACCCTTTTTCTCAGGAACGCGTGGAGGTATGAAGCTGAAATTTATATCAATTACTCAGGTCTACTGTCCCTTGAAGCTGTGAAAAAATCAAACTTCTAAGCCAACGCAATCAAAAGATACAGCCGTTTATGCCGCAAATTTTCGGCACTTGCAAGGGAATCAAAACCTACAGGGTGCTTCCGGTGAACTCAGAATCTTGAAATTTGGTACGAAGCAACGTCTTATAGCATAGATAAAGGAAAAATTACGAAAACCATAAATTTTTAGTTACATCACATAATATATATTATTTTAATAATTTTAACCTTACTACCCATTTCCTCATAAACGCGTAGAGGTATTAAATTGAAATTCATACCAAATACTCAGGTCTATAATACCTTTAAGCTGTAACAAAATCAAACTTCTATGTCAACGCAATCAAAAGAAACAGCAATTTAAGCTGCATATTTTGAAACTCGCAAGTACTCGCAAGGGAATCAAAACCTAAAGGGTACTTCCAGTCGACCTAGAATCTTGAAATTTGGCATGAAGCAACGTTTTATAGCACACATAAAGGAAAAATTCCGAAAACCTTAAATTTTTAGTTACATTACAAAATATATATTTTTTAAGATCTTTGTCTTAAATTTATGCTACTCCATCTTTCCCCATTGTAATGTTATGAATTTCATTTTGCAATAAAAATACCATAGTTATGACTCGATTGTCGTAAAGAACGAACTTTGTAAACCTTACAGGTTTGTACGGAACCCTCGGTGCGCGAGTCCGACTCGCACTTGGCCGGTTTTTTTTTTCATTTGCTCTGTGAAGGTAGACATAAGACTTTTTATGCTAATCGTCATTATTATAATTTCATTAATAAAGATTATTATCTGGGGGTACGGCAGTGCCCCCGCCAAGTCGAGCAAAAACAGGCACGGCCGTACCATCCTTTTCTCGAAGCCATTCTGGCCATTTTCGAGCCCCTGTAACTTCGTAGTGGAAAAAACTAGAAGCTTAAATTTTTCAGTGACCAAAAGACTATATTACCAAATTTCATTAAATTTGAACCAGTAGACGTCTTTCGGCTGAAATGATGATGATGATGATTTCGAAAAAAAACCGGCTAATAGAGAACCTCCTCTTTTTTTGGAAGTCGGTTAAATATTACAATCAATCACTTGACAAGAAACAAATAAAAAACACTGTTTGAATTAGATGGCGTTTCGGTGCAACAAGCGAGTCCAAAAGTAATGCCTAACCACCACAGTTTTATACCGCAAGTGGGCTTAATCGCCTTTATAAATATAATATATATATGTTCTTGTGAAATAAACTTTCATTTCATTTCAATATTATCATTAAATTAATACTAAATGTACCTAAATTATAAAACAGAACGGTAAATTTGTCTAAAAAACAATTTTATGAAAAATCACGTAAAAACGTTTAACCAACAAATGAAAGGTTAGTTGCAACCAAAATTATCCAGTTAAGTTTATTCTGTTCTGGCCATAGTTCTGACAAATAAAAGTAAAAAACCCTGAGGTTAATTTCGCGTTTTTTATCGTCTCCATTTTCCACAAAATTGTCAAAAACGAAGTCGTTTAGTAGGAAACAATGGTCATGATCTGCTAAATCACCGACAGGATAAGCGACACAAAGCCCATTCGATGCAGAAAAATTTCAACGGTGTATATAACCACCAGAGACTATAGAAGTATATAGACGTTTCCCGTCGAACAAAAAATCGTGACCTCAAGATAGCTGACCAACTAGATGGCGCTGCTCATTGAGTGAGGTCAATTACCATACTTACTTTGGGAATGTCAAATTATATGGATAATGAATGACCTGAATGTTCAGCGCCATCTAGTCCTGTTTTTTCTTCATAGTACGACAATGTTACGATTTTTTGTTCAACGGGAAACGTCTATGTACTTCTATAGTCTCTGATATAACTTAAGATCACCAAAAATGTCACTCAGTAAATTTCTCCTTTTCCAGCAGCGATATCTTCGTTTTAACTAGAAATATGTATGTGCAGTTTGGCTGTTAAATTTCAAAGTAATGTAATTTTTTTACTATCGAATTCAATCGACAACTAGCCAATGAAGTAAACGTGGGACATCCCTAAGCATGCTGCAACTCAATCATGGCAGCCAACTTGGCCGTCGGCGGCATCGGGTCGGAATGGGTTTTATGGCGCGAAAAATAACGGCATTTGTCAATTTTATATTCAGCTTCTGTTTTTAATGAGTAATTAAATAATAATAAAATATTTGTTTTTAGTTTTACATACAATTTTTTATACACTTGAAGTAGGTTATACCTTAATACAATTATAAAACATTAAAGTGACTCCGGAAACGACTAAAGCCCATAGATTCACAAAACAATGGCTGCATTCCGAATCGCGCTCAGAACGCTCACAGCACCTTGCATCCTTTTTCCTCCTGAAAGTCGTTTTACAAGAGGAAAAAGGATACGTGAGTGAGCGCGATTTGGAACGCAGCTAATATGGCTGGCGCGAATTCGCCGCGATTTTAACAATCGCGAGCTTCCGACCAATCAGAGATAGCGATTATGACGTGTGTTGGTCGGAACGGGAAATATTACTCGCATGCGATATAAACACCACACTATCATTGGTTGAATCAAGGGAACGGCAAAGTAATTTATTTCCATTCGGCTCATAAAAATAGTTAAAGTTTTGAACTTATAACATAATAACTAGAATGTGCATAACGAACGACGAAAAAACGGTCCGAGTGAGATAACGATGTCAACTCACGTCCAAACAAACTCACGTCGTGTTGGTAGGTAACGAAAGTTTAAAAGAAATTAGGAAGGAATACCTACAGCTGTTTAACTTATGACGAAACATAATAATTTACAACGTGATTGGTCGTCAGCTTCTTCTGCTTCTTCGGGTATATGCCGACATACGGAAACTTTCGACGTATCTCACGACGTCATCTTTAAACCACTGACAAAACACAATAATTTATAACGTGATCGTCGACGTCACTTTTAGGCGTATGTCGACGTACGGAATCTTTCGACTTGTTTTACAACGTCATCTTTAAACCACTGACCATATACGTAAATAATATAGACCCGGTCTAACGTACACGTAATATGTCCCCACTTCCTCGGTGTCCAATCCAAAGTTCTGTCACCGAGCGTGCGTGACAATAAGCCTTTTTATAAAAACTTTTTTCGAAACTGTTTCTCAGTATCTAAAAACTTGTCTCGTTGTTGGAAAAATGTGACCCAGCTTTAGTGTCACGATATAAGTTTAACTTTGGATTGGACACCAATGAAGTGGGGACACATGACATGTATCTACGTTAGGCCGGGTCCATACGAAGTATTATTTATGTCTATGCCACTGACGAAACACGACATATTACGACGTGATTTGCAACGTCGTCATCAGACCTATGACGAAACACAATAATTTATAACGTGATCGTCGACGTCACTTTTAGGCGTATGTCGACGTACGGAAACTTTCGACTTGTTTTACAACGTCATCTTTAAACCACTGACGAAACACGACATATTACGACGTGATTTGCAACGTCGTCATCAGACCTATGACGAAACACAATAATTTATAACGTGATCGTCGACGTCACTTTTAGGCGTATGCCGACATACGGAAACTTTCGACTTATTTTACAACGTCATCTTTAAACCACTGATGAAACACGACATATTACGACGTGATTTGCAACGTCGTCATCAGACCTATGACGAAACACAATAATTTATAACGTGATCGTCGACGTCACTTTTAGGCGTATGCCGACACACGGAAACTTTCGACTTGTTTTACAACGTCATCTTTAAACCACTGACGAAACACGACATATTACGACGTGATTTGCAACGTCGTCATCAGACCTATGACGAAACACAATAATTTATAACGTGATCGTCGACGTCACTTTTAGGCGTATGCCGACACACGGAAACTTTCGACTTGTTTTACAACGTCATCTTTAAAACACTGACGAAACACGACATATTACGACGTGATTTGCAACGTCGTCATCAGACCTATGACGAAACACAATAATTTATAACGTGATCGTCGACGTCACTTTTAGGCGTATGTCGACGTACGGAAACTTTCGACTTGTTTTACAACGTCATCTTTAAACCACTGACGAAACACGACATATTACGACGTGATTTGCAACGTCGTCATCAGACCTATGACGAAACACAATAATTTATAACGTGATCGTCGACGTCACTTTTAGGCGTATGTCGACGTACGGAAACTTTCGACTTGTTTTACAACGTCATCTTTAAACCACTGACGAAACACGACATATTACGACGTGATTTGCAACGTCATCATCAGACCTATGACGAAACACAATAATTTATAACGTGATCGTCGACGTCACTTTTAGGCGTATGCCGACATACGGAAACTTTCGACTTGTTTTACAACGTCATCTTTAAACCACTGACGAAACACGACATATTACGACGTGATTTGCAACGTCGTCATCAGACCTATGACGAAACACAATCATTTATAACGTGATCGTCGACGTCACTTTTAGGCGTATGCCGACATACGGAAACTTTCGACTTATTTTACAACGTCATCTTTAAACCACTGATGAAACACGACATATTACGACGTGATTTGCAACGTCGTCATCAGACCTATGACGAAACACAATAATTTATAACGTGATCGTCGACGTCACTTTTAGGCGTATGCCGACACACGGAAACTTTCGACTTGTTTTACAACGTCATCTTTAAACCACTGACGAAACACGACATATTACGACGTGATTTGCAACGTCGTCATCAGACCTATGACGAAACACAATAATTTATAACGTGATCGTCGACGTCACTTTTAGGCGTATGCCGACACACGGAAACTTTCGACTTGTTTTACAACGTCATCTTTAAAACACTGACGAAACACGACATATTACGACGTGATTTGCAACGTCGTCATCAGACCTATGAAGAAACACAATAATTTATAACGTGATCGTCGACGTCACTTTTAGGCGTATGTCGACGTACGGAAACTTTCGACTTGTTTTACAACGTCATCTTTAAACCACTGACGAAACACGACATATTACGACGTGATTTGCAACGTCGTCATCAGACCTATGACGAAACACAATAATTTATAACGTGATCGTCGACGTCACTTTTAGGCGTATGTCGACGTACGGAAACTTTCGACTTGTTTTACAACGTCATCTTTAAACCACTGACGAAACACGACATATTACGACGTGATTTGCAACGTCATCATCAGACCTATGACGAAACACAATAATTTATAACGTGATCGTCGACGTCACTTTTAGGCGTATGCCGACATACGGAAACTTTCGACTTGTTTTACAACGTCATCTTTAAACCACTGACGAAACACGACATATTACGACGTGATTTGCAACGTCGTCATCAGACCTATGACGAAACACAATCATTTATAACGTGATCGTCGACGTCACTTTTAGGCGTATGCCGACATACGGAAACTTTCGACTTATTTTACAACGTCATATTTAAACCACTGATGAAACACGACATATTACGACGTGATTTGCAACGTCGTCATCAGACCTATGACGAAACACAATAATTTATAACGTGATCGTCGACGTCACTTTTAGGCGTATGCCAACACACGGAAACTTTCGACTTGTTTTACAACGTCATCTTTAAACCACTGACGAAACACGACATATTACGACGTGATTTGCAACGTCGTCATCAGACCTATGACGAAACATAATAATTTATAACGTGATCGTCGACGTCACTTTTAGGCGTATGTCGACGTACGGAAACTTTCGACTTGTTTTACAACGTCATCTTTAAACCACTGACGAAACACGACATATTACGACGTGATTTGCAACGTCGTCATCAGACCTATGACGAAACACAATAATTTATAACGTGATCGTCGACGTCACTTTTAGGCGTATGTCGACATACGGAAACTTTCGACTTGTTTTACAACGACATCTTTAAACCACTGACGAAGCACGACATATTACGACGTGATTTGCAACGTCGTCATCAGACCTATGACTAAACACAATAATTTATAACGTGACCAGCGACGTCACTTTTAGGCGTATGCCGACATACGAAAACTTTTGACGTGATTTTTGACGTAAATTATTTCCATAAGACGTAAACTTTAAAAAAATCACTAAAAATTCACGTCATAATTCACGTCTTCTGGCAGAAATTGTTGACTGGGATTACACAAGAGAGTCAATAAAACAATACAATACAATACAAATACACTTTATTGAACACCAAAAAACAATTACACAAGTAAATACAATAAACAAAGAAGAAGGGGTGACAACAGGCGGTCTTATCTCTAAAGAGCGATCTCTTCCAGACAACCTTTGGGTAGTGGAATGTGTGAAAAAAACGTAAAAGTAGGCAGGTGGTGCACATTAGAATTACATACAATGAATAAATAAAATGCAAACAAATCAAAGAACAAACATAAACATATAATAAATACATATAATATACATATAATAAACAAAACATAAAAGTACTTTGTTTCACACTAGCTTGAGTCCGCGACTTCGCCCGCGTGGAATTCGTCTATCGCGCTCCCTCGGGGACTATATGTTCTTCCGGGATAAAAAGTAGCCTTTATCCTCCCACGGGACTCCAACTATCTCCACACCAAATTTCATTTAATTTTAATATAATCAACTACTACTAACCCGTTTCGATTTCAGGGTTCGTAAGCGTAGCACAGTTCAAAAGTGAATACACTTTTTGCAGCCTCAGCCTGTACACCACATTAAGACTATTTAATTGCTGCTGACTGTACTATACCCGGAAGAGACATAAAAAAGGTAAAAAAAGGGATTGTACGAACAGGTTCCCTGGACTGGTCCCGGGAGAAAGTTCCTAGATGATGGATGCGCGGGATCACTTTCGAAGGAGATTGAACTCGCATGAACTCCTGCTACCTTGGTAGTTGAACTTGAAATGGCTGTCAGTTACTACATATGATGATGATGTCATGATCATGAGGATGTAGCAATGTTTTTTTTCACAATGATTAAAATGTTAAAAAATACTCATTGAACGAGCGAGCGAATCGTTTCCATTTCAACTTGGCCAAAAATGGCGAAGTTATGGGGTCAAAAGTCCGAAATATTAATTAAATAATAAAAATCTTGGGACATTTCACACATATTGACCTAGACCCAAACTAAGCAGGCTTGTACTATGGGTGCTAGACAACGATATAAATACTTATATAGAGAAATACATACATATATAGATACTAAACATCCATGACTCGAGTACAAACATTCGTGCTCATCACACAAAGTTTGCCCCGAGCGGGACTCGAACCCGCGACCATCGGAACAGAAGGCAGGGTCACTACCAACTGGACCAATCCGGCCGCCAAATTATCATTATCAATATTAAGAAACTGTTTTAAGCTATGCAAAAAGTGGACTAGCGATCTACCAGCTCTCAGAGCCACTATTTATTTATTTATCTATTGGGAGATAAAGATAAAACAGAAACATCAAAAATAATATAATTATAATGTAAACAGGAATATGCTATAGTTAAGTTGTTTCCATAAGCATTATCTCACTGAGAAACAAAACGAGTATATTAATATATTTATATAATATTATAAATGCGAAAGTAACTCTGTCTGTCTGTCTGTCTGTCTGTTACCTCTTCACGCTTCAACCGCTGAACCGATTTGGATGAAAATTGGCATGGAGATAGTTGGGGTCCCGGGAAAGGACATAGTTCCCGCGTGTACGCGATAACCTAATTCCACGCGGGCGAAGTCGTGGGCAGAAGCTAGTTTAGTTATAATTTTAACCAGTAAATTGCGTGTTCAGTCTATTTTGTGTTCTTAATTGCCAATTTTTTTAACAAATGTTTTTTCAGATCCTTCTAATTTTGCTTACAAAAAATTTAAGATTTGTTCAAGATTTGGATTTGGGGGTCTTAGACAAAGCGATTGTTAATTTGTACTCTTTATTAAATTAATCTTAGCTCCTAGCTCATTAGTTAATGTTATTAAAAAAATTTTTGCTAAAATATATCATTTTAATTAGGTGCCTTATTCCCGATTTTATTAATATGTTTTTATTAATTAACTCTTGTCTGAGGGGATGGGTGTTTGTTACACTAAATTATAATCGTATTTTGATAAAAGTTAGTAGGTACCCTATACATTTATCATCATCATCATCATCATCATCATTTCAGCCGAAAGACGGCCACTCAGACCGGTCCTGTGCTACTTGCTTCCACCGGTTTCCCGCGACTTTCACGAGGTCGTCGCTCCATCTTGTTGGAGGCCTACCGACAGCTCGTCTCCCGGTTCGCGGGCGCCACTCGAGAACTTTCCGGCCCCATCGGCCATCAGTCCTGCGAGCAATGTGCCCCGCCCACTGCCACTTAAGGCTCGCAATTCTTCGGGCTATGTCGGTGACCCTAGTTCTATATCGGATATCCTCATTTCTGATTCTATCACGCAGAGAAACCCCGAGCATAGCCCTCTCCATTGCCCTCTGAGTGACTTTGAGCCTTCTTATGAGGCCCATCGTAAGCGCCCACGTCTCGGAACCATAAGTCATCACTGGCAACACACACTGGTCGAAGACTTTCGACTTTTATATTTTGATCATACTAATTAACAACCAAATTTTTATGCCGAAATCCCCACGAGATCGAATTTTAACACATTCTATCTATATTCCATACGCTTTTATCTATTAGAAAACGAATTCAATTATCACTTTAAAAACCCTCACATCCAATAAAAAAGAGCCTACAAAAACATTCAAAAAAGCCTCTGTATGCTCTTCCCACCATTTTCCCTATAATAAAAGAGAAATGCCCTTACCCTAAGGCATTGCACTCTAGGGGGGGAGGGGAGGTGCGCCTGGGCATTCCACTATCGCTTTCCGAGCTTTCTTCCGCGCAGCCTTGGGTTTTTGGGACTGAGGAGCCGTGGAGTTGCCTAGAAGAGATTGTGTTAAAAAAATATTCGATAGTAATAGGTTAAATATACCTCCCTAAAGCGAACCTTACCCTATTTATTATTATTATTATTATTGGGGGGGTTTTGTAGGCCATATGTGTGTCACCTCGACCATAGCTGATCTTTTGTGACGGCCCTTTTGTGTTTTGTTATAATTCACCTGTGATACCCGTTGAGTCCAGGAATTTCCAGATTCTTTGGGCGGTGATATTTTGTACCTCTTTTGGGTGCATTATATGCCTCCCTAGGTAGATACTACGCTTTTGCATGAAAGGTCCGCACTCACAGAGGATATGCAGGGGCGTTTCCTCTGCTTCGTGGCAGAATCTGCACGTTGTGCCTTCTTTCATTCCCATTTGGGCTAGGTGTTTGTTCAGTTTGCAGTGTCCAGTCAGGCTCCTGGTTACTGCACACGTTTTATATCTTTTGAGACGTAGTATCTCTTTAGATAGTTTTGTCGCATAGCCCTTAATTAGAGCTTTCGAGTGTCTTTGTCCAGGTACAGACTTCCACAGCTCGATAGCCTTCGATTTGTGTTCATTTTCGAGAATTTGGTAAGCTCCTTGTTTGGTCACACCACAGAAAGGTTCGGGGCCAACCTGGGGGTTGTCGGCTCCGTTTCTGGCGAGCTCGTCCGCTTTCTCGTTTCCTTCTATGTTGGAATGCCCAGGGACCCATCTAAGAATTACTTTGTTGGATCTGCCTAGGGCGTTTAGATTTTCTCTACATGTTTGTACTAGCTTTGAGTTAAGCTCAAAGGAGTCTAGTGCCAGGATAGCCGCTTGGCTATCTGAGTTGATGTAGATGGTTTGGTGTTTAAGTTTTCTATCCAGGTTGATTTCCGCACATTTATTGATGGCGAAAACCTCCGCTTGAAAGATTGAGGCTTCAGTGCCTAAATTAATGCTGATTTTAAATTTTGGCCTCTGTCCAAAAACACCGCATCCTACATCTTGTCCTTTTTTGGATCCATCTGTATACCAGATGTGGCTGCCCTCCTTGAAATCTATTTGGTTGTTCAACCATATGTCCCGAGGTGGCAACTCTGCTGAGAAGAGTTTAGTGAAATTGCATACAGTATGCATGTCATCATTGGGCATATTCATGACCCTGTGTTCAAGCGTTGAGTTCTTAAAAGTTTTCAGAGCTTGTGAGCGCCATTTTGTGTTCGTCTGTGAGCATATTCTATAAATACCCTATTTAGCAGAAATGCATTTTTCTCCACAAAAAAATTATACAATAAGCTGCCAAATTGTATTAAAGACAGTATGGATAGGGAATTTAAAAGAAAAGTAAATAATTATTTGATGGAACATTGTTTTTACTCAGTCAGAGAGTTTTTAGATTGATTTTAAGTAAACTTGGACATGTATTTCTAACTTATAATTTATTGTATTGAATATTTCAATTTATATTTAGATATTTTTAATGACTATTTTTAAAACCATGACATTTTGTATACATTTACACGTCGCGTCCGCGGCAGAATATGAGAGTCTTGACAATTTTGTAACACCTGTTATTGTATACCATGTTCTTTGTAAATAAACTTACTTACTTACTAAAAAAAAACACAGGGCGCCAAGGTTTCCCTTCAACTTGGCTCGGGTGAAATTAGATGAAAATAAGTTTTCCCTGATATGAGACCTAGCTAGATCGATTTTTCGCACCCGTAATCCGCTTTATTACTAAATTCGTCCAAGTCTGTGATTATTTCTACAATTTCTGAGATAGTTTGTGAGTATGTACTTGCGTTATTTTTTCTCATTTACATTTATTCATAACTACCATTTAAGATAGGTCCAGTTAGGTTAGCTTGTTGAGTTACGTTAGCTTATTAAAACTATACAGACAGTATGAGAGGCTTTAATTCTGCACAATTTATCATAGTAACACCTAAAACATGTAGACCAAGGGCCCATGGCGACTCCACAGTCCTGTCCAGGAGTGAACGAACTAAATAGGCGAGATGCTCCCGGCTCCTACTTTCTCCGAGGTGAAGGCCCGGCCGATGCTCCGTCTTCCGCATGCGCGCGCGGAAAATTCGGGTATATAGGGCCAATGAGTTTGGACCTTTTTGCCCGACTGCACTAGAAGGAGGGTTATGATTTTCACTTGTAAATACGGGGTTAAACAGAGCACAGAATCAGCTATCGGTATCAGTTATCGATTGATGTGAATCAGCTAAGTATGTTTCATAGGTTTTTTTTCGAGTTGGTAAAAAAATAGATAAGAGTTAAAATGGAATGCCTATTATGCCAGTAATTTCACCATCTGCTCTACCGCCTTACCGAAGCACAACAGTACGAGCAGCAAGCACTATTAAGTAAGACGATGGTAGCTATCCGGACGGGCCTTGCACCAGGTCCTACCACCAGCAAGGAACAACAAAAACCTTCTTCATACAGGCTGAATCTGAATAGCCTGTTTCTGAATAGTATGTTTCTAATTTCAAACGTATATTCGTATTTTACTATTGGAGACGTCAAATTCGGAATAAAAAATAAAATGATAATTGTTTAAAAAGATAACACCGTGGTGGACGCGCCAAAGAGCTTAGATTTTTAAAGTTCAAATTTGTTTTTTGATATCTTCTGAATTATTATTCATTGCTTTTCTTGATGGCAATGTTGCTTCCCAGTAAGATCTTTACCCAAAAAAAGCCTGACTCTTATAGTTTAATTTTCATGAAGTTAACATGGGTGGACAAGTGCAAAACATTAAATCTGATATTCACCCAGTAAGTGTACAATTATGGAGGGTTGAAGTAAAGGAGCGCAATGTTTATAGTTCCAAAGGTGGACACCAAATCGGGTAGGTTGGGGGCGCTGCGGTCGCCACTCCAGTCAAGCCACCTAGGCGGATAGTCTGCAGTAGCGCCTTCAGATGGCGCTGCTG
Source organism: Aethes cnicana (assembly GCA_963971205.1). Taxonomy (NCBI): domain Eukaryota; kingdom Metazoa; phylum Arthropoda; class Insecta; order Lepidoptera; family Tortricidae; genus Aethes; species Aethes cnicana. The sequence continues at coordinate 1,262,136 of OZ020293.1, forward strand.
AGGCGAAAACGCAGCGAAAATGGTAGTAGAGTGTGTTTTGTTTTGTTTCTTATCAAATCCGCTGGACACGTTTTCAACTGTTTCGCCATATAAGATTGCGCTCCTTACCAAGACACATTCCACACTCCATATGTACAATTATAACATAGTTACCACCTGTACCTACAAACTTTGGAGTTCTTGGATTTAATCAATTTAAACTAATACCTAATTGAATTTAAAATAATTAACTCGACTGCTTGCAGACTTTTGGCATCCCCAGTGTCACTTTCAAACAAGACGAATTTAACGACATGGTCTTCGTAATCTAAAATCCATTAAGCTGTTTAGGCTATAACTTGCTATACAACGTGCCAAATAAATATACTTACCTACATACATACACTCGAAAAACATAGCCCTCCTTCTATCGCAGCGGGTGAAAATAATAATAAGTAGGTACCATTTAATTTAAATCAAGTTATTTAACCCTCTTCCGTCCGCTTTGTAACACGAGCGCCGAGTCATCCGCAGGTGTTGAATGGACTCGCTGTTTCAGCGAATGTTATTAAGGCGTTTATTGTTCCAGTGCACCCTCTGCGGAATGTGTCTTCTGTGTAAATTAGTCATGCCGTCCAGTTCATGGCGCTCTGGTACTTTCCGAGGAAATTTAATGGTAAGTATTCAATTAACACGAATCAAATCAAATCATTTATTTGTCCAGAATACAGGTAATATTATAATCCATCTTAATCTAATATATAAAAATAAGTCGGGTTTTCCTCCCGACGCTATAACTCCAGAACGCACGAACCGATTTCCACGGTTTTGCATTCGTTGGAAAGGTCTCGGGCTCCGTGAGGTTTAAGGCGGTACGAAGTCCGCGGGGTCAGCTAGTCTAATATATAAAAATAAGTAGGGTTTTCCTTCCTGACGCTATAACTCCAGAACGCACGAACCGATTTCCACGGTTTTGCATTCGTTGGAAAGGTCTCGGGCTCCGTGAGGTTTAAGGCGGTACGAAGTCCGCGGGGTCAGCTAGTTATTTATAAAGCCGTGGTGGCCTAGTGGTTCGACCTACTGCCTCTCATGCCGAGGGTCGGGGGTTCGATTCCGGCTCGCACCTCTAAGTTTACCTAAGTGCGAAATTCAATTTGAATTTTCCATGAGCTTTTCGGTGAAGGAAAACATCGTGAGGAAACCTGCACACATCTACGAAGTAATTCAAAGATGTGTGTGAAGTCCCCAATCCGCATTGGGCTCGCGGGGGGACTATATAGCCCAAACCCTCTCATGATGAGGGGAGACCTGTGCCCAGTAGTGGGACGCAAATAGGCTGTAGTAGTATAACCCATCTTCTAATATCACAAAATTCTCGTGTCACAGTGTTTGTAACCAAACTCCTCCGAAACGGCTCGACCGATTCTCATAAGAATTTTGTAGTGTATGTTCAGTAGGTCTGAGAATAGGAGGTAAGCTATTTTTCATACCCAAAAAAAATCCAAGGCGGTACGAAGTCCGCGGGGTCAACTAGTATCCCATAATATATTACTTACAAATGCAAAAGTAACTCTGTCTCTCTGTCTGTTACATGTGTATAATTTTGGCGTCAATTTCAAAGACTACAGTGAGACTTACGTACCCATGTTTGGAAAATGTAGCCGAAAAAAAAAAAAAACCGACTTCAAACTCCGACAGCCTACAAAGTCGGTGTCAAGTGAACCGACCCAAAGCTGATGACAATCTTTAGTGAAATAGATTTTTTTATTTAATTTTTTTTTTCCTCGATTTTTTGCTAGTGGTAAGGCCTGGTGCTAGGTCCGTCGGGGTGATACCACCGTATTTCCCCGCTAACCTGCCGCCAGATCGCATTGCTCGCACTGTTGGGTTCCAGTATAGGGGGTTAGCCTTTGAAATTTCTGCCACAGAGGCATTCCAGAGGTTTCTTAATGGGGGATCATAGACCCAGCTCAGCCGTCACTGTCACTCGTGGGACGAGTGAAAGAGAAAGCGCTACGCACAGAACGCCCGATTTAATTACTTTTTAACACGTTTTAATTTCTATAAAAATACCGTCAAAAAAAATGGCATTTATAAAGCTGTTGATGTATGCATATAATATGGATATTTTTTGTGTTATAATTAGTTTTACACTGTTTGATATAATAAACTGGAGTAAAGTTGGATTCAATGTCCGAGTTAGAGGTTACTTTGGAATTAAATTATATCGAGCGAAGTTTCGTGAAACGTGTATCGAAAGCTGTCAATGGAAGGATGATATAATCAAATATAACATATGTTTTTTTTCATATTTTTAACTTTTAACATTTCTTAGAAAAGTATGATCTTAAATGAGCAATTTGACGATGCTGGGTCAGGGAAGGGCCTTAATGGGGGATCATAGGATTTCAGTATCCATGGGCCGCATTGACTATTTACCGACAGGTGGGCTGTGCGCTCGTTTGCGACAATGCCAAAAAACGTACAAAAATGTATTGTTTTTACAAATACAAATACAAATTCGTTTATTCTCCATATTAGCATGTAACATTCCTTAGTTTAACAATTCACATAGGCACTCTGTAGTGTCACAAATAATCATAGGCATTAACTATGGAAAAAGGGTATGGGCACAGCTAATGCTGATTTTAAGCCCATCCGACGTCAATATAAGAATAAAGAATAAGAATAATGTTTATTTACCAGAAAAATAAATTGATGGCAATTATGTTCCAGCAGCATGTTTAACGCATTCACTGCCACTTCTTTTTACGAACTTTCGCCAGGTGTCATAAAGGGAACATTGCAACGCACATGTGCGTTCGAGGCACTGCGGGAAAGTCAGCAAAACGCATAAATGCGTCGGTGGCAGTGAATGCGAATCCAATATAATAACATTTTCAGGATGCTGTTCGGACTTCCTCGATTCTGCAGCGCCTTTGGGATGTTTGCCGATGCTAGCGTGGAGGATTTTTATGCCATAGTGCGAAAGAAGACGGCCTCTGTGGTGATGCAGATGAGGGGGAGCACGAATAGCATTCTGAAAATGATAGCCGAGAGGTGGGATTCGGATATTATACGCCGTTACACCCACCTTCATATCTTTAAAAAATAAAATAAATAAATAAATAAATAATAGGCTACCTTTTAATATTAGTTTACTAACATAGTCTTGTAAGTATTTTTGTAACTAACAATCTATGGATCTTTTAAATCTGATAATAAATAATTTTTATTTTATTTATTTTATTTATAATGCCTTAACGGCAGTTATGTTTAGTTTTAGTTGTTTCTGTGTCTAATGCCCCTAGTGGTATGCGCACGAGCAGTCCAGTTGCGCGCCGGTATCTAGGGCTTACGTAACGCGACGGAACCAGGGCAGAACGCACTTTCGCGACTGACCGTCTTGTCCCCATGTTACGTCACAGTACCACCCCTTAAGAATTTAGTAGCTAGCTAGATAACTCACATACAGTAATACTTACTAATTGTGTGTAATGTGTATAGAGATCTTCTACTATCTAAAGTCCCGCGCCTTCATATTTGAGAATGAGAATGAGAATGAGAATTATTTATTTCAAAATTCCACATATGTTATCTTAAAACTAATTACAAATTTTACCTTATTCCCAATTACTTAACATACGGAAAATTTTGAAAAAGGTATCTTCTCAGCTTTGGTCGAAAAACGCCTAGGACGTTCCGACGCTGGTTTTCAGAGGACCCAGTGTGAGTGTGTACGTGTGGGTGTCCGTGTGAGTGTAGGTTAGATGTGATGGTAAATAGGTATGAATGACTGTATGTGCATCGTAGGATTTGAAGCTAGAGTGACCAGATAGATTTTATAATATAAAACAGACATAAATATATACATATATAAATTCTACACGAACTACCGCCTAAGTGTTGGCCATTTGAAGCTCAATCAGAAGCTTTATGAGGTTTTTCTTAAAAGAGAAAACTGACTTGCAGTTTCTGATTGGCGGATTGGATATTTCAAAACGCTTCAATTTTATTATTATTATTTAAAAAGCACCAGCAACACTCTCAACGCATAGTTGATGGCTGTCTCAGCACGCACACATGTGTAGAGAGTGTTGGTGGTGCTTTTTAAATACATTGAAGCGTTTTGAAATGTGAAGGCGCGGGACTTTAGATAGTAGAAGAGCTCTACCTAACATAAGTGCTAGTAAGTATAGAATAGGTATCCCGAACCCGAATACCATAGACTATGGCGAATCTTTTTTTGTTCGAAAGGTGGTACTTCCAAGTTGGTCCCATATTAATTTGGTTCAGTTCTGGTGATGGGATCCATGAGAAAATGAGGGAACTCCTCAAATTTTGCTAGCACGTAGGTGATTTTGGTGTCAATTTCGAAGACTTCAGAGCTACTTATGTATTTCTATAGTAATGTTTGGAAAGTGTAGCCGAAAAAAAAAAAGAAATACAAACATTCAAACTCCGATAGACTGCGAAGTCGGTGCCAAGTGAACCCAAACAAATGATAATCATATAGTGAACTTGACATTGACATCGCAGCCTGTCGGATTTAAAGGCGGTTTTTTTTTTTAATTTTTTTTGGCTGTTATGGCAACATTGGTGATGAGTCTAGATCTACCCGCCACAGCTTACGTCACAGCGGCCAGTAGGAAACGTCCACGGTGCTCTTAATATCGTTTACATAAGAGTGTCGACAGCGGCCGCGTTGTTTACTTCTGTGATTCGGCAATTCGGTGCGCCATCTGAGGGTGATTATACATACGAGTACATACCTATTGTGTTTTTAGAAGAAGAAAAAATCATCCTCTTTTTTCAACAAAAATATAACAACAACAACATCAACAACAACAACAACAACAACACCAACAACATCAACAACACCAACAACAACAACGACAACTACAACAACAACAACAACAATACTCTGTATTGAACACCATATTATACAAAACACAGGAAATACAGAAAGGATACACAGTTAATAGGTAAACAACATAGATTGGCGATAACGTTGTAGTTCCAATTTGAATTTAACACTGAGCTTTTCGCTGAAGGAAAACATCGTGAGGAAACCTGCACGCATTTGTGAAGCAATTCAAAGATGTGTGTGAAGTCCCCAATCCGCTCTGGGCCCGCGTGGGGACTACAGCCCATACCCTCTCGTGATGAGAGGAGGCCTGTGCAGCTTTAGCCATAGGCAGCGACCAAGCACGAAATAACTTAATAGGGATGACGACAGGGTGAAGAAATCGAAATTCTAATTAGTCCGTCAGTCAGGTAATAAAAAAAATATTATTATTAGACACGTATTTTTTGTTTTATCGAATTAACAAAGAATGACTAAGTTAAAACGCATTAAAGTTGGAGAGTGGGGGCTAACTACGTCACCGTTAGGTATAAATCGTACCTAACCGTGAGACGTCACGCGACATTTCAACTCAATATATCCCCGTATAAGTTTGATTACGTGAAAAAATAAAAAATACGTGTCCAATACTATTCAATAATCTTCCTGATCGACTAAGGAACAGTTGTCGTCATCCCTATTCCTTCGTATTTAAAAATAATCATTAGCTTTAAATATATTACTAAGTCAAACATTTTAAGCGAGAGACCTCATCATGTTCTTATTGACATGCATTAATGAACTCTTTTATACATGATGTATTTCATTATTTATTGACATTTTGAGATTGTCGACAATTATGGAATTTATATTTATTTGACAATGGAGGCCATCTCCATATATTTTTTTCTGGACCCTTGGAGACTATACATCTCTAAGATCTTAGATTTAAGTTTAAGTTAGGGACTATACATCCCTTCAATGTAATTTTAGTACGTACCTATATGTATATTTTATACATGTAATGTAAACTTTGTAAATTTTGAAAAAAGACCTTCTGCTTGAGTTTGTTGCGGCGCTTCTTCTCAAGCAATGGGTCTAGGAAGCGCTGGTAAATTCTCTTCTGACGTGTAAAAGTGCCGCTATGTGGCCAATTTGCTGAATAAATGATTGAATTGAATTGAATTCGAAGTTATAAACCCCATATAGATAGCGCGAAGGAAAAAAATATACACAACGAAAAGCTGTTCAAATATGGCAGATTACTTATCAATGCAATTTGCAGGAAAAAACTGCTAGAGATGAACGGACGATAAAAAATGATAACAGGCCATTCAAATGCAGGCCGATGCACTGGGTGTAATGCACTTATTAAAATCTAGAATCTTCTAGGGATTTGAAAATGACATTTCATTTATTATTTATTTATTTAAACTTTATTGCACATAAAGAAAACTTAGTGTACAAAAGGCGGACTTAATGCCTTGAGGCATTCTCTACCAGTCAATCTTTAGGCAAAGCAGAAAATGGTTAGGAGCGGTGCCAAAAAAAAAACAACATTACTGAATATACTTAAACACTAGCAAAGAACAAATATACTTACATTAAATAAGCATACTTAAACTTAATACATCTACATATATTTTATGACTTTTTATGTAGGTACTAGTTCCTGCCCACGACTACACACGCATCAAAAATCAGCCCAGAGGTAGGTAACTGACAGACCGACAAAGAAACAGAGTAACTTTTGCATTTAACTATAAGTAGCTTCTGCCCGCGACTTCGTCCGCGTGGAATTCGGTTATAGCGTTCCCGCGGGAATTGGCTATGGGTGAAAAATGACAATGTGCTCGATTATTTTTTTATGGATAGGAATAACCTTCCGTATCAAGAGAAAAAAATCTCAGAATTTTCCGTGCCGTCGATTTCGCGTAAAAAAAAGAAATTGATTTTGTGTTATGACGATTGAAATAAAGGTCAATAATGTCAATAGTGTCAACACTTTTTTTCAAGAAGTAGTGCTGCATACTTGGACCAAGGAAACACCTTTATTTCAATCGTCATAACGCAAAACCAATCTTATTTTTTACGCAGAATCTACGGCACGGAAAATTCTGAGATTTTTTTCTCTTGATATGGAAGGTTATTCCTATCCTTAAAAAAATAATCGAGCACATTGTCATTTTTCACCCATAGCCAATTGAGCGTAAAACCTTCCTGTGCTATCTATTGAAAGAAAATCGCATCAAAATCCGTTGCGTAGTTTTAAAGATCTAGCAATACATAGGGACAGACAGCAGGAAGCGACTTTGTTTTATACTATGTAGTGAAGTATGATACCTACGAGTATGGAATATGGATAGTGTACCTTTATAGGGGACGTTCATAAATTAAATGAGGTGATTTTTGCGATTTTTTAACCCCCCTACGACAGCTCACGAAGAGACTGGAACCCTCGTGAGATGTCGTAAGATTCAGCCATCCCTCAGCCCAAAATCTCACGCGAGATTTTCTTCAGATATAAGTATAGCTACTTATTTTCTTTGTTCTACAACAATCGTATAAAAGACATTTTTATTAAAATAGAAATAGGTGCTAATTTTATAGAGTACGAGTAGGGTAGCCACCAAGATAAGTCGTAGTTCGTTTTAGTCGAATTCGTTTATCGCGCTCCCGCGGGAACTATGCGTTTTTCCAGGATAAAAAGTAGCCTATGTCCTTTCCCGATACCCAAACTATCTCCATGCCAAATTTCATCTCAATCGCTCCAGCACCATTTATAATATTATATTATTAAGGATGTAAGTATGCCCGTCCCCTAGGAACTAAGATTCGACTTCGACTCTTTAGTTTATGGCCACTGTCACTGAGCCTTCAGGACAATTCTGCCAGTATCAAGTGCTGAACTAAGATTCTATGCTAGCATTTTCATCGGTTTACCTACCCCCTTACCGGAACTACAGAAGAAGTAAGGTACACTTAGAATGACAACCTTCAAAATCATTCATTCGATGTCCATGGGCCGCAGTGACCACTTACCATCAGGTGGGCTGTGCGCTCGTTTGCCATTGGTATAAATAAAATAGCGTACGCCCGAGATAAGTGTTAAATGCGATAATAGGGATGACGACAGGGTGAAGAAATCGAAATTCTAATTAGTCCGTCAGTCAGGTAATAAAAAAATATTAGACACGTGTTTTTTGTTTTATCAAATTAACAAAGAATGACCATGTAGTTAGCCCCCACTCTCCAACTTCAATGCGTTTTACATTGAAGTTGGAGAGTGGGGGCTAACTACGTCACCGTTAGGTATAAATCATACCTAATCGTGACGTCACGCGCCATTTCAACTCAATATATCTCCGTACAAGTTTGATTACGTGAGAAAAGAAAAAATAACGTGTCCAATACTTTTCAATATTCTTCCTGATAGACTAAGGAAGAAAAATTGTCGTCATCCCTATAGTCACTGCCTAGGTTTATAGGCTAATAGGTATGTAGGATTGGCTAGGTAGGATTCGAAGTTTAGTTCAGTTTTTTTCCCCACATTTTTTTCACACACATTTTCCAGCTCCTTGACGTCTTGTACGAGTGGTACTTCTAGCTTTGTTCAGGAAAGGTTTTTCTCACATATAGATATATGAATAATGACGTAAAATTTCTATTGCACTGTGAATCATAAGTTTGGAACATCATTTTTAGGGTTCCGTACTGGTGAAAGGTTAAAACGGAACCCTATTACTAAGACTCCGCTGTCCGTCTGTCTGTCCGTCTGTCACCAGGCTGTATCTCATGGACCGTGGTGGCAGCTAGACAATTGAAATTTTCACAGATGATGTATTTCTGTTGCCGCTATAACAAATAATAAAAAAAAATCAAGGGGGCTCCCATACAACAGACATGATTTTTTCCGTTTTCATAGATAATGATACGGAACCCTTCCGACTCGCGGTTAGCCGGTTTTTAATCAATTGTTCACCCAGCCGAGTGCATTGCTCGGGATCCGAACCCTCTATCGGTTAGTCTCAGGTGCTTGATCGAGTGAACATACGATAAAAAAAATCATAAAACGCCTTCATTGTAGGGTCGACGTCAAAGAGATGCTTACACCTTTTTACCCTATTCCGTTGTATTAAGGTCTAAAAGTGTAAACATCTCTTTGACGTCTACTGTAATAATTATATGAAATACTTACCTATTTTAACGCCTATATGTTTTTCACACATAAAGGCACTATACACTGCCTTCTAATACCGAATCCGAGTAAATACCTAAGTACAGTCAGCAGCAAAAGTAGATAAGCTGTCCAGGTGCTCGAAATGACCTACACACGACCTTATTCTTAAGACGTTAAGGGCGTGTGTAGGTCATTTTGAACACCTGAACAGCTTATCTACTTCTGCTGCTGACTGTACCTACTTGAGTAGGTACCTACTTTAGATTGAATGTTGTCAATGTTTTTTTTTTAATATTAGCTGAGATGACACATAGGTAATAACAGTATAATTATTAATTCTTATAGTACCTATGCAGTGAATGCGAATAAAATTTATGCTTATGCAGACTTGGAGCGGGTGTCATGTTTACTGCATTGTTAAAAATGTCAAGAATGTCATGTTAGTTTAGTTACAAACAGAAGCTACTTGTGCCATCTAGCGGTGAATAGCTGAGACAACCAGTTGGCGCCGCTTTAGTTTCTTCATCGTCATCGTAGTTTGGCTACTTAACACTAGGTGGCGCTATAAGCACATTATGTTGTGTTTTACGTTCTGAATAATAATTCTTTAGATGTTGCGTATAGATTACTATTATTTCTGGTAAAGATTAAAGATAAATTACATTTTACATTATAATAAAACCAGTAAAAATAATATTCATTAGTATCGTTTTTGAGATTTATTGTACATAATTATAAGGCTTTGTACTGGTACTGTATTGTATATACGAATAAATACATAGAGCTGAGAATGTACTTAATATACAGTTGGGTAAAACAATCTAAAATCACAAAAACCTAAAGAAAGTAAAAAGAAATGTTTCCGCCCGGGATCGAACCGGGGGCCTTCTGCGTGTTAGGCAGATGTGATAACCGCTACACCACGGAAACGGATGGTTATGACGGTGAAATTACCTCTCAAATAGGTACCATCCAATAGTAATTTATTCATTTACGTAAACTAGTTCCGAAATGTTTCCACACTTGATTTTTTCTTTGAGTTAGTACATCTTTTTATGTAATTACGTATTATTTATTTATTTATTTAAACTTCATTGCACATACAAAATGTATACAATTGGCGGACTTAATGCCTAAAGGCATTCTCTACCACATATATATTTATATATTATTATTATTTATCACATATTATTTGACGATATGTAGGTATAAGGTATTTCAAAAGTTTGTTAGTCAGCGCGGCAGTGGAATTTGATTATTTTTCAATGAGACAAGTTTACTGTGAAACATACCTAGTTGATTAGTATACATAGGTACATACAGTTTAATAAAAATCAAATACTTACCCACATAAAAACAATATAACAATATTAATACTATATATTATGTGTGTAGTTTATTTATTTTTATTTAATTTGCTTCTATATGTTATATTTTTACAGTGTGGCTACTTGTAAGTAGCCTCTATTGCACCGCCACAACATTTTCCATTATGTCCAAAGGTTTAACTGGTAGAGAATGCCTTATGGCATTAAGTTCACCTTTTGTATTAGTTTTACTAATGTGCAATAAAGTTTAAATAAATAAATAAATAAATAAGCCCGACCGTGCAAAATTTGACTAGCGATTACGTTACAAGTCTCATAGTACACTCGCTAAGATACAATATCAATCTAAGAATATCAAATAGCATTTACCTACGTCACTCCGACGTCCTTATGACGTGTATGAAACTTAAGATTACCTATCTATACTATTCGCTGTGTGCAAAGACAGTGGTAGGGGAGACGCAACGATCGCAGCTTTTGACATAGCCAAATATGAAAACTCTAGCGGACACTAGTGAAGTGAACTGTCACTGTTGCTATTTGCATTGAATTAAGTACAACAGCTGGAGCGAGTAATGTCATCCGCGGCTTCTTTTGTCTTTATCTCTCGTTATGAGGTTAGATAGAGACATTAAAGCCTTTTCGCCACAGATTTTCGTCACAGTGGTAATTCACTTATTAGATGGTCTATAGTCCGTCGACCAAAGAGTATAGTTGCATCGTCGTCGTCGCTAGTTGGCGCTGTCGTCGTACACACTGCCAATACCGCTCATTTACAAAACAGACTGTAATCTCACTATGATATGGCTGAATTTGTATCATCCACATTAGGCGCATTTTAGACACCAACAATGATTTCTACTTCCCTGGTACCTACCTCATATTTTAAAGGTTAAGTTTTGATTTGCATTTTACGAGAGTTCCGTTTGCTCTTTGTGTTTTCTTGACTCCTAGTACTTGGGTTATGAAAAGCGATTCTCAAAACCTCTTTCTGACTTCTGTTGCCCTGGTACATCGAAATATGTATTAAGTTATGTAAAAAAACCAGCTTCTGCCCGTGACATCGTCACCATCTAGGAATCCGGCCAGATATATTATTTATTTATTTAAACTTCATTCATTGCACATAATTATAACAAAGTTTGCATTTGGCGGACACACCAAACAGAAATGGATTGTAGCAGAAAGAAACATCAGAAATAGGTACCTACAGCTTAGCTAAAGTATTGACAAACTAAAATATTCAATAATCTAAATCAAACGCTTAAATAGCCACAAATCATAGAAATAGTAAAATACGCAACCTCAGGTCAGAATTTTGTTTATCAAAATATAGTATACGATAAATATGCGCTTCTTAGAAAAGTGTCCGAAACCCACTGGTAAAATACCGTACTGGTTTAGATTTTAAAATGCTTTGTTGCCAAAACCTTTTTTATCTTCACTCTCTCTCACCTAGGCGTCAGCCTGATTGTACTGGTTTCTGTAATATTCCGTGTTTTTACTAATAAAACTCAGAAGATTAACTTCAAAAAGTTCATTAGGTACACGTTCCACGAACAGCCACGTTATAGGGGGAAACAAATTGCAAAATTCATTACCAATGCACTTATGACCTTATTCATTGGCGGACCTTCCGCGTGCCCATTGGATCCAATCAATTACTTCATTGGCTCTGATGACGGAAGGCCATGTGACGTTGGACCAGGATGGAAATATTGACGACTATTATTGTAGTCGGCGAGATTTTCAAACCGACATTTGACATCTGTAAAGACGCAATAAACTTAAAAACGCATTACCTACTCGTCGACATAGAAATGAAGCATGCTAATAATAAAATTTAGAAATGTTGTCAAGACTATCTTATCCTTATTTGGGATATGGGAAATCGTAAGTATTGTGGAGACTGGCCGAGTATAATCGGCGAGTTGATACATTTTCTTTCGAATTTGGTTATTTTTAAGCGTAGAATTGAGTTGCTTATTTAGTTTTAGTTTTTTGATAGCTCTTGTAAAGCGTGGATCTCTGAATACAATACCATGAGTTTAACCAAAGTCTTATTATTTATTAATTAGGGAAATGATAGGGCAGTGTTAGGGCCAGTCAACGAGTTTTAGCTTTCTTTATTAGCTAGTCATCATCCTGATGCCCAGCGAGTCTCCGTGCCACCGAGTCTCCGTGTCTTCATCTTCTACTGCTGATCTCCGTGCCTACAGTAACTACGCGAGCTAGCACCAACCCCCCGTTACAACCCTGCGCTTTGAGTGAGGCCCCTGGGTTTCTTTATTCAGCGACCTGACACCCACACATGCCTTCATCAACCCAGTACCTCATCCGATAATATTAATATAAGCTGACACAGAGGTGTCGCAAACTGCTGCGCTTGAGCGCTTCGGGTAAGGCCTCGCGCACGCTCCGCTGCGCACACGCATTGCACAGGTGCTTGAGAATTGATCTAACCACTGCATTCCAGTATATTAAGGCAAGCAAGTGATAATTTACTGTAGGTACAATAAATATGGCAGTGGGCGGGGCACATTGCTCGCAGGACTGATGGCCGATGGGGCCAGAAAGTTCTCGAGTGGCCTCCGCGAATCAGTAGACGAGTTGTCAGTAGGCCTCCAATGAGATGGAGTGACGACCTTGTAAAGTCCGCGGGAACGCGGTGGATGCGAGTGGCACAAGACCGGTCTGAGTGGCGCGCCTTGGGGGAGGCCTATTTCCAGCAGTGGACGTCTATCGGCTGAAATGATGACAATAAATACAGAAACACCTTTTTTTTTGTCTGACGATCAGAGATCACAGCAGGCTCTTCATCACGAGAGGCTTTGGTCTATAGTCCCTACGCGGGCCCAGTGCAGTGCTGCGCATCCTTGAATTACTTCGCAGATATGTGCAGGTTTCGGTAGGTCAAACAACTAGGCTACGACGGCTCCACGGCTAGGCGACGACACAGAATAAGTAATAGTACTACCGGTACATACCGTACTACCGTCGTGGCGAGCGTGCGATCGGTTTGGTGCAGCACACGCCACTAGCCATTTCGAAATGGTACGGCGGGATTATACCTAAACTGCGAAGTGAAACAGGCCTGGCGACGATCAGGGACATGAAACGTTGGATTCTCCTTAAAATTTATCCACTTTCGTCTCAGGATCTGATGTTTAAAAAAATTCATCGAGGCCTTTGGTAACCAAAATGCTAGCCTCTATCTCGCACAGAGATTGAGCATTGCCATTCAACGTGGCAATGCTGCCAGCATTTTGGATACCATGCCTTGTAGTGTTGGCCTACAGTTAGATTGAGGAAGTGACTACGTAGGATTTCTCATATTTTTGTTATTTTATTTATTTAGTTTTAATAAAAGCGAGTATTGCGAAAACCCGTTAGAAAATTGGAACGTGTTGTATTTGCTCTACTTTGGTAACATAACAATACGTATGAGACATGCATCTTACAAATGGTCTACCGTAGGGTCCTTAATAGGTCAATTGTCTAGGATCAGTAAGTCATATTCTGACATCCGGATTGCCCGATATAGCTATCACAATATGCGGAGCAACGTTTGGGGTCATCCGCTAACACGTTAGTTTAGTAGCTTATTTAGGTATAGTGACCAGATTTTCAACCCCAAGAGAGTGGACTTGTGTGATGCGTATCTGCCAGCGGAGGAACTGATTTCAATTTAGTTTTTTGTGTTTGAGAGTTAAGTCAATCGAATGTTCTTAGACATGAAGAAAATCGATTGAAATAGTTTGAAAATTACAGATGCTCTTCAAATGTTGTCTCGTCGAAGTATGTAAATAGAAGTTCTTTTAAAATTTTCTCTCCCAGATTAGGTATACCTACACTAATTAAATTAGTTATCTCTCTCTCTCTCTCTGTCATCAGCGCTTTCTTGCCACTATGATTTGTGTGAAATATCTCGGGAGACGAGCTGTCGGTAGGCATCCAACAAGATGGAGCGACGACCTCATGAGGGTCGCAGGAAACCGGTGGAAGCGAGTAGCACAGGACTCGTCTGAGTGGCGAGCCTTGGGGGAGGCCTATGTCCAGCAGTGGACGTTTTTCGGCTGAAATGATGAATTCAAAATATTTAGCTTACATTCATGGAACCAAGTCGCGATATAAATACTATATTCACAGATACATTTTGCCTTAGTTAACCGACTTCAAAAAAATCCAAAGGTGGCTAAGTTTTTTTTCTTTGTTTGAGATGCCTCAGATCTCCCTCGTTTAATAGACCTATTAGGGGTATTCGTTCCAGTTGGCCTGTTGGCCCATTTTTTTCAAATTTGATAACGGGATCCTTGAGAAAATAAGGAAAATTTTCAAAATAGGTATTTAAGTATGTTGACGATTTCATCATTTTAATAAGTGGTTGGAATCTTGGTTGGAATACGTTTGAATTTTTGCTATAAATTTCGTAAATACGTTGTTAATATTTACATCCTGATAAACTGTAGCAGAAAAAAAATTAACCGCCTTCAAAACTTTAAAAGACGCGAAGCCGGTTTCAAGTGAACCGACTCAAGCCAGTGTTTCTTAGTTTGAAAGCTTTGAACTTTTTTATTGTATTAGAATTTATTTTCAGTTACTGTTTGCATGTTTCTAATTATATGACGTAATACATTTTTTTTATGTTTTTTATATGCAATGGCATGTATAACACTGGTTGTCATATAATTAGAAATCTCCACGTGTACCTACCTACCTTACGGCGGATGCGCCGGCGCCGAAACGAGCGCAGCCCATAAATCTGCAATTTCGTGGACACTCACAGTACGTAGGTAAGTACTTGTAATCAAATGTCGAAGATTATTTTAATACACCACTTGTAACACACAGCAGTGCGAATGACGTTAGGGTGACACCCACACTACTACAGAATACCGGACTGGTATTCTGTAGTAGTGTGGGTCATGACCAAAAACTCAGTTTCTATTTCAGTTATCAATAACGAGATAAGTATGTAAATTTCGATAACGAGAGACCCACAAGCCTTTCACCCCGCTCACCTCGCCTGATTGGCAGGAACTTAGGTCATAGGTGATCCACTTATTACCAAATTACAACTTCTTTGGCACATATCATAAAACAAGCAAGGTGAACCTAGAATTTTAACTTTTACACAAATCGAAGTACCAAAGCGCGGTTAGTAAGTCGGTGAAATTTCTGGCACAGAGGCATTCCATCTTAGGCCTCAGGGTAGGCATTAGGCAACGCATTCGAGATCTTATGGTTTCTTAATGGATCATAGGATTTCGGTGACCATGGGCCGCAGTGACCACTTACCATCAGGTGGGCTGTGCGCTCGTTTGCCTATACCTATCATACGTATAAAAAAACATACATACCTACGCCCAAAACAAGTGTTACCTAAATGCGATAACAGATGTCGCTGCCTGTATGAAAGTTGGAAGCGCCTCCTTGGATATTACTCACATTAGGGAACAAACTTGTCTGATGTACCAACTACGTAGAGGTAGTCACTTGAGTTTGTTGCGGCGCTTCTTCTCAAGCAATGGGTCTAGGAAGCGCTGGTAAATTCTTTTTCTGACGTGTAAAAGTGCCGCTATGTGGCCAATTTGCTGAATAAATGATTGAATTGAATTGAGTCTATAATTATAATGACTTCTGGCCGAAGGGTGTCGTGTTTCGACAGTTCCGGGGCAACCTACCGAATCCTACACCGGAGATGACGATGCAGCGGAGCCACGCCGTTTCGTCGCCTAAATAGGTAGTTTTATTTGGTTTCTTGACGCATTGGTGTTAACTTAATGTCATGTTAAACTTTTATAAAATAAAAAAATCTATATATATATAAAACTCAAAGGTGACTGACATAGTGATCTATCAACGCACAGCCCAAACCACTGGACGGATCGGGCTGAAATTTGGCATGCAGGTAGTTGTTATGACGTAGGCATCCGCTAAGAAAGGATTTCCCGAAATTTTAATTTTTCTGCGCATACGCAGTTGCGGGGAAAAGCTAGTAAGTAAATAAATTTCTTCCTTCTGCAAATAGGTACACTTACATTTTTGCAGTTCAGTTGCGTCGTAGTTTGTGGCTGTTTGATGTTTTTTTTTTCAAGTTGAAAATCAAAACTTTTCCCCTTAAAAGTCCCCAGTACGCACGGCGTTTCTCAACTTTTCACACAAGCGAATTTTCGCTTTTACTCCCAAATTACTAAACAGATTAACTCAAAACTTGGTACATATTATAAAATCATTATTGTGTGTGTCCGAAATAAGAAAATGTCGTGGTAAAATAAATCACAATTCCAAAAAACTGAATTTTGAAGTGGAGGAAACTAAAATGGTCCTACTTTCTTTGTTTTTTGATTTATTACAATCAAAGTGTACTCTGGACCATAATATCTCTGCGCCACTATTACTTGTAAATTTTAGTGCCAATCTGATAAGTAGTTTGCGAATTAAAACGTAACTACGTTTGTATGGAGAAAGGAGCGCACTGGGGACTCTTAAGTAAACAAATTATCAATGCACCCATTTGTTTGTTACGCCGTACAACACCCGCTTAGATAACCTCACCTAAATAAATACTCAAGATAAGTAATAGTTCTTAGTGATAATTTCACACAAATTCATGACGTTTCAATAAACGAATAACAACATGCATTACTTAAGTATATTGTAACTAACTACGAATAAGAACTGCGAACCTTATGTGGCAGTGGGCTGGGCACATTGCTCGAAGGACTGATGGCCGATAGGGCCGAAAAGTTCTCGAGTGGCGTCTGCGAACCGGGAGACGAGCTGTCGGTGCCTCCAACAAGATGGAGCGACGGCCTCGTGAAGGTCGCGGGAAACCGGTGGAAGCAAGTAGCATAGTACCGGTCTGAGTGGCGAGCCTTGGGGAGGCAGCAGTGGATGTCTTTCGGCTGAAATGATGAACTAACTACGAAATATCAGTAATTTTAACCGTCCGGCCATCGCTTCGTTCGCGCCGTCAAAGAGTTCGTTTCAAATTTTCTATCCATAATATGTTTAATGTTTTATTATTTACGATTTTTTTAACCATCTGCATAAACCTTTGGGTCAATTTAATTCATGAATTCATTAACAGGTTTGTATGACAGCCGGCCGCGCCGGTGTCCTAGGATAGATTATACACATCCCATGCAGTTTCAACCGCGCTGCTATGCAGACCGCCGGTCTCCAGCCGTACCACTTTACATACATATAATATTATTAAAGATAAATAAGTACATATAAAGTTAATAATAATTTCTAGTAGTGACCAAGTGAGCGATTGATTTACCTATCATGTTTTATAAATAACGAAGTTTAGTTGATGGTTTGTGTTTAGTTTTCTCGTTCAAAAATTAGGCAGTAAAATATATATTTCATGAATGTTCAAGTCGCTCTGTAGGTATCACAAAATAATTAACACAAAAAAAAACTTTGGGATATTATTTTTAAAAAGCACTTTTAATTCTAGACAAAGTCGATATGTTTTACGAATTAGGAGTGTAATTTAATTCCAACATAATTTATTTGTTACAAAAAATACATAGTTATTAATAAAATATTGCATTTAAAACAATGCAATATTTTATTAATAACTAAGTTCTAAATAAACATAGAGACGAAACTCATCGATCAACGCTCATGGACTATGAACAGACCAAGAGGTAGTCAAGTTGAAGAGAAGGTGATGTCTATGTACTGACTTGACATAGACCAGTGTAGCTAACAGCAAGGTTCAGGAACCAAGTATCAGACCATGGCCATGGCATCATGACTTCCTGGACCAAGGAGCTGGACGAGGCGGCGGAACTGGCCACCAAGTCTGGCTGCTGGCATGTCGTCCTATTCTACATGCTGTGCGCACTCGCCGCTGTTCCGACTTCTTTTTTGATATTTTCTCAGGTAAGTAACCATACATATACATACTAGGTAAGAAATAGTACATTTTGATGCAAGTGCGAAAAAAATGTCATTTTATCACGAGTCCCTAGTTAAGTTGGCGCGAGCGAAAGCGAGCGTTAACAATAGGGACGAGTGAAAATGACAATTTCGCACGTGTATCAAACGTCATTTTTTAATACATTTGCGAAAACAAAAAAAGAATTAAACGAACAGGATGAAGCTCAAAAAACTTTACGCACTAGTTCAAACAAACAACTTTAGGCATGCTCACTAGCTCTCAAAAAACAAAAAACTCTCGTTTGGAAATATCAAGCTTTTGGCACGTTAAACAGGAAATCGAAATATTTACTTGCAAGAGCGAAAAAAGTGTCATTTTTACCCGACTGCGCACCGCAAAGGAGGGTTATGTGTTTACCTGTCTATGTATGTATGTATTGTGGAGACTGGCCGGGTACAATCGGTTAGTTGACACATTCTCTTCCAAAAATAGGTAATTTTAAGCGTAGAATTGTGTAGCTTTTATTATTTAGTCTTTTGCTATCGCTTGTAAAGTACGCATCTCTCAAAATATAATATCAATTCGACTTAAAATCTATTATTTCTTAGTTAGACAGTGTTAGGGCAGTAATAGGGCCAGTCTTCAAGATTTATATATTTTAATAAGCTAGACATCGTCTTCGTGTCTTCGGATTCCACCGCTGATCTCCGTGTCTGCAGCATCTACCTGAGCTAACATCAACCCCCCGCCACAGTATGTATGTATGTATGTTTGTTCCTTTGTGGCACACTAGAGATCAAACGCGTGGGTCGATTTTAATGAATCATACGTCAATCAATTCGTCTGAATCGCGCGAGTGTCACTGAAGATATGAAATTAATCAAAATTCAAAATGGCGGCCACCAGACGCCATATTGTACAAAATAAAAAAATAAAAGTCAACCAACTATGGCATGTGAGGTATCGTTGAATAGGTATTTAAAAATCATTATAAGGTTTCTTTGACCATTTTTCAGACAAAAGTACCGTTTATGATTTATAACGATTCAAAGTTCCTTTACTAACCACGTAAAGTAGGTACCTACCCACCCAGTAGTAAATCCGTTCGAATTAGCAACACAGGAAATAATCTAGACCAACGAGTATTCAAGCAGGTCATGACGACTATAAAATAATAATAATGTTTTTCATAAATCTCAAACTTCAATCAAGTACGTACGCATGTGCAATGTAGTATACCAGTAGCGTCATCTATCCGTTGACTTGAAGACTTTTAGTTTCGTTATTACATTTAAAGTGTCAATAGTGTTATTTACCTACTTAATACAGTGAAATATAACCTAATTGATTATAAGTACCAATTACACTAGTGAGTACTCAGCGCTCGTAAATAAATAAAATAGCTACCTAATGTAGTACCAGTAGCGCCATCTATCGGTTGACTTGAAGAATTTTAATAGGGTCAGGCTTATGTAGGGTTTTGAGCCGGGTTAGGTCTCTAGAAGGATTAATAATCAGTAATTTAGATCATCGCAAGCTACTTAATAATCCCCACGATAGCAACTCTCTCCATGAAATGACAAGATTGCGGAATTTACGGTCCTATAATCCCTAACTAAAAATAGTAAAATAAAAAAAGTTAATTAAAGAAAACAAAAAACCCGACTGCGTAAAAAACTAAAAAGAAAAAAACAAGACTACTTAGTTCAGTAGTAGCTAGGATTATGCTAAGTAATATTTACCGTCGCCATCAGATATATGGTAGCGAACAATGTGATCATAAATATCTGGACACGATCTTACTGTCAAGACGTTAGACTACATGCTCAGATATTTCTGATCATTCTTGCTTGCTCATATTACGTCTAATGGCGATCGTACCTACTGAGAAATGACACCATGGAAATAATTTCATGTTCGACACTAACATAAATCAAATATTGATTGCTATTGAGGAATCTAAAGATGCCTACAGTCGGGACCCATTGAAAATCTAGGTTAAAATGTTACAAATAATGCTCTCAAGTGAAGGCAAACGACAGTCGTGATACAGATACCTATGTTTGAAGCCGTAGATTTAATAAAGAGTATTAAATGCCACCAGAGACAATCTAATATATAAAATTCTCGTGTCACAGTGTTTGTAACCAAACTCCTCCGAAACGGCTCGACCGATTCTTATGAAATTTGGAGTGCATGTTCAGTAGACATAGACATAGACATTTATTTCTCAATATCAAATTACAGCACACAGTACAGAATTTCACATTGAGATCGTCAGAAAGAATACAAAATAAAAATAAAATGAAAATCAGGAATAAAATGTTTCACCGTTAGGATCGTCTTTTCATACCAAAATAAGAAATAATGTTAACAAGTAATAGGATTACTGGTACAATTGGTATGTCAAATTATATATTACAAATTTATAAATCTAAGTCCATGTATTCTTTAACAGAATATAACGGATGTTCTTAAGTTGACGTCGAAACACCGCGTCAGACGGTTCACTTTTTAGCTGTGCGGGTAGACGCTCGTAGTAAGACGGACCGATAACTCGCGGGTTCTTCCCTGCAAGAGCCATGCGACGTGGAATTGTCCTCAGGCATCCTGTGCGGCGGAGTGGCACGCCGGGAATATCAACACGCGTAGGTCTGAGAATAGGATGTAAGCTATTTTTCATACTCACCCAAAAAATTCTAAGGCGGTACGAAGTCCGCGGGGTCAGCTAGTGTAATTATATAAGACTGTCGATCTCCTTACATTACGACGTACATCGGAAATAGCCAGGGAGCTAAAAAAAATCATACTTCGCCTGTACAGCGCCATCTAGATGTAGCTCATGTAGTTCAAATTTGTATGTAGGCTACCTAGGCAGCGACATCTATTACCGCATTTAACACTTATTTCGGGCGTACGCCGATTTTGTTTGAAGGTTGTCATTCTAGGTTTAGGTACCTTAGTTCTTCTATGATACGGCAAATGAATAGGAGACGTCATCTGAACCTAGCTCATACGTAGTTAAGAGGGTTTACTCCGAAAGTTGGCAACGTCGCAAATAGCTGTCAAATATTTTCCTGTTTTAATGAATTTCTGAATATTACTGAATGAAAATATGAATTATCGCTCTATGGTTGAATAAAACATCAAGTATGGATTGCAACAGTTATCATAGGAACACGAAGTTTTTAGTATTATGGAAGTACTATCTTTTGAAAACTTTCCATCGCAGTTTCCATGTATTTTAATGTAATCTTGTCATTTGAATGCCTAACCAACAAATATAAAACGAGACGCGTTATTCAACCATAAAATGATATCTTACTTTTTAATTCAGCAACATTGAGAAATTAATAAAAACAGCGAAACATTTGACAGCTATAGGTATGCAACGTTGCCAACTTTCGGGATAAACCCTCTTAAGTCATGGCTGTTTTTGAGAGCTCTAAATTCTTTGAATATTCTTACAAACTATCGTAAAGTATCTATGTACAAGCTTTATAGAAAGGGCCCCACTGGTACAACATTCGATAGTACCTAGGTTACCTACTGATTAGAACAGGGAACCATTTCTTCTTACACCTAATCTATTTTTTTACGGAATTGGTTACCAAACGAGTCCAGAGGCAACGTAGTGGCAAGTGGTCACTTTGGCCCATGGACAAAATTAATCATTAAATTAACACTTCAAATGAGTTGCCGGCCCCTCTCGTGATGAGAGGAGGCCTGTGCCCAGCAGTGGGACGCGTAGGCTGTAGTAGTAGACTTGCCGGCCCGAGGCCCAAGATTTAATGCCTCTATGCTGGTAATTTTAATGGCTCCCTTTGCCCCCTTGCCAGAACACAACAGTCTGAGTACTGCTTCGAGTACTTATTTGGCGGCATGTTATCGGGTAAGATGGTGGTAGCCATCTAGAAGACCCTGCATTAGGTCGTACTACTGGCAATACTTTTCTGAAGCTATTACTAAACTACTGTCTATATGTAGTCTTCATTCCCTAAATCAATCAATGCTATGCAGACGTAATGGGATCGTTCATTGTAAGTATCGGAAGCGAGCACGACTGTGTCACAATAAAACGCAATTACGTTAGATCATCATAATTATCATTTCAGCTGAAAGGCGTCCAGTGCTGGACATAGCCCCGCACCAAGGCTCGCCACTCAGACCGATCTTGTGCTACTCGCTTCTACCGGATTCCAGCGACCTTCACGAGGTCGTCGCTCCATCTTGTTGGAGGCCTACCGACAACTCGCATCTCAGTTTGAGGACGCCTTTCGAGAACTTTCTGACCCAATCGGCCATTACGTTAGGTTAGCGGCAAAATCTGAAATAAAAAACATGACCATGATTGATTTATCTGAAACTTATCCTAATAACTTGCGAATTAAAGCGTAATTACGTTAGTATGAAGAATAAAAGGTCATCTTATTTATGAAATTATAAACACGTATCGTTTAACAAATCGATTTAGCACACTTGCCACATCTGTCCTTTAAACGCAATTTAAACGTCAGGCAAGAATGCTGCCAAATCGCATTCTAGTGCAATAATATTTCCTACGCATTTTCAAGCTGCAATGTTGTCTATTATTCACGATGACTGTTACATGGTACTGTAGAAGGGTTGATACAAGCTCGTGTAGATGCTGTAGGCACGGAGATCAGCAGTAGAAAGTGAACACGCAGACTTGCAGCGCATCAGGATAATGTCTAGCTGATAAAGAAAGCTAAAGCATCCTGACTGGCCCTATCATTTCTCTGATTAATAAATAGTAAAACTTTAGTTGACTTCACTGCATTGTATTCAGTTCAGAGATCCTATCTTCAGAAAAGTTATCAAAAGACTAAATAAGAACAATCCAGATATTCTACGCTTAAAAATACCTAAATAAATTCGAAAGAAAATGTGTCAGCTCACCGATTATGCTCAGCCAGCTTCCACACACAAAGTGTTTATTCGTCCTTGGTGAAATAAATCTAAATCCGTTTACAGGTCTTCACGAACGCGACTCCAGAGCATTGGTGCGCGCCTTCACCGGAGTTGGAAGTCCTCAATCTACCAGATGACCTGGTCAAGTCTCTCACGGTACCAAAAGACCAGGAAGGGTATGAGAACTGCCGCGCCTACACCTTGGATCCGAGGGCACTGCATGCTGCGCTGAATGACTATGTTGATGAGAGGTAAGCAATCATCGAGCGTCCCTTGGGTAAGGCCTTTATTCAGTAGTGGACCCTTTCAGGCGTAAAACATATGAAGCAATCGTCATGTCAGCATAGGCCTCCTTCAAGGATCTTCGCTCAGACAGATCTTGTGCTACTTGATATGGTTCTCATACTCATCGTTCGTTGCCGATAAAAATAGAGAAAGGTCTGAAGTAGATAGGAAAGGACCAGATGACTGGAGCCGTGGTGGCCTAGTGGTTAGACCTACCGCCTCTCATGCAGAGGGTCGGGGGCAGCGAGCTGTGCAGCGAGATGCCTACGCCCGTCCATCTTTGAGCGAGAGACTCGCGAAAGCGATTGTAGCCTTTGTTGGCATGGCACACAGCCAGTTACAGGTGAACACAACTTGAAAGGCTTACCGATGTACCTGCGCAGAAGTCGAATTTTAAGACCGCGGGAAATACCGATACTTGCTGATTGGTCGATACCACGGGGATTAACCAATCAGCAAGTGACTCATCCCACTTCTTAGACACTGTTTTATGATGATTTTAAGTGAAATAATAGCGCCATCTTGTAAATGTTACGTAAACTATTTGTTTCACTAACTGTTTTTAGGTGTCAATCACTGATATTTTTATACAAATAGCTATATTTCGTATAATACAAACTTAGAATAAAATAATTACGAATATCTAGCGATAATTACCTTGGCATACACATAATATTATGACGATGACGCCTGTCATGTATAGTGTCGTCACCAAACGCCTGGGGCGCTGTTATCGCTCCAAGTTTATTCGCAGTGAATGCACGTAGGTATTTAATTAAACTGGTACACATTAAGCCAAATAAAAGTAATGCCATTTTATAAATATTTTGTTACCAATGCAGTGAGATGTTTTGGTATCAATAGATTATATAGTTATTGTTCTTATCACAGCCTAGCTGCTCTGAACGTCCACGGTTCGTGGATCTTAATTTTCCTACCTAACCTAAATACGAAACTTACAGACTAAGGTTACCTCAAGTCCATCGTTTTTCGCGCTGCTGCCAAACCCCTAAGCTAGCTACCTATCTGGGTACCCATCTAGAAGCTCGCCTAGGACACTATCCTCACTCCAAGGTGTTGAGAACAGCTTCGCCGCACCAAACAAGCGCACCAAGTCGCACTCCCGACAATGTTATGATATTACATACAAAACACAACTCAACTGGTGACAAATCTCGCAGACCAAAACATACGCACTTCGCGTTGCCGCGGTATATATCTATCCAATTCAAAAGTTCAATTTTTAACACACGCCGCGATTCCAACAATTAAAAGACCAAGTTCGTTTTTTCAAGTGACAGTTCATGACAGACAAGAAACGTTTCGCTCCGATCGGGTGCGTTCCGAATTACGATGGGCTCGAACAATCACCCGCCTCGGACAGGCCTTTAAGCCGGTCCGCTAAACTAGAGGAAGTCGCGATAGAGTTGCTACCGCTCGCTTGAGAACCGAATCCCCAACCATGACCTCAGCAAAGCGAGGGGTCCCGTCCTTACCGGGAAACAAGTTAACAATGCGCCCCCGGCGCCAACGCAGTGGCGGTAGGTTAGCATCCTTAACTAACACGAGGTCTCCAACAGTGGGGGGATTGGTTTTGTCAGTCCACTTGAGGCGCTGCTGCAAAACATGCAGGTATTCTAATGACCATCTGGCCCAAAAGTTCTGACCCATCTGTTGCAGCATCTGATAGCGCGACAAACGATTGTAGGCTACTTCCCTGAGGGGGTGTTCTGGCAATGCTACAAGTGGTTGACCAATCAAGAAATGGCCTGGAGTCAACGCTTCCAGGTCATTTGGGTCGGAGCTGAGCGGACACAACGGACGGGAATTGAGGATCGCCTCAATTCTACAAAACAACGTCGCGAGCTCCTCATATGTCAAAATAGTTTGACCAATTACTCTATACATATGAGCCTTGGCTTGTTTAACAAGGGCCTCGAAAATTCCACCCCAGTGGGGGCATCCGGGAGGGTCAAATTTCCACGTGATACCCCGACGGGAGAGGGCCGTGCCAATACAAGTATCATTCTCCCGCAAAAACTTAACTACATCTTGCAAGTAACGGTCGGCACCCTTATAATTGGTTCCACAATCCGACCGGATCAGAGACGGACATCCCCTTCGGGATACAAATCTATCCAAAGCCGCAATAAAGGCCTCCGTCGAAAGATCAGCAACTACTTCAAGATGAGCAGCCATGGTTGACAGACAGACGAAAACGCACAAGTACGCTTTCACAGCCTTCGCATTCCGAAGTCGCGACGTTTTGACCCAAAATGGTCCCGCAAAGTCTGTCCCTACCCTCAAAAAAGCTCTAGCCTCAGTGACCCTGTCAGGGGGCAGGTCACCCATCTGAGGCTGCATCGTGGCTGCCTTGAGTCGATAGCAAGGCAAGCACCGAAACACGATGCTCCGTACAACTCGTCGACTGTTCAATATCCAGAACTCTCGCTGCAAAATGCCCAAGAGTGCATTGCAGCTAGCATGAGAGTTCTTCAAGTGGCGATCCGTCACCAACAACTCCACCAATTGGCCCTTCTTAGGCAGCAATATGGGGTGGCGCGCCGAATAGGGCAAGTTAGCATTGCGCAGACGCCCTCCAACCCGGAGTATTCCCGACTCATCAATGAACGGGTTGAGGTGTACTGTCGCTTTCCTAAGTTTGGGGCGACCTTTCCGTAAGGTATCCAATACGTCCCCAAAGTGTTCTGCCTGCACCACTCGAGTCCAGTGATGGAGGGCTGCTGTACGCTCTTCAACAGCGAGAACACTACCGTGTGACCGGTCTTCAGGATGGCGACAGTTGTGGATAAATCGTTGGACCCAAGCGGTTACTCCAACTAGTTTGTCGAGAGAGCTATAGCGTTCTAGAAGCCACGCAGTGTCCGGCACTGGAGCTGTCTCGACAACGTGGACCTTCAATCCCGACGATGGGGTCGCAATGACACAACTGGTAGGCCAGTGTGTATCCGATTCCAACAGCCAGCTTGGCCTCCACCACAGGGGGTGGGCCACGAGCTCAGGTGCCTTGCAACCCCTGGACGCCACGTCCGCTGGGTTCAGTTCACCTGGTACGTGTCTCCAAATCAAAGCAGTCTCAGAGTTCTGGATCTGCGAAACACGGTTAGCCACAAAGACCTCCAAGGT
The DNA here is from genome assembly GCA_963971205.1 of Aethes cnicana. Lineage (NCBI taxonomy): Eukaryota > Metazoa > Arthropoda > Insecta > Lepidoptera > Tortricidae > Aethes > Aethes cnicana. The sequence continues at coordinate 1,288,730 of OZ020293.1, forward strand.
ATGGACTGACGACTTCAGCCAACACAGCACAATTTGGCTGTCACTCCAGGCGAAGGCGCTCTCCTCAAGGTCCACCGTGTCCTTCAATGTAGAAGCTACGTGGTTCAACAAGCGCACGAGAAGCGCTGCGCCCGACAATTCCAACTTCGGGATCGTCAAACGTGTCCGAAGGGGCGCTACCTTGCTCTTCGCCATTACCAAATTTACATCGACCGCTCCGTCGGAGCTGACCGTTCGCAAATGGACGGCAGCTGCAAACCCTCGTTCGGAGGCGTCGCAAAACCCGTGCAGAGTTGCTCTACATTTCCCTGCAGGTAACAGCTTACGCGGCAGTTCGACCTGATTTATTTCCGGGAGCGTAGCGAAGAAAGCTTCCCAATCGCTCAACAAGTCTCCGGAAAGCGGGTCATCCCAACCCAGTTGGGCTGTCCACAGGCGCTGCATGAAGGCCTTGGCCGTGAATACTACCGGCGCAATCCATCCGTTTGGATCATACGTTCTGGCCACCGTGGACAGGACAAGCCGCATCGTCCAGACCTTCGGGGAATCCAATTCGACCCGGTAGGTAAACACATCTTGGACTGGTCGGTACTGCACGCCAAGGATGGATAACATGTGCGGATTCTCAGCATTTTCAAAAAGTTGCGGATCCTGCTGGTGCTCCTCTGGGAGGCCGGCCAAAAGTGCCGGTGAGTTGGACAACCACTTTCGCAACTCATAGCCACCAGTCTGCAAGAGTGCAATCAATTCATCCCGTAGCACCAAGGCGTCTTCAATGCTATTGGCCCCGGTGCACACGTCATCCACAAACAAATCCCTTTCCAAAATGGCCGCCGCTCGAGGGAACTTCAATCGCTCTCGAGTCGCCAATTCCATCAAAGTACGAATAGAAATGTACGGACTACTCTTTAGGCCGTAAGTATTCGTATTCAGTTCGTACACCAACATCGGTTCATCAGGGCTCTCACGCCACAAAATCAGCTGATACCGACGGTCATCAGGGTGTATCACTGTCTGCCGAAACATCATCCGGATGTCGGCTACAAACACGACCTGATGCTTCCTGAAGTTCGTGAGGATGTCAGTTATGTCCTTGTGCAGTTTAGGACCTGCATGCAAACACTGGTTTAGGGACACTCCAGTCGAGGTGGGGGCAGAGCCATCAAAAACCACTCGAATCTTGGAGTCCGGTGACTTCAATACCGCATGGTGGGGGAGAAAATAGTGCTCCACCGTACTCCAATCCCTGCGAGACACCGACATATGTCCCAAATCCTCGTACTCCCTCATGAAATCAACGTACTTCTGCCGAAAGACCGGGTCTCTTCTTATGCGGCGTTCCATCGAAACCAGCCGCTTCTCAGCCAACGCGCGAGAAGCACCAAGGGGTGGTCGATGAGTAAGTAGAGGGAGTCGAGTTATGAACCGACCTGAGCGGAGGCGACCAGTATTATTCTGATAAAACAGTTCACATTCCTCTTGCTCAGGACTTAATCGCGACACAGTGGGCGGCTCTTCAATCTCCCAGAACCGTTGCACGGCTTCCGAGAGCGCAGTTCCAACCAAACAGCTCTCCTCAGCAGGAGGCGTGGAAACTATGGACACTGGACCCATTACAGTATACCCAAACTTGGTGTCCAAAGCCGTAAGGCCACCAGGCTGTAATGTCCGTTTGCTGGTTAACAGTATGCCCCCTAGGACGTCAGCACCCAGCAGTAAGTCAACCGGGCTAGGGGTATCAAAGCCAGCATCAGCCAAATTCAAGTGAGCTGTCAAACGCCGAATCTCTGGTGGCAGTTTCACTTGGGGGAGCTTCCCCACTACTTCCTCCAACACCAGTGCTGGAGCTGTAATCCTCGCACGGGAAGTAGGGCTCTGACCAAAAGTGAAAGTGACCTGCCCAACCAGGTTTGACACTATGGTATTGCCTACCCCACGCACACCTTCCGGGTGGTGTTCCAAGTTCAAGCCCAGCCGTTGCACCAACCTCCTGGATACAATGCAGCCCTGTGCGCCCGTGTCCAATAGGGCACGCACACAGACTGATCCTCCGCCAGGACCCCAGACATAAACAGAGGCCGTGGGCAATAACACGGTCTCGAGGGGGGTGGCGGTGGTTGATGCCTGGGCGGCGTATCCCTAACAGGGATACAACGAAGCCTCCTGCTCGGCAGGGGGGTACCGCTCGAACCGGTCGAGCGGATCCCACTCCGGCTGGTAGGCCCGTCGGGCTGGCCGAGCGGTCTGCGGCGTCTGGTACGTCCATATCCGGCCTTGGTACCTCGGAGGCCGCGATTCCAGGCGGGGCCGCTCAACAAGCGGCGGCGACATTCGTGGCGCCGACCTGGGCGGCGTTGATCGCCGGCACCCGCCCGTGGGCCCCCCTCGTGGGGGCGCGGGTGCGCGCGCGACAGCCGCATAATTCTGTAAAGGCGGGGAGGGAGGGGTGCCCCTCCTTAAGGAGGGACCCCTCGGAGGACTCCGGCGTCCTTCCCCGCCTTCCCTGGGCACCCAGTACCCCTGGTCTGCCTGGGGCGGACTCCGGACAGGGGGGGAGGACGAACCCTGCGCAGGGGGGGGTTTGACTCCGCTGCGGTTCATGCACAGAATGGCGTGGTGCTTCCCTCCACATGACTTGCACGCCTGGGAGTGGGTGCAGTCCCTTGCAAAGTGAGGGCCCAAACAAGCAAAGCACCACTGCCTATCCTTGGCGATATTGCGTCGACCCTCAACCCTCTGGGCCAGGAACTTCTGACACGCAGGTATCCGATGACCTGGGTTCCGACAGTACAAGCAGAGGTCAGGGTCCATAGTACCCAAATTATATTGTCGGGGGCCCGCCGGTCGTGGTCCCGATTTTCCCCTGTTTCCCCCTTGAGATCCAAATCTCATCTGACCCGGGTAGGAACCAGATGGTCTCGGAGGGGGTGACGCATTGGAGGTGTCGGCCCGTCGACACTCAATCTCCAACAACTCCACCAAGTCGGTGAAGGCCGGTAGGTGCTGAGCACTATCTCCACCGTAGCGGTGTTCAAAACGTGCCCGAACGTCAGCAGGCAACCGGTTCGACAAAAAACTCAATAATATGTAGGACCATTGGTCCACGGGAAAACCCAGTTTTTCTAAACCCTTGGTCGCTGTCAAAACAGGATTCAGCATTTTTACCCGGATGTCTGAAACCTGAGCGATCCTGGGAATGTTCCAAAGTTTGCCCATTAGGGCATCCGCGAGCCGTCGCACATTGTGATATCTGTCCCTCAGCAATGTGCGCGCGGTTTCATAGTTGTCGTCGGTGACCGACAAATGCGCGACCAATTCACGCGGTTCCCCCTCCAAAGACGACAACAACTGAGCCAATTTCAAGGAAGCTGTCAAATCAGTCCGAGCATGGACCAGACTGTCAAACAAATCAATGAAACTAGTCCACTGGTCCAGATTTCCATTGAACGTGGGAAGCTGTATGGCGGGCAACCGAGCTGCCAATCCGGGATTCATATTTGTGACTACAGGCTTTCCGTCACTCTGGACCCCGCTGGCCCGAGCCTGTAGAATCTCCGCAGCCCGTTGTACAATTTGATCCCCCAGATCCAGGCATTGATCAAAGTCCGCTTCAACCCCTCTCAACTCTTCTTGACCCGTGGATGTATCCGTTGAGCCAACTTGTTGAACCGCATTCAGGTAGCCCTCCATGGCACGGTACACCCTTTCCAAGCGCGTCGGCACGTCTGCATGTCTGGCCAACAGTGCCTCAACCCGGTCCGGTCTGTCAACCAATGCCGCTCCAGATGCAAACCATCTGAGCTCCGACCTCAAAACGGACCTAGACGTGCTGGCCATAGTACCCGATTCAATCAACGTGACCACGGGTTTACTTAAACAAAACTCTTAAATTAAATTTAAAAAAAAACCTATGAATTATGGTCACCCTAGTGAATTTCCAATTATAAGATTGCCTTCCAACTTAACCAGCACAAACATAAGGCAATAACAACCAGCCTATTAGCACTTGCAACAATAAGATATTAATTTTAAATTAAGCTAAATCTTACCGAGTACTTTCCGGAGGTAAAATACAAAAATGCAAGTCGATTCAGCTCAAACAAATAGGATCACATTAATTGTGCATCGCACACCAATATACAACAATTACTATTATATTTCTATAATGGTTTGTGCAAATTATAAAATAAATTTATTATTAAAATAGGAATTCAAAATTCAATGATTTGTGTACAATACAGCCTGCCGGCGACACCCAAACACGAAAATATAGTTTCACAAGTTTATTAATTTATCCAATTAACACCCCAAATAGCTTGTATTACGCAGTAATTTGGTAAATTCAATAAATTTTTCATATGGAAAAACGCATGTTAACATAACCTCAAAAACACGTTTCAACTTAAAATTGTCCAAAAAAACACGGGTTTTTATCAAATCACATGGAAACAACCACGCTCTGCTACCATCAATGTTCTTATCACAGCCTAGCTGCTCTGAACGTCCACGGTTCGTGGATCTTAATTTTCCTACCTAACCTAAATACGAAACTTACAGACTAAGGTTACCTCAAGTCCATCGTTTTTCGCGCTGCTGCCAAACCCCTAAGCTAGCTACCTATCTGGGTACCCATCTAGAAGCTCGCCTAGGACACTATCCTCACTCCAAGGTGTTGAGAACAGCTTCGCCGCACCAAACAAGCGCACCAAGTCGCACTCCCGACAATGTTATGATATTACATACAAAACACAACTCAACTGGTGACAAATCTCGCAGACCAAAACATACGCACTTCGCGTTGCCGCGGTATATATCTATCCAATTCAAAAGTTCAATTTTTAACACACGCCGCGATTCCAACAATTAAAAGACCAAGTTCGTTTTTTCAAGTGACAGTTCATGACAGACAAGAAACGTTTCGCTCCGATCGGGTGCGTTCCGAATTACGATGGGCTCGAACAGTTATATTTTTTAAATAATCAATTAACCGAATTAATGAAATTAAACCGAGATAAGGCGAATTTGCAACTTTTTAGGGTTCAGAAGTCCACAAGGAACCGTTATTTTAGTTTCGCCATGTTATGAGCCATATAAGTAATTTCTAAATAATAAATATGTATCGTAATGATAAGGAACTGAAATGATTTTTCTCATCTCAGTCCGGTGGAAAGTAAGTATTAAAAAAATAACTTTACCTATATATTTTTAAACTAAAATACTTAAAGACTGTCCTGTTACAATTGGTTTTTCTTCTTTCCATTTTGACAATAAAAGCCAAGGGCCCTCAACCCACGTATCGATCACACCACAAATCCCATACTGGGCCATACAAAAAAATTATTTTTTACCAACTTGAACAAAATTAAAAATCATAAAAACATGCTCAGAATCGGTAACTGATACTGTGGTTAAAATATTGTCTCATCGAAATCCCACTCATACTTTAGTATTCCCAAATAATAATGTCCCGAGGTGTAATCATGTCAGTGTGAGTAGTGTCTTGTACGAATGAGACATTAACTGACGACAAAATAATATGAATACTATAACGATCGCATAAGGTCGATTTTAGGTATACGCTTTCTTTCGTGTATTTTCGGAGAATTCTTTCCTTGTCTGCGCGATCGAAGATTCACGACGCGCCTAATAAAGTGTGCTCACCTGTACTAATTTATAGTCGTAGATGTTGTAAATTTTCAAATAGGATTTTTGATGGATTTTTGCCTATATAATCTTAGCAATTGTTTTTATTTTGACAGGACAGATATCATCCGGGAAGGTGGAGCTCTGAGAACAGTGAGCACACGGAAGCTTGTACCGGCAAAAGGAGAGACAGAACGGAAAGACCAGGTTAGAGCCGGTAAATTATTGGCATAGAGGCTTTCAATATTATTCCTCGGGGTTAGCGAAGCATTTGAAATCTCGTGATTTCTCATGATGTCCATAAGCTACAGCCATTAGTTCCCGTTGGCCAACAAAAGCCTCATTCGAGTCCATACATAGAGGATTTCTCACATATTCCATGTAAGGACATAAAGTCTTCCAATTTTTGCGACAGAGCTAATTACTCGTACCTACAATACAATTCTAAGAAGCGCACTTTATCCATCTCTGCGTCTCGCTCATACATGTACACGATTGAACTGGGCGGGGTCAGCTATCTCACTTCATGTGCCGAACGATACGTTTGAACTTTGGGACATACTGACTCACTTAGCTGTTACTGGACGTCCCGAATAACATGTTTATCGGAGAAGCGATACAGAGATTCCTTTTCTGTCACATATAGAATCACTTCGTGAACTGGAATACATAATGGTCCTGTCCCCTTCATTGGAAACTAACTGTTAAACATGAGTGCAGAAGAAGCTAACACAGCTAACAATTCTTCCAGGTGGCGAAAGTGACTGATGCAATCCTAGCGTTGAGGAGTAAGGAGCCAGCAGCATGCACCAACGGTTGGAGGTTCAGCACCGAACATTACAAGAAGACCCTGGTCACTGAAGTAAGTTATACAGACACTATCTGCACCAGTTTGGTTGCTATGCCGAAGACCATGAGTGAATCCCTAATGAGATGAAAACCAATTTACTTTACTTTTCCGCTGCAAATCCGATATCAACTAACACACCAATGCTGTCGTTACAGTATATTGAATATTTCACTGAAGCATTAAACAAACTGTTGCATTCCGGAAGGAGGTCAGAGAGTAGATGAATTTACTTGTATAGAGGAAATCCCATCTTGATTCTCATAAGGTTGGCAAAGTATTTGAAGCCTTTTGTTCATGGGCCAAAGTAACTACTTATCATCAGGCGGCCTTGCCAGCCAAATCAACCATCACCACAACCACAACAGTTTATTTACGTCCCGCTGCTGGGCAAAGGCCTCCTCCTCATCACGAGAGGGTCTGGGCTATAGTCCCCACGCGGGGCCACTGCTGATTGGGGACTTCACACACATCCGTGAATTACTCCGCAGATGCGTGTAGATTTTTTATTCACGATATTTTCCTTCACAGAAAAGCTCAGTGGTAAATTCAAATTTAATTTCACACGTAAAGTCAGAGGTGCGAGCCGGTTTCAAACTGCCGACCCTCTGCACGAGAGGCGGAGGTAGAACCACTAGGCCCCCACGGCTTTAGCCAAAACCATAAATAAATATTCTTAGGTTACCATTCTATTTGACATAATTGCTTTTGTCCGAAACTGTTTACGCATAACAAACACCCCCCCTCCCTCCCTCCCCCCCCAATTAGGTAATCATCGCTGTTATACAGCATACTCATCGACGAAAATAAAGGTATGCGAAAGTAGTTTTCGGCGTAACGAATTTCGGCGAAAGTAATTTTCTGCCTAAACAATATTCGGAAAATTATGCGTGAAAACCATTCGGCGTAAATAGATTATGCGTAATAGAATTCGACGAAAAATCGTTAGGCGAGATTAGTTTCGGCGTAAACACTATTATGCCTATACTGATTATGCAAAATCGAATTCTGCGTAAACAAGGGGAACCGTTTTTTTATCCTCCCCAGTTTGGGCTGGTCTGCGAACATGGCTGGCTACCGAGGACGAGCAATACGCTGTTCTGGGTCGGCTCTATCTTCGGAAACCTCTTCTTTGGATGGATGTCGGACAGGTATCGCTGGAAGAGATCGCTGCTTAGCGATAAGTCCGCCTGTTGTTTACCTATTACCTGCGTATCCTTTCTGTGTTTCCTGTGTTTTTAACAAAAAAGGAGGAGGTTCTCAATTCGTCGGAATCTTTTTTTTATGTATGTTCACCAAAAATAAATAGTAAACGTGAACCGATTTCGGCGATTCTTTTTTTGATCAAAAGCTGGTACTTCCAAGTTGGTCCCGTTGGTCAGTGCTGATGATGAGTTCCATGATAAAATGAGAGAACTCCTCAAAATTTGCTAGCACGTAGGTCGTAGATGATATTGGTGTCAATTTCGAAGGCTTCAGAGTTACTTATGTATTTCTATAGTAATGTTTGGAAACTGTAGCAGAAAAAGAAAAAAAACACCTTCAAACTCCGACAGACTGCGAAGGCGGTGTCAAGTGAACCGACCCAAAGAAATGATAATCATATAGTGAACTTGACATCGACAGTCTGTCGGAGTTTGATGGCGGTTTTTATTTTTTTATTTAAACATTTTTGTATATTGTTGTTTATGTTGTATCGGAAACTTTCTTACTTTCCTTTTTCATTTACTTCTTTCTCAAGGCATTGCAAGTGTCAATAGGCGACGATCGCTGCTTTCCATCAGGCCATAACCCGTTTAGATTCCACATTACCTATTAAACGAAAGTTAAACGGGTTATTCTACTTACTAACGTTTTAATCGCTATCAATCTCCTAGCAGCATTATTGTCCAACTAGCTTCTGCCCGCTACTTCGCCCGCGTGGAATACGGCTATCCTTTTCCCGTGGGAACTAAGCATTTTTCTTTAAAAAGTAGCTAGTGTTTATCGGGACTGCAACAGACTATCCCCAAACCAATTTTCAGCCAAATAGGTCCAGCGGTTGAAGCATACCAAATTTCAGCCAAATCAGTCCAGCGATTGAAGAGGTAACAGAAGGACAGACAATTATTTTCGCATTTATAATATTAGTACGGATGACCACAAGCTGTAAGTCATGAATGTACTTAATGGAAATAAATAAATGATTGTTTTAACAGATACGGTCGTCGCCCCACAATCCTTCTGATGATCCTGCTGGAAGTGCCCCTGACGATAGCAGCGTCATTCAGCACGGCATACTGGGGCTACATAGCTCTGAGGGTAGCTGGTGGGCTCTTCTTCCCGGCCCTTTACCAGCAGCCCTTCATCCTGGCTTTGGAGCTGATGCCACCGGCTAAACGGACGTCTGCTGGTAAGTCAACTGACAATATATAACAACCTTGTGCTTCGCCCGCGTGGAACCCCGTTACGGCATACGCAGTAGCTTTTATAAACACAAATAGAGTATTGATAATAATTTATTGACTGCCTTATTCTACTTCGACATAAATTGTTACATGACTTGTTTATTTTATTATAATTTTCATTACATTCCATTATTGAATTCGATATAATATGAAAACATGCATGCCTATTGTTAAATTAATTAATTTTTACATACTTAAGTTATTATTTACTAACACTTTTATTCATGTATATATTAACATGAACTACGACTTACAAGTGAGAGTAAATATTTTAGTGTGCGTTATTTCCAGTTATATCCTTTAAGTATTTTTCAGCTACAAGCACCCTAATTTCAGAATGGACTCATCTTTGTTCATAGTAGCATACTTTGTTTATTTCCTTCTCCCTGCCAACTTCTGGCAAGATTGAAAGATCATCCACGTACAAGACTAGACTTTCAGACGGTAGTGTAGGAACTAGCAGGAACTGCATACTTTTGGAGCGTCTCTCGCGCCCAGTCCGCCGATGGCTCCAAAGATCCCAAAAGCACGGAGTCCTTGATGCACGATTGTCTTACGACACCGGCCACAATCAGCCCTTCTGTCTGTAATAAAAATAAAAACTTGTTATCCATGTAGACCCGAAGAAACTGGTCTCTCAGAGTCTATTTGATAAAGTCAAGCTAGATAGGTATAACTTCAAATAAAGACCAAAGTATGGTGGCACTCTTTCAACCCGACTGCGTATAAAGGAGGTGTGACCTAAGATGATTTAAATTTTACTAGCCGATGCCCGCAAACTTCGTCCCGCGTAGACTTAGAAATTTGCATACCCGATGATACCTACTATACGTATAGACAGTTATAGTTATAGAAGTATTGAATTTTTTTAAAAAGACATTGAAGCTTCGGACCTCAAGACGAAGACCTCAGCGTTGCGTTAATCATCGTGCACAAGCGTCCATAGCGGCGTAGCGAACTCATACGCGATAGCTTTCATTTTCTTTCAATGTCAACAGAATATGATTAGTTAAGACTGTAGTCTACTATAGTATTCTTACATCAGAAGGGCATAGAACAGGAGCTCCTTGGATCACGGAGCAGAAACCAGTGGTCCGTCCGCAAGCGGCGTCATACGTTGAACCTTGCTCGGTGCAACTGCTTCCAGTCACTGACATGGGAGTCTGAAATCAAAATCATCATTAAGTTGTGTTTTGCTTAGTTTTTTTTAATGACCAAAACTATTTCCGTTTTACCCAATGGTTTAACTGGTAGAGTATGCCTTATGGCATTCAGTTCGCCTTTTTAATTAGTTTTTAGTAATGTGCAATAAAGTTTAAATCAATAAATAATATTCACTAGATACATTGTTAGTTCAATGTCTTTCTAAGGTTTAGGGCCCGCTTCACAACGACCATTCGTTTTTATAAAAAATATTTCATCTAAATCGTCCATAGCAGAATTTTATTAGGTAGGTATGATAATCATGTCCAGGAGATAATTATGAATCATACAAGTCGCACATGTTATGCTATCAAATGACACCAGCTGTTGGTACAGGCATTGGCACGTAACTTGAGCGGGGGCCTTGGATGCGCAGAATTAAAAAATAAGGTCTCATCGGCAAAGGGGCGCGGGACGCAGGGAGTGCTTTGTACGCGCACGCTTATTGGCCTTTCAGTCGTAAACATGCGCAAACATCCACTCTCCTTTTACTCACCGCTCAAGTTATGTGCCGCGACCCGTATCAATGTGATTAACGTTTTAATTACTTAGTTACCCCTGGATATCTGTATTAAATATGATTTTTTTCACAAAATAACTTACAAACTTAATTTTGTCGCTATTGTCGAAACCAATAGCCACACAGTCTCCTCTAAGCGGAGTCTTCAGTCCAAGACAAGCTCCAAGTCCGTCGCTTTCGGGCCAGACTATATCTTCACCCAGAATCAGGAGTCCCATGTCATGCTCTGCTGTTCCTGTAACAGCATGCAAAAGACTAATAGAATTTATACTAGGTAAGTCGCCGCCAAAGAGCAGTGCTCGCACTGTTGTGTTCCGGTAATGGGGCAAGGCAACCGGGGAAATCACTGGTATTCCATCTTATTCCTCAGGGTTGGAAATAGGCACTAGAAACCTTATGATTTCTTATGTCTATGGACTACAGCGACCGCTTACCATCAGGTGGCATTTGCCTTCGTTTGCCTATAAGCCAAAACTTTTGCAGTAATCAAAGGAAACATCGTCCCTCTAAAGAAAGAAAGACAGACTGTCTGTAATGAAATCCTAACCTGATCGATAGTCCGGATGCTTGATGCGATTGACAACCATGTAGTCTTTTGTATGTCCCGGAAGTCGAACCCAGAGCTTGGATGTAGTAGCGGACATGATGCAGGCTGCTGAGGTGAGAACCGCTTTGTTACCGACGATGGCACCACCGCAGAACAATCCTGATGGAGATTTCGTGCGAGGGTGTCCTTTGTCCCTGAAAGTTTTAATTGTCCACAATACAACTCTTGCATTGTAAAACGTTGTAAGGCATACAATAGGCGGTTTTATCGCTAGTAGAGCGATATCTTCCAAACAAACTTGGGGTAGTGGAATTAAGGAAAGAGAAACAAGTTGGCAGGTGGTTCTCAATGGTTAGTTAAGAGTTCAACTTTCACGAGACAAAAGCCATGTTCTATTGCTTTGAGTGACGGAAACTAGAGAATATTGCCAAATATTCGTCCTGGTAGTCTAAACATAGTTTCTTTTGTCAAGAATGTTGAATGTATGAATGAAATTCTATATCTGGCTGAATACACCTTTAAATAACTATCTCTATTTCTTATTTTGGGCTAATTAAGAATGATGATGATAGACACACATGCACAAGAAGTCGACCCATGTAGGGAAAATGATACAGATATACATATATGTAACAATACCTGTACAACGCAACACACCAAGGACATGACTCTTTCTGTGCATTCCTGCAGCCTGAAAGGACGTCACAATTGGTTTAATCAAAGTCCTAAACCTCAAAGGAAGGCTTCTGGACTGTTTTCGCATAATTTATTTACGCCGAATCTTGACTTTGGCGAATTTTTATTAAGCATAATTTTTAATTGGCAGAATGAGTGTTTATCCGAATATTGTGTTGGCAATAGTTGGCATAATGTTGACTTGCCCGAATTTTGCTATGCATAAATTGTTTCGCATACGAGTAATTTAGCAGAATTTCGATAGGCCGAATTACTGTCGGAATCTATGTCCGAAACAACCATTTATGTAGGGAGCGCCAAAGTTCACATAAATTTGTTAGTCCGAAAAGTGGAAGTCCGAAAATGTATATCATAAACAGTGATCGGCACCGCCCCCGTGCGCACCGCGAGATTCCGGGTATTTTTTTTAATGTGGACATGATTATGCATAGGTTAGGTTGGGTTATTTTTAGGGTTCCGAACCTCAAGAGGTAAAAACGGAACCCTTACAGGATCACTCGTGTGTCCGTCCGTCTGTCACAGTCGATTTTCTCCGAAACTACTGGACCGATTAAGTTCAAATTTCTTACGTATATGTAAGTTTGTGACCCAAAGACGGACGTGTAACGAAAATAAATTAATTTTAAACATAGACCCTATTTTTGGGGGCTAACCTAAAAAAAATATTAATGAAGTTCAGACTATATCGTGTGATATATTAAATGAAAGTACTTCTTATGAGGGTCTCAAATGTATTTTTTTCATTACTTTTTTGGTCAATACTTTTCGAGTGATTTAAGAGAATAGGCGAAAAACTGACCGTTCCCCCCTTATCTCCGAAACTACTAGACCTAAAATTTTGGAAAAAATACGGAGGATAGTTACAGGAAAATTAATAAGAAGTCCATGGTATTTAAAATCTGTCTTATAAAAGAGCATATTCTGTGAAACGGTTTGAAAATTACGTGATTGAAAATAATCAAAGGTCGGAACCCTCTCCACGCGAGTTTAACTCGCTTCTTGGCAGGTTTTTTACATTATGACTACAAGATTCCTTCCCATACATAGATAATCTTCTATGCTTTTGTTGTAGTAAGTACCTACGATTAAGATAGGATACTCATTTAATTAAATCGGCGAAAATAAAGGTATGCGAAAGTAGTTTTCGGCGTAATGATTTTCAGCGAAAGTAATTTTCTGCCTAAACAATGTTCGGAACTCGAAAATTATGCGTAAAAACCATCCGGCGTAAATAGATTATACGTAATAGAATTCGGCGGCAAATCCTTATGCGAAATTAGTTTCGGCGTAAACACTATTGCCTATACTAATGCGTAAGGGTAACCGATAATTATGATTGAGTAATAAAATAAACGATTTTAACTGTATCTATAGTCGCATGAACTAGCGATATGCAAACTTTAAGAGCTTCATTCGCTTTCACGAGTCTTTTGATCAAAAACAGACTGTATCGATGCAAGTACAAGCGGTTTTTTTAATCTGTACTGTAAATATGTACTGGGCAAATCTGTCTGTACTGTGCCCGCGTAAGGACTATAGCCCAAACCCTCTCGTGATGAGATGAGGCCTGTGCCCAGCAGTGGGACGCAAATAGGCTATAGTAGCAGTAGTAGTAGTAGTAGTAGTAGTAGTAGTAGTAGTAGTACTGTAAATATCTATAGGGGCTACATACTGCGATGACTACTGACTACTTCATAACAATCAGGTGGTATCTTCTGTTAAAGAAGCACAAGCTCTGGGAATTTAACCAAGTCATGTATACTACGAGTATAACTCATAAAATAGGGTGTATTGTGGTATCAGATTTACCTGCTGCTGCGGGTATATTGGCCCGGTCGGGTCTTACAGTAGAAGTAGAAGTAGTTGTAGTAGTAGTAGTAGTGTTGTCGGTTTTTAGGTCTTCCACGGCGCAGCACCACTCAAAGGCGTTGACATTACACTGAGTTTCTTTGCGCCTGAAAAAATATTATAAATTTTTAAAAGTTAAATTTAAGTTAGAAACGTTAGGATGACTAATTTACTAAAATTATCTTTTCCTAAAAAAAAATACAGAAAAAGAAAGAACAGCCAACTGTGGGGCTTAAAAGTATATCCAGGTCTCGTAGAAATGTAGGCAGGCAATCAGCAAGATTAATAGATTGGTAATTTGGTACCTAATCAGCGATTTCGTGATGACTGCGCTGTAACCCTGTGATCAGCATTATACATGCAATGCTGATCACAGGGTTAGGGTTGAAGAAAAGGAGCGCAATCTTTATAGTTCCAAAGGTGGACACCAAATCGGGTAGGTTGGGGGCGCTGTGGTCGCCACTCCAGGCAAGCCACCTAGGCGGATAGTCTGCAGTAGCGCCTTCAGAAGGCGCTGCTGAGGCGCAACGGTTGTGAGGAGGGAGAGTGTGTTTTGTTTTGTTGCTTATCAAATCCGCTGGACACGTTTTCAACTGTTTCGCCATATAAGATTGCGCTTCTTACCAAGACACATTCCACACTCCATAATTGCATGGATTGATGTTGATGAGAAAGAAAAGAAGGTGGAAGAAGAAAGAGGAAGACATTGAAGTGTCATTGCCCGAGTCGATTTATAAATATATTGATTCTTTGAAGCCGAAACTAGTATCCATAGCGACCACCAATAGTGTGATTGCTGGCGCTTGACAACCCTGATGATTTATCTATATTTGGTATATAGCATCGTCAAATTGCTCATTTAAGATCATACTTTTCTAAGAAATGTTAAAAGTTAAAAATATGAAAAAAACATATGTTATATTTGATTATATCATCCTTACATTGACAGCTTTCGTTACACGTTTCACGAAACTTCGCTCGATACAATTTAATTTCAAAGTAACCTCTACATTAACCTCGGACATTTAATCCAATTTTACTCCAGTTTATTATATCAAACAGTGTAAAACTAAATAGAACAGAAAAAATATCCATATTATATGCATACATTGACAGCTTTATAAATGCCATGTTTTTAGACGGTATTTTTATAGGAATTAAAACGTGTTAAAAAGTAACTAAATCGGGCGTTACAAATTTCATCTAAGTCGGTCCAGCGGTTTTAACATGAAGAGGTAACAGACAGACAGATATATGGGATTTTTTTTCCATGATTAGATGGTTATTAAGACGAAAAAAATAATTTTAGTGCCTACTGTGAGCCTGCTCAGGTTCAAGGAAACACGGTCTGGCTGGTGGATGAACGATTTATTAATTTAAGGGTAAAAGGCACCTGTTGACAAAGAAGTGAAAGCTTAGAAACACAAGAACTTAAGTAGTTGTTAAGTAGCAGACGGTAAGATAATATTATATGTATAGTGGAAGGGTGAATATGGAAACTTACAATCAATCAGGCATATTGATTGTAAGTTTCCATATTCACCCTTCCACTAGATGTAGGAGAATTACAATTGTTGAATAACCGCGGAGAGGTACTTAAAGGTTATTCTATGAACAACACGTGTTTGGTCACTGGTAATATAAGCACTATATAAGTGTACTGATCTATAAGCGCTTTGCTTAAGATGAAATGCAGTTATATGCAGTTTAATACACGTGGTAGTTTGTAATTGATGTGATCTCGACAAAATCCGAAAGTAAAGTGAGTCATAACATGCGTGCGTCAGCGAATCGCAAATTTGAAATGGATTGTCGAAAAGGTAATTTTGAATTTAGTGCTAAAGGTACTAGGTACTGCCAGATATTTCGGTAAGAAACGAGGCGGGTATCACCCTCGTGACACTACTAGTAAATATGCCGTTACGTATCACAATGCTGAATATCAAAATACCGAAAGGTCACTACCCCGAAGAAAGTTCATAATCCCGAAAGTACGATTGATCGATAGCTTGATTTCCCGAAGACCCAAATACCTTTTTGGTTGGAATCCCGAAAATTAGAATCCCGAACACACGAATCGTTCCGTCTTAGCCATCGAGGTAGTAAATAAATATAGCAGAACACAACTTAGAAGGCGCGCGGCGAAGCACTTAAGCCGTTGACGGAGAGTCTGTTATTGCTTAATCCGCGCGCCTTCTAAGTTGTGTCGTGCTATACCTAGGTTGTTTTTGTATGCGTCTGCAGCACTTGCCTTTCCGGCTCGGGCTTTAGAGTTACTTTCGGCATTTTAACTTTTGGAGTAATCGTTTTACTAGCGGGATATTGTACTTTCAGGATTTCGTACTATCGGTCATGTGATATTATATATATCATTAAAAAAAAATAGTACATATTTATGATGAATTAATAAATTCCATACAGACGATGATTCCCAATTCCGATATCTTTCATGCATCGGTATATCGGGCATCGGCATTATATACATTCGGTATTTTGATTTTCGATGCGTCGATATTTTAGCTGTAGGTATAATAACTATCGACATCGTAATTCGTAATACGAAACGAAAATAAACCTACAGTTGAAGTTCGTACCTGGTTTCGCTTACATCAATGATCCCCCCCACCTCTAAAACGAGATCGCCATCTTTTACCGAGCACATGCTTTCATGGAAACACTGGCCTTCTTTTCCTCCTTTCGTTATGCACGTTTTTGTCTCATCTAAAAACAAAATAATTTTAAATACATACGGAATATGTGTGTTCAAGATCTACAAATTCTGACCCTGCTCTCACTAAGAGTGTATAATTATTTTTGAAGCCTGTAAGTTTACACCCAGGCTATTCTTAGAGTTAAAAATTAGAGATGGGCCGACTAGTCGACGATTAGTCGGGAAAGCCGACTGTTCGGCATCATTTCTAGTCGGTGATTAGCCGGCGACTAGTCGGCAAAAAATGCCGAATATTCGGCACTTTATTGCCTATAGGACATTTAGATTTAAATCATTTTTTAATCTATGAAAAATATTCTTTTGAAACAATTAACATATAGGAACTCAAATCAAAAATCAATTACATCCTTCCATACCGCCATAGCGAGGTAGAACTAGAAAATTGGTTTATACTTTATATTATTATTATTATTATTTAATATATTTATAGCAAATTATTTTTCCAGCAAAGGCAAATTATGGTGTAGAAAAGTTAGTCTCTGCTCGATCAGGAAGTTAGAAAAATCCTACGATCGGCATTGCCGACTAATCGGCCGACTGGCCAGTCGACAAAATCCGTAGTTGGCCCATCTCTATTAAAAATACATGTTAATTTAATAGGTACCTACTAGGTATATCCATATAGACTTGTTATGCCTTATACTTAGATATAATAAGAGGTAAGAATTGTTATCCTATGGTAGTAAAAAAATCTAATAATTTGCCAAAATGATTTAAAATATTCTCGTGCATAATTTTTTTTTGCATGACTAGTTATTTATTACTTTTGTCGAGATGCGCTGACACTTGCAATATTTTCAAGTCATCTTATTTTTACCATGTCTCAATCAAATAAACTATATTTTCTCAAAAATGGCCGGGAAACTCGTCATTGCCTGCTTTCTATCGGGCCGCGGGAAATATGCTCGGGGTTTCTCTGCGTGATAGAATCAGAAATGAGGATATCCGCAGTAGAACTGGGGTCACCGACATAGCCCGAAGAATTGCGAACCTTAAGACAAGTAGCAGTGGGCTGGGCACATTGCTCGCAGGACTGATGGCCGATGGGGCCGGAAAGTTCTCGAGTGGCGTCCGCGAACCGGGAGACGAGCTGTCGGTAGGCCTCCAACAAGATGGAGCGACGACCTCGTGAAGGTCGCGGGAAACCGGTGGAATATAAGCGCAGGGAATGTTGTATGAAATTTCATTATCGTAAAGGTACTTTTTTTTTACTGATAATACGCGAATGAATTCCCAAACAGCCAAATATGCATGTTCTATATTTGTCAATTGACGCGAAACGAAACGTTTTTATCTATGTCTGAAACAGCGCAATGTACCTATTTCAGAACGGAATAAAAAAAAAGCGCGATCCATAAAGAACAGAAATTCTTGAGTTGTATCAGATTTATTTAGCTAAATTTCATGAAAAAAGTTGACTAGTTTGGTTTAAAAATTAATAAAAGTTTTTTTTTAATATGAATAAAAACCGGCCAAGTGCGTGTCGGGCCACGCGCAAATTATAGGGTTCCAAAGTTGAGGATGCCCACAGTACCTTTCTAAGACTTATTAGCATCTAGCTAGCCTGTGGTATGACGTGCCCGCCCGACGCCCCTGCCGCTCGAGAAAAATCATCATTATAAGTTGGTCGACTATTACTCGTAAGTTTGTACAGCCTACTTAGCTCTGATAGTTTTCCTTTCAACTACGTTATATATGCCACAACCGTCATTTTTTTCAGCCATCCAAATACCACCATTTAGCTGGCAGGGGGGGGGGGACACGTGACTCTAACAAAAAATAGCACTTTAAAGCTTAATATTTCACAAACGCATCACTTAATCAAAAAAAAAAACCGGCCAAGTGCGTGTCGGGCCACGCGCAAAGTATAGGGTTCCGAAGTTGACGATGCCCACAGTACCTTTCTAAGACTTATTAGCATCTACTCGTAGCTAGCGCACGTCATACCACTGGTATGACGTGCCCGCCCGACGCCCCTGCCGCTCGAGAAAAATCATCATCATAAGTTGGTCGACTATTACTCGTAAGTTTGTACAGTCTACTTAGCTCTGATAGTTTTCCTTTCAACTACGTTATATATTCCACAACCGTGATTTTTTTCAGCCATCCAAATACCACCATTTAGCTGGCAGGGGGGGGACACGTGACCCTAACAAAAAATAGCACTTTAAAGCTTAATATTTCACAAACGCATCAATTAATCAAAAAATGGTTTTAACAAACCCACAATATTTTTTTTAGACCTATTCAACGATATGCCGCACCATGGGGTACGCAAGAAAAAAAAATTACATCCCCACATTACGAGTAGGGGAGGTACCCTATAAAAACATATATTACAAAATTTTATTGTACCACTTTGTCAGCGTAACTAATATGCATATTCATGCCAAATTACAGCTCTCTAGACCTAAGCATCTCCGAGCAATAGTGCGGACAGACGGACGGACATGGCGAAACTATAATGGTTCCTTGTGGACTTCGGAACCCTAAAAATGGTTTTAACAAACCCACAATATATTTTTAAGACCTATTCAACGATATGCCGCACGATGGGGTACGCAAGAAAAAAAAAATACATCCCCACTTTACGAGTAGGGGAGGTACGCTATAAAAAAATATATTTCAAAATTTTATTGTACTACTTTGTCAGCGTAACTAATATGCATATTCATGCCAAATTACAGCTCTCTAGACCTAAGCATCTCCGAGCAATAGTGCGGACAGACGGACGGACGGACGGACGGACGGACGGACATGGCGAAACTATAAGGGTTCCTTGTGGACTTTGGAACCCTAAAAAGGAGTTTTCCTCATGCGAGTTTTTAACTTGCCGTGTTGGTGTGTCTCTTGAAGTCAAATATCGGTGAATACGAAATAAGACTGGCGTTCCATTGGACTTGTTGTAAGTACTTCAGTATCTTTGCGTGCGTGTCAATGCCGTATTATGAATACCTAATATTAAGGTTTTTTTTTATTTTTTGAGAAAAGCACTCTATAAGCCTCGGCACGTGAAAGGCTTTGCAGGCTTCGTTTATATTAAAGGGCCAAACCAAATACTCAGCCTGCGGCCATGGCAATAATGTCCTATTATATTTCAGTATCTAAATATATAAAACTCAAAGGTGACTGACATAGTGATCTATCAACGCACAGCCCAAACCACTGGACGGATCGGGCTGAAATTTGGCATGCAGGTAGATGTTATGACGTAGGCATCCGCTAAGAAAGAATTTCCCGAAATTCCCACGGGAACGGGAAAAAACGGGATTTTTCATCTTAATATTTCTGCGCATACGAAGTTGCGGGGAAAAGCTAGTCATTTATAAAGCTCTCTCGACTTGATCGCTTTTTAAAAGTTTTTATTTAGTTATAGATGTTTGTTTGTTTGTCTGTAATCAAATCTTGCAAGTTAAATTTGATCCACCTCCCGGTTACCGATTGAGCTGAGTTTTTCAGATGACAATGCAAAATTATTATGATACGGAGGTGATCTGATGATAGAACCGAAAGGTGGCCATAAGATAGGAATTCGGTAATTTAAACGACACAATCCCATAAAATTTGGATTTGGATCTCGTTTGTATTTTAATAAAAGCTTGTTTTTAGGGTTCCGTACCCAAAGGGTAAAACGGGACCCTACTACTAAGGCTACGCTGTCCGTCTGCCCGTCTTTCACCAGGCTGTCTCTCTCATGAACCGTGATAGTACAGTTGAAATTTTTACAGATGATGTATTTCTGTTGCCGCTATAACAACAAATACAAAAAAACAGAATAGAATAAATATTTGAGGGGGCTCCTTTACAACAAACGTGATTTTTTTGCCGTTTTTGTCTTACACCAGGCTGTATCTCGTGAACTGTGGTAACTACCACGGTTCACGACATCAACTGTCTAAGTAGACAGTTGAAATTTTCACAAATGATGATGATCTGTTGCTGCTATAGTAACAAATACTTAATAAAAAACAGAATACATTAAATATTTAAGGGGGCTCCGATACAACAGACATTTTTTTTGCCGTTTTTATAGATTATAGTTCGGAACCTTTCGTGCGCGAGTCCGACTCGCACTTGGCCGGTTTTTTTGTGTATTTTTTTTATTGCACTTCGTTTATTTATCAAGTTACAGACGCACCTCTTCTAAAGACTTATTATTAGTATAGTATAGATTAAAAATTTCATACTTTTGTTTGCGGTGGGGTCCAGGAAATTTTCACCATCATCGTCGCCCGCCCTGCGTATGCGCCTCGCCGCCAGCGCCGCCAGACACGACACCACGATGAGCAAACCCAAAGAATTCTTCATGTCTTGTCCTGCTGTGCTGAAATAAATAAAGTCGCTGTACTAAATACGTATGCATTTCTTTAAAAAAAAACTCAATTATAAAAGTAAGCTAACTATGTACCTACCTAATTAGAAAAAAATGCACCAAGTACATACTTAGAGACAGTGACGGCTGAGCTGGGTATAGGAACGGCCTTAAATACATATTTAAGGCCGTTCCTATACCCAGCTCAGCCGTCACTGTCACTCGTGCAACGAGTGAAAGAGAAAGCGCTACGCACAGAACGCCCGATTTAGTTTTCGTTACACGTTTTAATTTCTATAAAAATACCGTCTAAAAACATGGCATTTATAAAGCTGTCAATGTATGCATATAATATGGATATTTTTCTGTTATATTTCGATTTACACTGTTTGATATAATAAACTGGAGTTAAGTTGGATTAAAGGTCCGAGTTAGAGGTTGATTTGGAATTAAATTGTATCGAGTGAAGTTTCGTGAAACGTGTAACGAAAGCTGTCACTGTAAGGGTGATATAATCAAATGTAACATATATATTTTTTAAATTTTTAATTATTAACATTTCTTAGAAAAGTATCATCTTAAATAAGCAATTTGACGATGCTGGGTCAGTGAACGGCCTTAACCTAATCTCACTCTTTAAGTGCGCTAATCTTGTATATTTTTCTTTATCCTTCTATCTTTATTTATGTATACAAGCGATCTTATAAACATTTTGAACGAAATTTGGAATATATAGGGGTTTTTGGGGCGACCGATCGATTTAGATAGCAATCTGTGAGCTGCCTAGGTCTCATATCTGAGAAAACTCGGTTGTAGCTATTCTCCAGGTCACCGGGCTGTACCTCATGAACCGTGATAGTTATACAGTTCAAATTTTCGCAGATGATGTATTTCTGTTGGCGCTATGACAGCAAATAATAAAAAAAACAGAATAAAATAAATATTTCAGGGCGCTCCCATACAACGAACATGATTTTTGCCGTTTTTATAGATACGGAACCCGTGCGGGAGTCCAACTCGCACTTAGCCGATTTTTTTTATTAACTCTCTTACCCTACATAACCGGTTATTGAACCGGGTCAAAATCCTGTAAGAAATTACATGTCTTATTTTTTAAAATTAAAGTTGATCCTGTGAGTACACTGTCCAAATTTTGCTAACACCGGAATGTCCTAAATTTAATTAACTCGCAAGTTTCATAATCTAATTAATATCGTCACGTTCTCGAAAACGGCTTAAAATAAATTTCGATGAAATTTGGAATATACCTATGGGTTTAATACATTGACCTACAATAACATATGGACGAACAGTGCTTAACAGAATATGTCAAAATATATGGAGCAAATTGACATTAGAAAATACGTTTCAATATGCTAATAACGCCTCTTTTATAATATGTGCCAAGATAAATATTTTATACAAAAGTAAACCGAACACTAAGACTTAAAAGTGTCAAATTTACTGAGCGCCGAACGGGTGCCCGAGTTGTTGGGGCACCCGTTTTGACGGGGCCATTTTTCTCTGTCTGATTGTGAATCCTTACTTATAATAGATCAATGGTTTAATATCCTGAAAAAATGTTTTTACCTATAGGTGTTACATTCACGGGTTCTATCGCATAGGTACTTTGTTTTACTTGAAGACCAACGATATAAATAAGGCAAATAAAGATAGAACATTTACCTACTTATAAACTTTACCGATCAAAATAATTATCTACTTAGTTTTATACGTTGTATGTATAGATATTTAAAAACTTGATTCCTTTTTAATAAATATTATGACATTAATGCCAACAGAACTTTGTGACACGGCATAGGTACGTTACCTGTTTCTTAAAAACAAACTTGCTTTGGCAAATCAGCGGTATCGTCATAAAGTACTCTTTAGCTCTTTCAGAGATAAAAACATCCAAATTGTCACGTTCACTAAATTATTATTTTATGAATATCACTGAATTTAAGATGAATCGCATTTTAAATGGATTTAATACGAAAGGATTGTAATGTAAAATACACTAAATTAATTCTCGCGTCTTCGCTGATTCGCTTATGTCGATCGACTAAACCTGTTATGTTTTGCATCGTCGTTTTATAAACAAATTATCTATTATCTGCAGTTCACAAAACAAATTACTAGAACAAGTCAAACGGTGACGCCGTCAGGAATAACGGTAAAACCAAGTTTGTAATACCATATTACTGATGCAGTTATAGTGGACTGTTTTCCAATGATCTAAGGGTTGCATTTGGATGGTTTTATTACTGACATTGTCATAGACAGCGCATGTTCACGTAATTTGATACCTACTGATAATATGTGGATGTGTCCAATTATTTTTATATTAATTATCTTAATATCCAGTCGTTATGACCTAAAACTATTAACGTTGAAAGTGTTAATAAATAGGCGTACCTACCGGTACAGATGACTTCATTACACTTTAGACATTTTTTTCTGGATCTAAGATTTGGCGTTGATTTTTGAGACATGCTGTATCATACCAATCACACGGCAAACATTAGCATGGTCACTTTGCCACCAACCAATTGAACTAAAGTACCCCTAGGATCAATTGGTTTGGTGCGTTGAAGAATGGAATTAGACAGACAATCTTTTGGGTCTGGTCTTCGTCACTCCTGTAAAAGATACCAAAGATACCAGGTAGAATAGAAATAGAAATATAAAATCTTTATTTTCGATACTGTAACAATAAGTCTTAAGGCTACGAGACTAAGAGCTAAGATCTACGAGGACTTAAAAAAAGGTCCCCAGATAACTTATCGATCTGGCACTTCATAGGGTAGTGGTATGCCCTTTTTACTCGAAGACTATGGCTAGGTACTGTATGGTTGAAATTTGGGAGGTAGCTGTGTTCTATGAACTACTACAAATAATGCAGTTGGTAGAATTTTGAGAACAAAACAATACATTAAGGGTGGCACTCCATAGTACTCCATACATATACATAACTGAGGAAATATTTAAGAAGCCATAGCCGTATGGGGTATCATTGGATAGGTCTTTGAAAGGAAAGGATATGGGGGTTCCGAAATAAGTTTTGTATTTATGCCAATATTTTACGAGATATTCGCTTCCAAAGTGGTAAAAAGTGTGTCCCCGCCCCTCTAACTTTTTAACAAGGGGTGATTTTTTAAAATAAATTGAGAATCTAAATATATAAAACTCAAAGGTGACTGACATAGTGATCTATCAACGCACAGCCCAAACCACTGGACGGATCGGGCTGAAATTTGACATGCAGGTAGATGTTATGACGTAGGCATCCGCTAAGAAAAGATTTCCCGAAATTCCCACGGGAACGGGAAAAAACGGGATTTTTCTTTTAAATATTTCTGCGCATACGAAGTTGCGGGGAAAAGCTAGTATACAATAAAACAAAATCTTTTTAAAAATCAGCAAATCTTTTGAAAAAAAATAAAATATTAAATTTACTTTGAACAAAGTCTGTCGTGTAGTTTTTTAGAGACATGGGGTAATTTTGGAAACATTTCGGAACATTTCATTGTAAGCGAGTCCGACTCGCTCTTGGCTGATTAAAATAGTACATTTTGATGCAAATGCGAAAAAGGACCATGGGCAACTTTGTATGGAGCCTGGTTCTGAAACCAACAGAGCTGAAACTTAAGTCATTAAATGGGTCTTTAAATCTACTTTATTTCATTATATGGGCACAAAGCCGAATTCCATTGCAGAACTGAGATATTTATATTTCAGTCAGAGTAAATAAGATCTATTAAAAAACCGGCCAAGTGCGTGTCGGGCCACGCGCAAAGTATAGGGTTCCGAAGTTGACGATGCCCACAGTACCTTTCTAAGACTTATTAGCATCTAGCTAACCTGTGGTAGGTATGACGTTGACGTGCCCGCCCGACGCCCCTGCCGCTCGAGAAAAATCATCATCATAAGTTGGTCGACTATTACTCGTAAGTTTGTACAGCCTACTTAGCTGTGATAGTTTTCCTTTCAACTACGTTATATATGCCATAACCGTGATTTTTTTCAGCCATTCAAATACCACCATTTAGCTGGCAGGGGGGGGGGGGGGGCACGTGACTCTAACAAAAAATAGCACTTTAAAGCTTAATATTTCACAGACGCATCACTTAATCAAAAAATGGTTTAAACAAACTCACAATATATTTTTAAGACCTATTCAACGATATGCCGCACCATGGGGTACGCAAGAAAAAAAAATTACATCCCTACTTTATGAGTACGGGAGGTACCCTATAAAAAAAAAATTTCAAAATTTTATTGTACCACTTTGTCAGCGTAACTAATATGTATATTCATGCCAAATTACAGCTTTCTAGAACTAAGCATCTCCGAGAAATAGTGCGGACAGACGGACGGACGGACGGATGGACGGACGGACGGACGGACGGACGGACATGGCGAAACTATAAGGGTTTCTTGTGGACTTCGGAACCCTAAAAACAGGTTCTCTTTGAGATAGAGATAGGTACTTAA
Organism: Aethes cnicana; assembly: GCA_963971205.1. NCBI lineage: Eukaryota > Metazoa > Arthropoda > Insecta > Lepidoptera > Tortricidae > Aethes > Aethes cnicana. The sequence continues at coordinate 1,314,021 of OZ020293.1, forward strand.
GAATAGATACCTAGGTAGAAGAGGTTTTAAATGACTCGAAATAATATTATTATTGGTAAAACACGATATTCAACAAGAAATGACACCGAACGAATAATTAATGGAACGGTCAACATCCCTACCTTCATTTTTTAAATTGGGTTTGCTCAATACCTACCCTCCAGAATATGAATATTCTCCGAATGCATTTATCGTAGCTCGTACTCACCGTGACTAAAATATAAATATCTCAGTTCTGCAATGGAATTCGGCTTTGTGCGTGAAATAAAGTAGATTTTAAGACCTATTTATGACATAACTCTCAATGCGGTTGGTTTCAGGCCCATTTTGACGCATGGTCCTTTATCATTTCATCACGAGGCCCTAGATATGTTGGCGCGAGCGAAAGCGAGCGTTAACACATTAGAGACGACTGAAAATGACAATTTCGCACGTGCATCAAACGACATTTTTTAATACATTTTGCGAAAACATATAATTAAGTAAAATAATAATAAGACGAAATTCTAAAAATAAAAAGCGCTAGTGCGCAAAAAAAATCCGCTCGATCAATAACTATCAAAAAACAAAAAGAGCTCGTTCGGAAATGATAAGTTTTTCGCTTGCTAAACAGGTAGGTATCGAAATGTTTTCTTTTTACCCGACTGCGCCAGAAGGAGGGTTATTCTATGTATGTATGTATGTATGTATATTTCTTTGGCACGCTGTGTAGCATAAATGGCTGGATGGATTTTAGCTTGCGAGGTGTCGTTAGATTCGTCTTAATCGTGAGAGTGACACTGCGGGTATATCAAAATTGCAAAAAACAAAATGGCTGACTTTTGGAGGCATTTTAAACGTTTCCAAAAATGTTTTTTTGTCATAGCCTATCGAGTGGGGTGTCAAAATGAAGGGCTGAATGAAGGGATCACAAAAATATGTCCATAATAATATATGTGAAATCAAAAGCTTTTTGCTATTGCTAGTCGGGTTTTATATTTTTGCAAAAATCGAGTTAATGAACAACTTTATTGAAAAAAAAAGTCTCTTTTTTTACAGGTATCGTAGTGGGCATGATGTTCGCGGCAGGTATGTGTGTGCTGGGACTCTTGGCATTCGCTGTTCGGGACTGGTACCACCTGTCTCTGCTGACCAGCCTTCCATTTGTTGTACTATACGGGTAAGTAAGTAAACAGCCCGTTGTTCAGCTCTTGTTTGCCTCATCATCATCATCATCATGGTGGCCGCATAAGTATCCATTCTTGGATGTAGGCCTCTTCCCTTTGTTTCCACTTCCGGCGGTCTTGCGCCCCTCTCATCCAGTCCCGGCCTCCGTGTCGTCTGATGTCATCGACCCAACGCTGTGTCTTGTTTGCCTATCATATTTTAATGATTGATTAGATTATATTATTTTTAAGTTATTTCAATACTAGACGGTGCCCGCGGCTTCGACCCGCGTATACTTTGCGTAACCGATGATACTATTCATATAGATGGTTATAGTTTTTTTTTATATCAATGGTATAGGCAAACGAGCGCACAGCCCACCATAACCCAGCATAGTTATAGACGCTATTAACGGCTATTAACGGTTCCACCAACGCACTTGTCAGCATTGTGAGGGAATGGGACGCCAGCCCTCTTCATGAGAAATGGAGAGGCTACCACAAACCGGTCGCTCCACGTCGAATCAGACCTCCATTAGTTTTAGTATAGTGTTATTTTGTGTGTGTTGTTGCTCTTTTAATATGTACTCGTAATTGCTATGGAACCTGGTTCTGGAATAAAAACATTGATAGATTGATTGATAGACGAATTGAAACAACAAGTTTAACCTGTAGAAAACGCGTTCCCGTAAACATATCGAGATGAAGAGTATCCTACGTTATTCCCAGGGTTTCAAACTATCTTCATTTCCTTTTTCAAGTTTCTTTTGGATAACTCCCGAGTCTCCCCGTTGGCTGGTGGGTAGAGGTCGCGTGGCCGAAGCCGAGAAAGTGCTCATAAGTCTCGCGAAGAGGAATGGCATATCGCTGCCCAGAGGATTTCTACTTGAACTTCACGTGAGTAACCGGGTTATATTTTTCTGATGTTAGAAAAGTCCCTCGCGATAAAGAAGAAAACATTCATACGTTCCAAGCATACGAAATAGGTACAAAATATCAAACTCAGAAAAGAAATAAAGAACAATAATGTATGTAAGATGACGATGATGATGATGATGATGAAGAACTTGATGGTATCCTAACTCGGCATGTGCTAGCACTGACTGATCTTCCGTTAGGACCATTTGGTGATACCACGGAAAGCTACACAAAGTAACTAAAATAAACTTCTTTAAATTGTTGTCAGTAGCTGTGTTCTTCTTATTTTGCAAAAGTCCTCGAGCGACGATGACTATCCTCCTTTAAGAAGCTCGTCTGCTCGTGTGCCTACCTTTAAACCCTTGACGTAAAAACAGATTGTTATACGTTTATATGCATGTGTGTATCTGTGTGTCTTTTTGTGGCATTGTTGCTCCACAACGGATATACCGATGTTTGGAGAAAATTGGTTAAGCGGTTTGAAGATGATTGGCTCTTTCCTTTTGTTGTATACTTAACTTGGAGTTAGTTACTTTGCTCGATAGTTTATTCAGTATGGTCATGTTTTTTTAAAAATTACACATACTGTACACATTAAATCAATCAAAGTTATTGCTTTACAGAAAAAAATAAAAGATCAAGAAGATGCTGAATCCATAATTTTACGTAATGCGAACGGACACGTTTCTGGCTTCCCTTTGCTTACTGAGAAAGAAGAGTTCATCGACAGAAGAATAAGCAACATGCTTACATTCAAACCTGAAACAAAACCAGAAGAAATTCCACCTAAACCAGCAGATAGCTTAGAAAGAATAATAGCTTTAGAAGTAGCAGAGATAGTAAATAAAAGAAGCAAACTTAAAAGAGAAGCTGTTGAAATTTCTGTAGAAGATGACCATGATGAAGAATCTCCACTAAATACAGAAGCACAGCAAAAAGCAACTCAAACTGAAAAGTTCAAAGACTCCCCTTTAACGATAAGAAAGAAATCAGTTCAATTAGTTAGTAGAATGTTCAAAGAAAGCCCAGAATGTGCTGAAAATAAGATAATAGATGAACAGAATTCTGAAGGCGACTGCAAAGCATCACCGCTAGATATATTCAGATATCCTAACATAAGAAAGAAGTTCATCATACTTACTTTTAACTGGGTGTCTCTAGGAGTTGTATATAATAGTTTAAGTTACAATACGCCTAATTTAGGGGTCGATGACTATTTAGCATTTTTTATTGGTAAGTATTTTTCAGCTATTTAAAAAAAATCCTCTTAAAACTGCAAGTTAATTAAAAGAATTTAAGAGATGTTGGATTTCCAGTGGTGGGGCGGAAATAGGCTTTTATAGTGGATATTTGATCAAATTTATCTATTTCCTTACCTGTTTCTTGTCATTGAATTAATTTGTCATTGAATTTAATTACCTACCGTCAATTGCTACGCAATTTATTTTATTTTGCGGTTTGTACTGGAATTATTAACCATTTTATTTTATTTTATTATACCTTATCAATCTGGGCTAGCTCCACCACAATAGGCTGTGACTAATTTTGAGGGCCCAGTGCGGACTGACGACTTGATTTAACATACAGATTTGAATTATGTACTTCGCAAATGCCTGCAGATTTTCGACACCGAATAGCTCAGTGGTGAACTTCCCCTCTTCATGAGATTCTGTGTAAATTTTACGTAAAATATTATGCCATTTTTCTGAATAAAATTCGTTGTGTGCTTTTGTTTTCTTTCTTCTGTGAAGGTACGTACTAATATATTTTGTTTTCCTTTAAGGAGGAGCAGTGGAGTTGCCCTCGTATTTTCTGGCCTGGCGCTGCATGGAGCGGTTCGGCCGTCGCTGGGTGCTGTGCCTCTCCAGTTGTGTCGGAGGCCTGGCCTGCCTCTGCTGTCTGTTCGTGTCTGAAGGTAGTTTGACGCCCTTTACTGACATTTTAATTAGCATTTACAATATAACAATGGTTAGGTTTGTCATTGTCATATGCTTGTGTCTATGTGGCTACGTCGCTGCTTACAATAAGCTACGAACTACTTGTTACAAAAGAGGAGTACTGCCTGGTTTCAGTCGGTTAATTGCTTAATCGGTCCTCTCGTTGGAACTATTTTATATACTCATTTCCCAGATGCGTGTATGGTTTCTTCAGGACGTTTCCCTTCACCGAAAAGCTCAAATTTCTCACCTAGTATTAGAAGTGTGAGTAGAGATTTAAACCGACTCTGCATGAGAAGCGGTGGTTCATACTCATACTACTATGCTACACGCCATTTTTTGTGTTGAGTTATCTGTACTTGAGTGCATGTTTCTTAGAAAAATATTGAGGGAGCATTACAACCAATAGATACTTGCCTATGAGACGGCAATCAATGAAATCATAATAAAATTATTTATTCAGTAAATAGGCCTCATCTGGGAACTATTGGTGCATGCATTGGTGATGCATCTCCATAACGTAAACCGCCTGTCTGTTTTCCTGTTTGTCAGTCAGTCTTTACAATAGACCGGTTCCTTCGTTCTCTTCTCCAGACTGGCCCTGGGTCACAGTGGCACTAGCAATGCTGGGTCGACTGTGTATAGCGGCATCTTTCGCCGTGTTCTACGTGCAGCTCGGCGAGCTATTGCCAACAGTGCTCCGAGCTCAGGCCATGGGGGCAGCGTCCTTCATAGCCGGCCTTGGACTGCTGGCGTGCCCGTACATTGTACATTTGGTAAGTTATCACCTCATTTCTCTCTTACTGTCCTTACTGACACTGGATTTATATTTTTTGTCCCTTTCTTAAGCAAGAAAATAGTCTACCTATAGCTTCTCGCTCATCGTACTCGTAATATACTAGATCTCTCGTGTACAATGATTTAAATAGAATCGTTGAGTGTTAATGAGATTTGAATTGTTCTCTTAAACTAAATATTTTCAAACAGAACTGATTGTTCAGTAATTTCAGTATGCATAACAAGAATATTCTTGTTAATTTTGCAAGAGCTAAATAGTAACACCAACTAATCTTAAAGTCATATCAAATATACTGCGATAGCATGCACTACACGATGAAGATAGTTGAGAAAATCAATTGTTTTTTAGCATTACGAGAAACTACTTGTAAAAATAATTATTGTAGTTTATATTGAATGAAGTGTAACAAATACTAGAAATCTTGTGTACACGATTTAAATAGAATTGTTTAGTGTTTATTAATATTTGAATAGTTCTATGACACTAAATATTTTTGAACATAACTGATTGTTCAGTATACATAACGAGAATATTTTTGTTATTTTTACAAAACCGCAAAGTAAAACCTACTAATCATAACGTCACATTAAACATACCGCGATAGCATTCACCGCGATGGATATAGTTACGAAAACCGATTGTTTTTTTAGCATCACGAGAAACTTCTTGTAAAAATAATTATTGTACTGTAAATTGAATGAATTGTAAAAAATACTAGATCTCTCGTGTACATGATTTAAATAGAATTTCATAGTGTTTATTAATATTTGAATAGTTGTATAAAATGAAAGATTTAGCTAACGTTACAAAAGTATACTTTGATTTACAAGATTGTAGTATCGATTACAAAATATGAATTTTACTAAACGTTCTGGTAGTCTTGTTGGATTTTTTTCTCTCCGTGTGGTGGACTAATGTCAAAAAAGGAAAGCTATCGAAATGGCTTATCGACCTAAGTTTAACGAGTATTTGAGGACTTTGCGGGTCTTAAAAATGAAATATATCGGGTAGCTGTAATAATTTCTATTATATATTGAATACCTTCTGCCCATGACTTCGCTCGCGTGGAATTCGGTTATCGCGTTCACGCGGTAACTATGTAAACCAAGAGACAAACAGACAGTTACTTTCGCATTTATAATATTAGTAAGAACAATTTATCACTTTAAAAATTAAAACATTGCAAACGCACATATAGGTGTGTCTACATTTTTTGATGATATAATATGTTGACTAGGTCCCTGAGAGTAGTTTATAGGATACCCAAACTACCCTAGTAGTGGGGGCCCATTATAAACCCCGGGGTCTTTGGTCAACCATTACTATTTTTTTGACTTGATGGTGTCCCCCTGGAATGACATCTTGTAACTTTTCAGTCAGGTGGGAGTTGGGCATGGTGCATTTTTACACTTCCTGCCCATTTCGACTTGATTTTTGTTTTTTTTTCCAAGACACGTAGTGACTAAAGTAATGGTATGACCCGGGAAAACCCGTTACCGTAAAATTATCAGGATAAAAAGTGTTCTGTTATTACCAGGGTCTCAAACTATCTCCATACCCAATGTCATCTAAATCGGTCCAGCCGTTTTGACATGAAGGAACGACACACTTCCATGTCTCTATCTATAAACAACATGAAAAAAAGTGAAGTTGTGATAGTCTGACTAAGGTTGGATATCTGCTGAACTGATTTGGCTGATTCTTTTTCGTTTTATTCCCTGTGATTTAGAAAAGGTTCAGAAAGAAAAAAAAACGGATTTTTTTAAAGAAACAGCTAAAAGAAGAGATAAATAACTTTGTTTGCGAATTGCCTTCGGGCGATACGAAGTTCAACGGGCCAACTAGCTTAGGTATAATCTACTATATAAAAATAAGTCGGGTTTTCCTTCCTGACGCTATAACTCCAGAACGCACGAACCGATTTCCACGGTTTTGCATTCGTTGGAAAGGTCTCGGGCTCCGTGAGGTTTAAGGCGGTACGAAGTCCGCGGGGTCAGCTAGTATTATATATTAGTGCCTATGGATGACATCAAAACTGATAACAATACGGTTTTTCCAATGATAAGAACGACTACCGAATTATCAATTTAAAAATTAAACATCGCAAACGCGCATATAGGTAGGTATGAAGATATTTTTATATTTTTCAAATTGATGGATGGATAATTTTTAACACGCTTTTATTAGGTCGACCTGTATGTAACTATGTAATGGAATCTTGCAAGTTAAATTTGACCCAGATTTCCGATTGAGCTGAAATTTTGCACGAACATGAATCGGGTGACAATGCAATATTATGATGACGTCGTATGAGCTGATCTGATGATGGAGCTGGAAGGTGGCCATAGTAACTCGATCCATAATAAAACTACATAAACCCATCGAATTTGGGCTCGTTTTTTTTTTTTAATTTGTGGACTTGGGCCGGTGTTGCCCTTAGCCAATGACTTGGGCTCGTTTGATTCGTCTTGAAGGGTAGATGACAATGAAAAGTACAGTCAGCAATAAAAGCGTGTCCCAAAAATTTATATTTTGACAAATATTATTGTTATTGGGGCTTTTGAGAGTGGTTTACCCAGCTTTGCAACATCGAGAACTTTGTGCTAGCAGTGGGGGGTTCCTTTTTATAAAATCCAGTGGTTTTGGTCAACGCCTGATCATTTTTTGATTTGATGGTGGGTCCCCCTGGAATGATATCTTGCAAAACTAATTGTTAGATGGGAGGTGGGCATCGTTAATTTTGACAGTTACTGCCCATTTTAACATAATATTTGGTCTTTTTCCAAGACACGTAGCGACTGACGGTCCTTGAGAAAACGTCTGTGCGTGAATGACCAGCCTTTAAATGATCAGTTTTTGGTGCGTTTAAGCTTTGTTAATATTCATTGTTAAAATACTAAAAATATGTATCCGTTATTTTTCAATACTCTAACCGAACGGACAACATAAATTTAAAATTTATTGATGCTGCCATGATGCCTGTACGTTTTGTTGTTCAAAAACCGGCCAAGTGCGTGTCGGGCCACGCGCAAAGTATAGGGTTCCGAAGTTGACGATGCCCACAGTACCTTTCTAAGACTTATTAGCATCTAGCTAGCCTGTGGTATGACGTGCCCGCCCGACGCCCGGCCCCTGCCGCTCGAGAAAAATCATTGTTTTTTTAATCATTTCATAAGTTGGTCGACTATAACTCGTAAGTTTGTACAGCCTACTTAGCTATGATAGTTTTCCTTTCATCTACGTTATATATGCCATAACCGTGATTTTTTTCAACCGTTCAAATACCACCATTTAGCTGGCAGGGGGGGGGGGGGACACGTGACTCTAACAAAAAATAGCACTTTAAAGCTTAATATTTCACAAACGCATCACTTCATCAAAAAATTCTTTTAACAAACCCACAATATTTTTTCAAGACCTATTCAACGATATGCCGCACCATGGGATACGCAAGAAAAAAAATACATCCCCACTTTACGAGTAGGGGAGGTACCCTATAAAAAAATATATTTCAAAAATTCATTGTACCACTTTGTCAGCGTAACTAATATGTATATTCATGCCAAATTACAGCTTTCTAGACCTAAGCGTCTCCGAGCAATAGTGCGGACAGACGGACGGACGGACGGACATGGCGAAACTATAAGGGTTCCTTGTGGACTTCGGAACCCTAATAAAAAGTAGTGTCAGCACAGGTGTCATAGTAAGTTAGTAGGTAGCCAAATGTCCAATAGGGATTACGACAACTTTTTTTTCCGAATTTTTTCTTTCTTCACGTAATCTAACTTATACGGAGATATATTGAGTTGAAATGTCGCGTGGCGTCACGGTTAGGTACGATTTATACCTAACAGTGACGCAGTTAGCCCCCACTCTCCAACTTTAATGCGTTTTAACTTAGTCATTCTTTGTTAATTTGAGAAAACAAAAAAAAACGTGTCTAATATTTTTTTATTACTCGACTGACGGACTAATTAGAATTTCGATTTCTTCACCCTGTCGTCATCCCTATTGTCCATGATCCTTAGAGACTAGGTTGCTATCACGTGGCACGAGAGCTCATTTGCTTCCTCCATGGGATAGTCGCTGGTCCTTAGTTTTGGCTAATCCTTCCATGATGTCTATTTAAACGAGACACACCACGTGGGCCTTATATAGATGGCAAGCACGGGGGCCCGGTTCACAACCATCTTCGAACTTCTCAGATGTGTGTGCATCTCCTCCAGATGGTTTCATTGTTCAAATTAACATCATGACTTTCTCCTGAACTTAATCAGCCACTAGATTTATCGCTTTTGAAGCCCTTAATTGAAGTTAGTGACTGTCTAATGTAAAAAATGCATTTGACCTCAAACAGCATTCTTTATAAATCAAGTGGACAAATAAATGTATGTTTATCTATCGTTTTAACTGTGTTTAATTTGTCATTATTCGTTTTTATCGTTTTAATTTTTGCCTATTTTCATGTTTTTCATTTTTCTTTTGTTTATTTTATGTTGTACTGTATGTGAAAATAAACTTAAGTATGAGTTATGAGTTATACAATTATTAAATAACGAAACGTGTAATATCGATCTAATGTTAAGAAAAACCGTCAAATAAAATGAAAAATTGTGGATTAGATTAGATGCAGCAATTAGTGAGGATCATTTCGCAATAAATAGCATCCTTTAACTCCTCCAATTAACGGCGTGGCACGCGAAGGTGTACCTCAGGGTATTATTCGAAATAATTAAAAAAAAAACAAAATTCAATTATTTATTCAAAAAATTGGCACTTTTACACGTCAGAAAAAGAATTTACCAGCGCTTCCTAGACCCATTACTTGAGAAGAAGCGCCGCAACAAACTCAAGCAGAAGGCCTTTTTTCAAAATTTACATTACATATACAGTCATATAGGTACGTACTAAAATTACATTGAAGGGATGTATAGTCCCTAACTTAAACTTAAATCTAAGATCTTAGAGATGTATAGTCTCCAAGGGTCCAGAAAAAAAATGGAGATGGCCTCCGTTGTCAAATAAATATAAATTCCATAGATGTCGATATTCTCAAAATGTCAATAAATAATGAAATACATCATGTATAAAAGAGTTCATTAATACATGTCAATAAGAACATGATGAGGTCTCTCGCTTAAAATGTTTGACTTAGTAATATATTTAAAGCTAATGATTATTTTTAAACGTCCTTGCAAGCTTAAAAGTCAATTATCTCGAAAACCAGCCTTCGATTACCTACTTGAGATCAAATTTCACATTTGTACAGTCATACACTTGGCTATTTAGCGGTGCAGGATTATCCACGACTTCGGGACAGCATGTATATATTTTGTAATCGCGTTCTCGAAAACGGCTCAAACGATTTCGATAAAATTTGGAATATAGGGCTTACGGGGGTGAGAAATAGATCTAGCTAGTGTCATACTATATCCGGGAAAAATCGTTTTTGCTATTTTCACCCGAGCACAGAATATTTAATAGTACTACAGAATGGCCACGGAATCAACCGCCTGAATCTAGCCGGCGCGCAACTCGCGCCCAAATTCGTCCTTATCGTCATTTGTTTCATCTGGAGATGGAAAGTGGATCACTGGCCCGCGTAGTTGGGACACACACATTTACAAGTGTACAGACGTCTTCGCACGCAAACATTGACACTGCATTCGTATTGTGTCGTTAGTACTATTACTTATTCTGTGATTGTGTTCGAAATCGTGCTTTGAGTCTGTTTTCACACCTCCGCCGCGGATTGGAAATAGCTGTACCGCTGAACGTTTCCGATCGTTTGTCTGTTGTACACATCTTTGCCGCCGTTCACATCTCCGCGTTCAAACCGCTATTTCAGTTCCGCGGCGACGATGTGACCGGCGTCAAAGATGTGTATAATTTACAAACGATGGAAATGTTCAGCGGTACCGCTGTTTCAAATCCGCGGCGGGAGGTGTGAAAACAGCCTTATAGGCCGTGTCGGCCTTGTAACCCGAGCCTCACCCAGATACTATACATAAACACTTCACTTGCAGGCGGTCTACTCCCGAGCCCTTCCCCTCACCATCCTGGGAGTCCTGGGAGTCGTGTCCGGTGTGACGTCACTGTTCCTGCCGGAGACGCTGCGTCAGCCGCTGCCGCAAACCCTGGGCGACGGCGAGCTCTTCGGGAGACACTTCAAGATCTTCAGCTGCGTAGACCCGCGGGTCAAGTGAAGTGGATTTCGCGGAACTTATCAGTGTTTTTTCTATAAAACTGCCCTTAAGGCCGTTCCTATACCCATCAAGGACCATAGCCCACCATCGCGAGCTCCACAACAGCCTCTTTACGTCACACTGATGGGCACAAGCCTCGTGTCGTCACGTCACAATAATTCCTAATGACATAACAATGGTTTAAACAGAGTACACATCTTTGCCCTTGACTGTACCAATTCGTTTTTAAGGTGTTGTTTCTACTTTTGTAAAGCTATTATAAGTTATCTACAATTTGAGCCTAACTTGTGGAAGCCGTGGTGGCCTAGTAGTTCGACTTACCGCCTCTCATGAAGAGGATCGGGCGTTTGATTCCGGCTCGCACCACTAAGTTTACTTATGTGCAAAATTCAACTTGAATTGACCACTGAGCTTTTTGTTGAAGGAAAACATCGTAAGGAAACCTGCACTCATCTGCGAAGTAATTCAAAGATGTGTGTGAAAACCCCAATCCGCAGCGGACCCGCGTGGGGACTATAGCCCAACCCTCTCGTGATGAGAGGCCTGTGTGCCCAGCAGTGGGACGCAAATAGGCTGAAGCAGTTGTGGACTCTAGTTAGGAAAAGAGTACGCTTAGGTACTGCAGCAAAACAAGGCGTTTAACACTGGTTAGGGAGAGTCCTTGAGTGGAGACCCAGAGCCGACACTAGAGGGCGCGGCAGACCCCCACAGCGTTGGGTCGATGACATCAGACAACACGGAGGCCGGGACTGGATGAGAGGGGCGCAAGACCGCCGGAAGTGGAAACTAAGGGAAGAGGCCTACATCCAAGAATGGATACTGGCCGCATAAGTATGCGGCCACCATGATGATGATGATGATGAGGGAATCCCTAAACGCCTGGTTGCACTTGCGTGTATCACTGGGCGCTGCCCGACGTATAAACGGAGAGATTTTGAGGTTAATACTTTAATGTATTGCAAAAAAAAAACCAAAAACCGTACCTAGAGTGTATTTTGTAGAAACGTCAAACAGATAAATAAGTAAGTTAAGTATAAATTGTTTTTCAGAGTCGATGTACCATGTAATTATCTAGAACTAATGAAATACAATTACTTAAGGATTACCACTTACTTAATTTCAGTGTAACAATTAATTTTTCACTTCAGCAGCTCGAACAAGCAGACTTTTTTCTGTACATACTTATTTGTCTACTCATGAACTTGTTTCCTCTCCACTAATCGAAGGTTAGCTGGAAGATATTCCTTCTAGAGATAAGTTCGTGTTCAGAATAGCTTAAAAATACTTCATATTTTTAATTCTAAATTCTTATTTAATTTTTAATTAGTTTTTCCATGCAAAATCAATTTATAAATCACAATTCTCAAATTATAATGCAACTATAAATAATCAATTAATTAATTAATTAAATAATAAAATAAACTTGTATATTTGCGAAAATATTAACAATGTTTAAATTAATTCAATGTCATTATTCAAAATGTATAATTTAGAATGTGTGCTTAAATCGAATGGTACTTTTTCTTTTGTATGGCAACATCTTTCAAATCTATCGGTCATTCATATTTTTTTTGTTCCCTAACGGCTGTAACGATTTTCATAAATTTCTCTTTTTCCGAATTACACCAGTTAAAATACAGTCCACTATTTCATTGAAGACCCTGCATATCTGCAAGACTCACTGGAGTACAGATCTTTACATGGTCCTACGATCCTCCAAGTTTGGAAGAAAAGGATTTTGAGGTCGAAGAAGGTCGAGCTGCTCATCCAGGGCTTCATCCAGAAGCCTGATCCAGATTGGTGCCGTCGGGCGCATCCAGCGCCGTGCAAGTAGTCAGCTGACACTTATCGCATTACATCCCAATAGCCAGGATATTCAGCGACGGGTGAACAACGCCAGCACTTCACGGGATATCCAGCGGGAATACAGTGACCAGTAGACAGTCACATCAGCCCCGTGCCAATCAATATCAATCAAAAAGGCAACAAAAAAGAGCAATCCATCCAATTTGAACGTCGAATATTCAAGGACTACAACCACACGAAGAATTTGGTTTGAGGATTCTGGACACAAACTGTGAGACCATTCCTTTTTGCTATTATTCATCTATTCTTTGTTATTATTCATATCCATCCTATCATTGAAATCCATTCGAGTTCAACTCATTTTCATTCATTTAGGCATTATATATAATAATAATTAATAATAATAAATTCTTTATTTCAGTTCAGACAATAATAAGTCCATACAAAATAAACCTTACAAATACTATAAATACTACCTAATACTACAAATACTATAAAAAATTGAATTTAAATTTGATTAAAACAAATAAACACATTTTCTATTTAAGTGAGTCATACAGCAATGGTTGATGTGAGCTGAGTCGACCCTACCGGCTATCATGGCCATGACGGAGTTGGCGCTGCCCCGCACGCGCCGCACCAGGGACCAGTGTTGCCGTTTGGTTCCGTTTCTTCCGTTTTACGGAACTTTTGACGCCCTCGCGGAACTTGGAAGGAACTTTGGATTTTGGGTCATAAAACGGAACTTTTAAGGCCCTGACTTAAAGATAACTAGATAAGATAAAAATAGTTATTTGTTATGCAAGGCTGCAAAGTTGTTGTTTGCTGTGAGTGCGTGATTGAGACCCGAGTGAACGAAGGATTCTAGGGTTGAACCACGAGCGAAGCGAGTGGTTCAAATATAGAATCCTGAGTGTAACGAGGGTTTGAAGGCACGAGACAGCAAACGACTTTGCTGCTGAGCGCAACACAAAATTTTTCACCTCACGCGCGATTTTTCGGGAAGAAGACTTAGTTCGGCGTCACGTACAGTTTGTGCTAACTCTGGAGGAGTTAAATTCGTATCGTCATCGCTAGAATCGCTCATATTTTCTTTATTACTTCGTATAGGTATTCTAAATTACAAAACCAGCAATCTAAATCTTTTTTTTAATATTTTTTTTAATGTTTTTTTTTTCCGGAGGTTGCGTTCCAAATCACTTTTACTCGTACTTCAAGATTCAATTATTCATTGAATACAGTTAAAATATACACATATTTAAGTATGTTTGTGATAAAACATAGTGAAATAATGAAATACATCTGAAACGGTGTATTATTAATATAATTTTATTAATGATGATATTAAGTAAATTGAACCTTTATTTTAATAAAACTCTCACGACGAATTGCGTTTCAGAACGTATCGTTGTTTTTTTATTGTGACAGTGGCGTCATGCGTCGTTCGAATTTCAAAAACACTTTCTACGCTACCGGATAAAAACAACTTTTGCGCTCGGATATCAAGCTGCAAAACGACCACTTTCGAGCCAGTGAGGTGAAAAAGTTATTTGCGGTGATGGCACATGTGAAAACAAAAGTTGACAAATCAAAATAACCATATAGGTGTCGCTTCGGTAGCATAAAATCACAGATCATATAAGTTCGTAGCATAATAGTTGGAGCCGTTTGGTTATCAATTTTATTGTGATATTTTTATACCTGTACTGTATCTGTACTCACTCACTTTAATACGTTTTGGCAGGTATGGTGAGACAGGTATAAGTATAAAATTTTTAAATAAAAAAATAAAAACCGCCTTCAACCTCCGACAGACTGCGATGTCAATGTCAAGTTCACTATATGATTATCATTTCTTTGGGTCGGTTCACTTGACACCGACTTCGCAGTCTGTCGGAGTTTGAAGGCGGTTTTTATTTTTTTATTTAAAAATTTTTTTTCGGCTACAGTTTCCAAACATTACTATAGAAGTACATAAGTAACTCTGAAGTCCTCGAAATTGACACCAAAATCATCTAGGTGCTAGCAAATTTGGAGGAGTTCCCTCATTTTCTCATGGATCCCATCATCAAAACTGAACCAAATTAATATGGGACCAACTTGGAAGTACCACCTTTCGAACAAAAAAAGAATCATCGAAATCGGTTCACGTTTACTATTTATTTTTGGTGAACATACATAAAAAAAAATAAAAAAAAAAAAGATTCCGACGAATTGAGAACCTCCTCCTTTTTTTGAAGTCGGTTAAAAATATCGCGAATCGATAATATGCATAATCTAAACGTGGCCAACTTATTTCGTTTATCGATCGATTTCATTCCTTTTGGTATTTTTATACTACTCTATGATCGAGTTTGACGGAATTTGTTCATGTTACGTTCGGTACGTTATTGTTTGTTTGTTTTGTAAACTTTTGTGTTGTACGAGACTGAACCTGAAACTTAAGAAGAAAGAAAGTTATATGTTGTGTTTATGTATTATAGTTTATAATATAGCATTTTCTTTGAGGTTTTGGTAAGCAAATTTCACATCTTTTATAAATGTTCATCACGCTTTCGTTTTTAATTTAACGCAAAAATGGTGAGGTTTTGAAGTGTGCAAATGGGACTTATTTGCCTGTTTTGAGTTTGTGCTTTGTAACGATTTAGATTAAGGATGAATGCCTATCAGAATGGTAAGACTAAACTTGTTGACGTTTATCTTATTTGCTAAATAAAACTTAGTTTTAATTTTGTTATGGACCACAGACTATAACTATAGCAATTAGATTGATGGTATACCTAAGGGTCAGTTGATTCAAACCGTCCGTTAAATATTTTACTATGAGATAAAATGACGTTTCTGTATGGAATGACAGTTCGGCGGCCATATTGAACGATCAGGAGTCCGTCAACTATGCATGAATCAACTCAAGCTAAATAAAGTAAATTAAAATCATTAGCAAATAAAGTTCGATATTCAAAATTTATTTTTTATCAATGTAATTATGTACCTACCTACTTAAGGCACACAAGCACAGGCTGGTTTATCCAACGCATTTGCCTCGCCCAGCTATTAAGCTGTTATGGTTAGAAATTAGAAATATTTTAATGTTTTTTTCAGATTTTATCATATTTTTATAGAAAAAACACCTAGACAAACGTTTTTTTACCTAAAAATATTTGATAAACGATATGAATATTTGTTTAAATTCCATCATTTATAAGTATTTCATGATTTTCTTGAAAAAGGAACTTTTGTACCAAAATTGGAACTTTTCAAGGCGGTCATTGTAATTTTCAAGACAATTGACCTGGCAACACTGCCAGGGACGTGCACCGCTTGCGCATCGTGGCGTAGAAACAGTCCACGCGCGCCGCCGCGAACATCCCTGACGCGCTACAAAACCGGGGCAGCCCCAACAGCACCCTGAACGCATTATTAAACTGCACGCGCAGAGCGCTGTACTGCCTGTGTGTGTAGTCTGCCCACAGGCCGCTGGTGTACATGGATGTGCAGTAGGCTCTAAACAGCGTGACCTTGACCTCATTTGAGCATCGACCGAACCTGCGGGCGATCATATTGGCTCGCACGGACAGTGCTCTGCGTTCGCGTTCAATGTCAGCATCATCCTTAAGGCTAGAAACCACCATGTGTCCCAGATATTTAAATTCCGATACTAATTCGAGCGTAGTCTCGTTTAATTTGATCGGCGGAACCTCCGGCACACTTTTGCCCTTAACCTTAAAAACCATACATTTACTTTTGGCTACATTATATTTAAGACAATGTACTTTCGCATATTTTTCACAAATCTGTAGCAACTTGTTCAGTCCGCACGGAGAAGCACTCAGCAGCACCATGTCGTCCGCGTAGCTAATGTTATTGACACATTCCGTCGATGTGGCAGCCGACACGAGTGCTGCTGAGTTCCTCTATAAGTGCGTTCACATACAAGTTGAAAAGTGTGGAAGACGTCAACCCCCCTTGTCTCACCCCACATTTCAACCTGTATGGATCTGAGTACGATCCCGCCCATTTCACAATATTTATTTGTTTTTGATACCAGTATTTAAAATTTTTAATCATATCAATAGACATCCCCGTATCTTCTAATTTTTGCCACAAGATATTATAACACACCATATCGCACGCTTTCGATAGGTCAAGGTAACATGCATATACATGTGTATGACGATCCGTGTAGTATTTAACAGTCTGCTTCAGCCCCAAAATGGCACTTTCTGTTGATAGACCTGGCCTAAACCCGAATTGGTTATCATGAACTTTTATAAGCCGGTCCAATTGGGAATTAAGCAGACTGTCAAATACTTTAGCAGCTTCAGTGGCCAACGAAATTGGTCTATAATTATTTTTATCGCCGATATCCCCAGTTTTGTTTTTAACAATTGGCACTACCACAGTTTTTAACATATCCTCAGGAACGTACGAATGTCCAACACATAGAGTGTAGAACATTGCGAGGACACGAGCGAGATGTGGTCCAGCGTACCGCAGGTGTTCGACGCTGAGGCCGTCGTGGCCTGGAGATTTACCCCTCGACATAGATTTAATAGCTTTAAATTCTAATGTCTTTAGCTGTAAATTTAGTAAACTCCTGCCCAGGCGACTCCGCGTCACTCTCCTCCCCTGCTTGCGAAGACTCCATGATGGGTGCCATAGCAAAACTACCCTTAAACAGTTCAGCTATTTATTTATGATTAACAACACCGTCAACACTGACTGGGAGGCCCTGCTTGCTTTTGAGCTTATTTGTGGACTTCCAAAAGCTTTTAAAATCCTGTCTGGAATGATGTGCCGCTATAATATCCAACTTTATTTGCTCTTCGTTTCGCTGACACCATTTCAGACGTGATTTAAAAAACCCTTCTACTTTCTCGCATTTCTTCAAAAATACGGCCCGTCATAGGCTGGCCATACCACAACCAGACTTTAAACTTATACCTAGCCTGCTCATGTGCCGCGCTCACATGTTTGTTCCAGCCAACAACTGGTTTTTTCTTGACAGGAATGAACCTCCGACTCACTGTGGCTGACTCAGTTAACGTGACAATTACATCTTTATAAAGCTTATCCAATATGATTTTACATTTATTTTTATTACACGTTTTGTCACAACAACTTCTGAGATCCGCTGGAAAATCAATTAACTTTAGCCTCTTATGACATTCTACAGTATACTTCTGAATATTTTCAGGTGTCCGATATCTCCACACGGCTTTATTTAATGTAATAGGCTCATTATACAACATTTTCGGCCTTACTAATTCCAAATTACACTCTACGACTAAAGGTAAATGATCCGACCACACCACCTTTTGAAGCACATACACATCCGTGATCGATACAGCCGCCGACTCGGTCACAAGACAGTGATCAAGCCAGCTGGTGGTCGCGTGAGCTTCGCTCACAAAATTGTAGGTCTGAGACTGTATGCCTAGTTTTAACACGTCCGCGCAAACCCATTCCCGTTCATTACAAAAACATGATAGTTCTTCATAAAAGAGTTCACCTGGGTGTGCGTTAAAGTCTCCGAGAATGTAAACAGACTCCGTGTCATTATGTCTATAATAGCACTCACCAAGCTCAAGCAGTCCGTGAATTCGGCTAGATTGTCCGGTTTGTTCGTAGGCATATATACACTACATACAAGAACTGACCTTTGACCCGTCACTATCTTGATGGCACATATACGGGGATTAGAACACTGAACGACCGACACATGCTGAAATACAGCCTTATTCCACAGCAATGCGACGCCGCCGAACGGCCGCCCCCGCAGCACTCCCTCCGTAGTGTCCACACATTATATGACTGCCTAAAGTTCTATTCATTTGATTCACTACTTAATTTCAATTTCAATGTTGTGACTTAGAGTCAAGCTTGTCACGCTTTATATCAGGTATGAGAGATAAGGCAAGGCAACCAAAGACACGTAAATGACTGAGATCAACTTTGTTGCCAGTCCAAACTTCTTCAGGAAGTTTACCAGGAACAGCTGCTGTAGGGCTTCTATTTTTAAGGTAAATTGCTGTAGAAACCGCTTCACCCCAGAACTGTTTGCTAAGACTAGCCTGCCGGAGCATACAGCGAACTTTTTCCATGAGTGTCCGATTAAGCCTGTCTGAAACAACATTTTGTGCTGGACTGTATGGTGCTGTCTTTTCATGAATGATACCCTCACTTTTTAAATAGTTAGAAAATTCATGACTACAGTACTCTCCTCCACCATCTGTACGGAGACGTTTTATAAACAATCCCGTTTGCTTCTCAACAGTGCCTTTAAAAATTTTAAATTTGGACAAAACATCTGATTTTCTCTTCAATAAATATCCAAACGTTTTTCGAGACAAATCATCAGTAAATGTAAGCAGGTATCTAGATCCACCAAAACTACTACAACTCATAGGACCTAGGACATCGGAGTGGACTAATTCCAACAATTGCTTGGCACGTCTAGCTTCGCCCTTAGGAAACTTTTGCACTGCTTGCTTCCCCTCAACGCATGTCACACACTTATCAAAAGACGCATCATGCTGAGATTGTTGTAACTTGACACCAAAAGCAATCTTAGGGAGTAAACTTACCCCACAGTAACTCAGATGCCCGAGCCTCTTGTGCCACACATCCGGAGACACACTCGTAGCTGCAACGGCGGCGGCGCAGGAGCTCTGCTGCGGCGCCACGCCACTCTCCTTCACGGCCACACACGACCTATCCTGTGGATTAGAATTAACAACATGCACACCGTCCAAAACATAAAGACCCTCATGTTTAGTGGCAGATATTACTAGAGACTCCCCCTTGAAAACATAACATCTTTCACTTTTGAAATTAACAGAAAATTCCTTCTCACACAATTTACTTATGCTAATTAACCACATAATCCACAAACCCTCGATTATTAGAGCATTCTTCATGTAGTGCTTCCAAGCGCAAAAATTTCTCACACCTTCTAAGCGCTCGAAGGGAGCAAAAGCTACTGTTTTCATGATTGCACCTGAATCCGCCATCATTCAGCACGCCACGCGGCACCCAGTCCAACAGCGTTCGCCTCATGCACTGCGTAGAAGCACGCCACACTGGTCCACACAAGCATTGAAGAGATAAGCAGATGAAGAAGATATGCACCAACACGTTGCTTTCAGATTTCGAGAGAAATATGCGATCTGAGCCCTTAACCTGTTCAGAGGTACGATAAAACTCCAGACGTGTGGCTATAATTCACGAGGTTGTATTGTCCATAAGTACACAGGCTGATTCACGAGGTTACACAAAATATTATTCGATACTTGAGAGCGATACAGAGACCCGACATAACTTCAGCAATGGTAGACGGAAGAGGAAACCGACACAGATTATACAAATGTATGAGACGAAGCGTTTTCCTACTACGTGTTGATTGAACCGAATTACAGACCTGCCAACATCATGTGAGCATGTCTCGTATTCAACAAAATCACTAACACACACACCACTATAACTGCATCAGTAATATGGTATTACAAACTTGATTTTACCGTTATTCCTGACGGCGTCACCGTTTGACTTGTTCGAGTAATTTGTTTTGTGAACTGCAGATAAGTTTGTAAATAAAACGACGATACAAAACATAACAGGTTTAGTTGATCGACATAAGCGAATCAGTGAAGACGCGAGAATTAATTTAGTGTATTTTACATTACAATACTTTCGTATTAAATCCATTTAAAATGCGATTCATCTTAAATTCAGTGATATTCATAAAATAATAATTTAGTGAACGTGACAATTTGGATGTTTTTATCTCTGAAAGAGCTAAAGAGTACTTTATGACGATACCGCTGATTTGCCAAAGCAAGTTTGTTTTTAAGAAACAGGTAACGTACCTATGCCGTGTCACAAAATTCTGTTGGCATTAATGTCATAATATTTATTAAAAAGGAATCAAGTTTTTAAATATCTATACATACAACGTATAAAACTAAGTAGATAATTATTTTGATCGGTAAAGTTTATAGGTAGGTAAATGTTCTATCTTTATTTGCCTTATTTATATCGACACTTTTAAGTCTTAGTGTTAGGTTTACTTTTGTATAAAATATTTATCTTGGCACATATTATAAAAGAGGCGTTATTAGCATATTGAAACGTATTTTCTAATGTCAATTTGCTCCATATACCTATTTTGACATATTCTGTTAAGCACTGTTCGTCCATATGTTATTGTAGGTCAATGTATTAAACCCATAGGTATATTCCAAATTTCATCGAAATTTATTTTAAGCCGTTTTCGAGAACGTGACGACATTAATTAGATTATGAAACTTGCGTGTTAATTAAATTTAGGACATTTCGGTGTTAGCAAAATTTGGACAGTGCACTCACAGGATCAACTTTAATTTAAAAAAATAAGACATGTAATTTTTTACAGGATTTTGACCCGGTTCAATAACCGGTTATGTAGGGTAAGAGAGTTAATAAAAAAATCGGCCAAGTGCGAGTTGGACTCCCGCACGGGTTCCGTATCTATAAAAACGGAAAAAAGTCATGTTCGTTGTATGGGAGCGCCCTGAAATATTTATTTTATTCTGTTTTTTTATTATTTGCTGTCATAGCGCCAACAGAAATACATCATTTGCGAAAATTTGAACTGTATAAGTATCACGGTTCATGAGGTACAGCCCGGTGACCTGGAGAATAGCTACAACCGAGTTTTCTCAGATATGAGACCTAGGCAGCTCACAGATTGCTATCTAAATCGATCGGTCGCCCCAAAAACCCCTATATATTCCAAATTTCGTTCAAATTGTTAGAGCTGTTTATAAGATCGCTTGTATACATAAATAAAGATAGAAGTATAAAGAAATATATACAAGATTAGCGCACTTAAAGAGTGAGATTAGGTTAAATACATAGGTACTTAGTGCATTTTTTTTCTATTAGGTGGGTACATAAGTACATAGTTAGCTTACTTTTATAATTGAGTTTTTTTAAAGGAAATGCATGCGTATTTTGTACAGCGACTTTGTTTATTTCAGCACAGCAGGACAAGACATGAAGAATTCTTTGGGTTTGCTCATCCTGGTGTCGTGTCTGGCGGCGCTGGCGGCGAGGCGCATACGCAGGGCAGGCGACGACGAGGAAGATGTAGTTAACCTGGACCCCACCGAAAACAAAAGTATGAAATTTTTAATCTATACTATACTAATAATAAGTCTTTAGAAGAGGTGCGTCTGTAACTTGATAATTAAACGAAGTACAATAAAAAAAAACATTAAAAAACCGGCCAAGTGCGATTCGGACTATAAAAGGAAGGGTTCCAAACTATAAAAACGGCAAAAAAAATGTATGTTGTATCGGAGCCCCCTTAAATATTTATTGTATTCTGTTTTTTATTAAATATTTGTTACTATAGCAGCAACAGATCAGCATCATTTGTGAAAATTTCAACTGTCTAGTTAAGGCGGTTCATAGACCCAGCTCAGCCGTCACTGTCACTCGTGGGACGAGTGAAAGAGAAAGCGCTACGCACAGAACGCCCGCTTTGGTTACTTTTTAACACGTTTTAATTTCTATAAAAATACCGTCTAAAAAAATTGCATTTATAAAGCTGTCGATGTATGCATATAATATGGATATTTTTTGTGTTATAATTAGTTTTACACTGTTTGATATAATAAACTGGAGTAAAGTTGGATTAGCGGTCCGAGTTAGAGGTTACTTTGGAATTAAATTGTATCGAGCGAAGTTTCGTGAAACGTGTATCGAAAGCTGTCAATGTAAGGATGATATAATCAAATATAACATGTGTTTTTTTCATATTTTTAACTTTTAACATTTCTTAGAAAAGTATGATCTTAAATGAGCAATTTGACGATGCTGGGTCAGGGAAGGGCCTTAAACAGTTGACGTCGTGAACTGTGGTAGTTACCACAGTTCACGAGATACAGCCTGGTGTAAGACAAAAACGGCAAAAAAATCACGTTTGTTGTATAGGAGCCCCCTGAAATATTTATTCTATTCTTTTTTTTTGTATTTGTTGTTATAGCGGCAACAGAAATACCTACATCATCTGTGAAAATTTCAACTGTACTATCACGGTTCACGAGAGAGACAGCCTGGTGGCAGACGGGCAGACGGACAGCGTAGCCTTAGTAGTAGGGTCCCGTTTTATCCTTTGGGTACGGAACCCTAAAAACAAGGTTTTATTAAAATGCATTTATGTCGTTTTGTGTCGGGTTGTGTCGTTTAAATTACCGAGTTACTGTCTTATGGCCACCTACCGGTTCTATCATCAGATCACCTCCGTATCATAATAATTTTGCATTGTCATCCATTGACCTAATAACATATGAACGAACAGTGCCTAACAGAATATGTCAAAATATATGGAGCAAACTGACAATAGAAAATACGTTCCAATATGCTAATAACGCCTCTTTATAATATGTGTCAAGATAAATATTTTATACAAAAGTAAACCTAACACTATTAAGTGTCAAATTTACTGAGCGCCAAAAGGGTGCCCGAGTTGTTCGGGCACCCGTTTTGACGGGCCATTTTTCTCCGGCTGATTGTGAATCCTTACTTATAATAGATCAATGTTGTCATCTGAAAAATTCAGCTCAATCGGTAACCGGGAAGTGGATCAAATTTAACTTGCAAGATTTGATTACAGACAAACAAACATCTATAACTAAATAAAAACTTGTAATTCTATGTCTATGTCTATGTCTACTGAAATAGAATAGTACATTATTGCCGTGGCCGGGAAAGTAGGTCTTTGCAGGCTGAGATATAAACGAAGCCTGCAAAGCCTTTCACTTGTAATTCTATGTCTATGTCTACTGAAATAGAATAGTACATTATTGCCGTGGCCGGGAAAGTAGGTCTTTGCAGGCTGAGATATAAACGAAGCCTGCAAAGCCTTTCACGTGCCGAGGCATATAGTGCTTTTCTTAAAAAATAAAAAATAAACCTTAATATTAGGTATTCATAATACGGCATTGACACGCACGCAAAGATACTGAAGTACTTACAACAAGTCCAATGGAACGCTAGTCTTATTTCGTATTCACCGATATTTGACTTCAACAGACACACCAACACGGCAAGTTAAAAACTCGCATGTAGAAAACTCCTTTTTCATATTAAAAAAAACTTTTATTAATTTTTAAACCAAACTCGTCAACTTTTTTCATGAAATTTAGCTAAATAAATCTGATACAACTCAAGAATTTCTGTTCTTTATGGATCGCGCTTTTTTTAATTCCGTTCTGAAATACATTGCGCTGTTTCAGACATGGATAAAAACGTTTCATTTCGCGTCAATTGACAAATATAGAACATGCATACTTGGCTGTTTGGGAATTCATGCGCGTATTATCAGTTAAAAAAAAAGTACCTTTACGAGAATGAAATTTCATACAACATTCCCTGCGCTTATACCTGCCGCGGAAATAATTTCAAGTCGAGGTTTTTTTTAAATTTTGAATGATTGTCAATGGTGCACTTCGCGTCCTGATCATCATCATCATCATCATCATTTCAGCTAAAAGACGTCCACTGCTGGACATAGGCCTCCCCCAAGGCTCGCCACTCAGACCGGTCCTGTGCTACTTGCTTCCGCCGGTTTCCCGCGACCTTCACGAGGTCGTCGCTCCATCTTGTTGGAGGCTTACCGACAGCTCGTCTCCCGGTTCGCGGACGCCACTCGAGAACTTTCCGGCCCCATCGGCCATCAGTCCTGCGAGCAATGTGCCCCGCCCACTGCCACTTGTCTTAAGGTTCGCAATTCTTCGGGCTATGTCGGTAACCCCAGTTCTACTGCGGATATCCTCATTTCTGATTCTATCACGCAGAGAAACCCCGAGCATATTTCCCGCGGCCCGATAGAAAGCAGGCAATGACGAGTTTCCCGGCCATTTTTGAGAAATATAGTTTATTTGATTGAGTAAGATGACATGAAAATATTGCAAGTGTCAGCGCATCTCGACAAAAGTAATAAATAACTAGTCATGCAAAAAAAAATATCATCATCATCATCATTTCAGCCGAAAGACGTCCACTGCTGGACATAGGCCTCCCCCAAGGCTCGCCACTCCGACCGGTCCTGTGCTACTTGCTTCCACCGGTTTCCCGCGACCTTCACGAGGTCGTCGCTCCATCTTGTTGGAGGCCTACCGACAGCTCGTCTCCCGGTTCGCGGGCGCCACTCGAGAACTTTCCGGCCCCATCGGCCATCGGTCCTGCGAGCAATGTGCCCCGCCCACTGCCACTTAAGGTTCGCAATTCTTCGGGCTATGTCGGTGACCCCAGTTCTGCTGCGGATATCCTCATTTCTGATTCTATCACGCAGAGAAACCCCGAGCATAGCCCTTTCCATTGCCCTCTGAGTGACTTTGAGCCTTCTTATGAGACCCATCGTGAGCGCCCACGTCTCGGAACCATAAGTCATCACTGGCAACACACACTGGTCGAAGACTTTCGACTTGAGACACTGCGGTAATTTGGACGAAAAGACACTGCGAAGCTTCCCGAACGCTGCCCAACCGAGTCGGATTCGACGATTGACCTCTTTCTCGAAGTTGGACCTACCTAACTGGACTGTTTGTCCCAGGTATACATAATGGTCGACAGCTTCGAGCGCAGAGCCTCCGATTATTACGGGAGTTGGCACAACATGGACATTAGACATAATTTTCGTCTTGTCCATGTTCATTTTAAGACCAACTCGATCGGAAACTCTGCTGAGGTCAGCGAGCATAGTACTGAGTTCTTCCATGGTCTCAGCCATGACTACAATATCGTCAGCAAATCGAAGGTGAGAGATGTACTCGCCGTTAACATTGATGCCTCGACCTTTCCAGTCCAGCACCTTAAAAGCATCCTCCAATGCAGCGGTGAATAGCTTCGGAGAAATCACGTCTCCTTGTCTGACTCCCCGCTGCAGTGGAATAGGCTTAGTGGTCTGGTCTTGTAGTCGGACGGACATGGTGGCGTTTTCATACAAACACTTCAACACTTCGATGTACCGGTAGTCAACTTGGCACCTCTGGAGAGACTGCAGCACAGCCCAAGTCTCGATCGAATCGAAGGCTTTCTCGTAGTCCACAAATGCAAGGCAGAGGGGGAGGTTATACTCTTCGGTCTTCTGTATAACCTGCCGCAACGCATGTATGTGGTCTACGGTACTATAGCCTTTTCGGAAACCGGCTTGTTCGGGAGGCTGGAATTCGTCAAACCTGCGCGCGAGACGGTTCGTGATGACTCTCGAAAACAGCTTGTAGACATGGCTCAGAAGTGAGATGGGTCTATAATTCTTCAGCAAGGTGTTATCACCTTTTTTGAAGAAGAGCACCACCACACTTCTGTTCCATGCTTGCGGCGTTCTCCCTTCGTGGATGACGGAATTAAACAGCGTCTGAAGGGCCTTAAGGACTGGTTTACCACCCGCCTTCAGGAGTTCAGCTGTAATTCCGTCATCGCCGGGAGCTTTGCCGTTCTTAAGCTGTTTGAGAGCCATACTAATCTCGTACAGGCTGACGTCCGGGATATCTTCGGTATAGTGTCGGGTTAGTCTAGCTCTAGGGTCTTTAGCTGGATCAGCGACGGGTGATCGGGTTGTCGTGTATAACTGCCCATAGAACTTCTCAACTTCTCCCAACAGCTCCGGTTTGGATGAAACGATCCTGCCGTCTTCGGTCTTCAACTTTGTCAATTGGCTTTGGCCAATAGACAGATCTTTGGCAAACACCTTCGAGCCTCTGTTACGCTCAATAGCCTTTTCAATACTGTTGGTATGGAATCGGCGTATTATCACGCTTCAGAGACTTCGAGATCTGCCTATTGAGCTGCCGATAATGACTAGCGTCACCTGAAGACTGCAGAATCATCTCACGCCTCACCTCCATGAGCTTTAGGGTTGAGTCTCAGATTTTCTTGGTTCTTGTACGGCGGGTCTTGAAGAACTTGGACCCAACCGTATGGACAGCTTCCACAAACCCGTCGTTGTAATCGTCCACGTCGCTTTCTAGGCAAGCAAAACGGTTTTGGAGTTCGAGCTGAAAGCTCTCGGGGTTTTGGAGCTGGGTCGGTGCCGGGCGGAGCGTAGACTTTATCAGTCGAGATCTCTCAAGCTTCACTTGGATATTCAATGTGCCTCGTACCATACGGTGATCGCTCCCGGACTTAACCGAATTGATCACTGAGACATCATCGAATATCTGCTTCCTCGTCGACATGATAAAGTCTATCTCATTCCTCGTTACACCATCAGGGCTCATCCAGGTCCACTTTCTGTGCTCACGTTTCTTGAAGAAGGAGTTCATCATATAGAGTCCCTCCTTCTCCATGAAACCAGCCAGCATTTTTTTACTACCATAGGATAACAATTCTTACCTCTTGTTATATCTAAGTATAAGGCATAACAAGTCTATTTGGATATACCTAGTAGGTACCTATTAAATTTACATGTATTTTTAATAGAGATGGGCCAACTACGGATTTTGTCGACTGACCAGTCGGCCGACTAATCGGTTTTCAATTCGCCGATTAATCGGCTGACTAGTCGGCAATGCCGATCGTAGGATTTTGTTAACTTCCTGATCGAGCAGAGACTAACTTTTCTACACCATAATTTGCCTTTGCTGGAAAAATAATTTGCTATAAATATCTAAATATATAAAACTCAAAGGTGACTGACTGACTGACTGACTGATATAGTGATCGATCAACGCACAGCCCAAACCACTGGACGGATCGGGCTGAAATTTGGCATGCAGGTAGATGTTATGACGTAGGCATCCGCTAAGAAAGGATTTTGCAAAATTCCCACGGGAACGGGAAAAATGGTGTAAAAAGGAAATTATTGATGAGTTCACTAAAACATTCTTTAAACCAGTCTGCTATTACCTAAATAATAAATTTTGGCACTAAACTATTTATTCATAAGAGATTAATGAAATGAAAAAAAAGGAAAAATCTATACATATAATAAATAATAATTCTGTAGAAGAAGTCGCCGCTGAAAATTGAAAATTAAAAGAAACTATCAAATCAAAGGGACTATATGAACGATACTGAACACAAAATAACGATTTTTAGAAAAAAATACTGTATGTATGTATGTCCGGATTTAACTCGAAAACTACTGGACGGATTGAAACAAAATTTGGTATGGGGATAGTTTATAACACTGGTCAACATATAGGCTACTTTTTATCCCGAGAAAATGCATAGTTCTCGCGGGAAGGCTATTAACAAATTCCACGCGGACGAAGTCGCGGGCAGAAGCTATTAATATTATAAATGCGAAAGTAAGTCTGTCTGTCTGTTATCTATTCACGCTTCAATCGCTGTACTGATTGAGATGAAATTCGGCATAAAGATAGTTGGGGACCCTGGAAAGGACATAGGCTACTTTTCATCCCGGAAAACGCATAGTTCCCGCGGGAACGCGATAACAGAATTCCACGCGGACGAAGTCGCGGGCAGAAGCTAGTATTAAATAATAATAAGAATATAAAGTATAAACCAATTTTCTAGTTCTACCTAGCTATGGCGGTATGGAAGGATGTAATTGATTTTTGATTTGAGTTCCTATAAGTTAATTGTTTCAAAAGAATTCAATTGAATCATTTATTCAGCAAACTGGCCACATAGCGGCACTTTTACACGTCAGAAAAAGAATTTACCAGCGCTTCCTAGACCCATTGCTTGAGAAGAAGCGCCGCAACAAACTCAAGCAAAAGGCTTTTTTTTCAAAATTTACATTACATGTATAAAATATACATATAGGTACGTACTAAAATTACATTGAAGGGATGTATAGTCCCTAACTTAAACTTAAATCTAAGATCTTAGAGATGTCTCCAAGGGTCCAGAAAAAAAAATGGAGATGGCCTCCATTGTCAAATAAATTTAAATTCCATAGATGTCGACAGTCTCAAAATGTCAATAAATAATGAAATACATCATGTATAAAAGAGTTCATTAATACATGTCAACAAGAACATGATGAGGTCTCTCGCTTAAAATGTTTGACTTAGTAATATATTTAAAGCTAATGATTATTTTTAAAAGTCCTTGCAAGCATGAACAGACCGGACCCCACAGACAGCACCCGTTCACGAGCGTGACGCCTATCTCAGCCATCGCCTCCCTCAACCATTTCTTAGGGAAGGTGGCGACCCGATCAACGACGCTGCTGTAAGCAAGGACCTTAAAGCGAGCATGACATGCTCTAGCTGCTGGACAAATCAGGTAGTGAAAGAAAAAAGAGTTAATATTTGCCCAGCGAGACACATATCATGTGACTAGTCAATAATAATAACCTGTTTAGGTTGGCTTAAAAGGATTCTTATCATCTAAAAAGTCATTCACCGAATAATATGCCTTCTTTAAAAGGCGGCACTTAATGAACGACTTGAACTTTTTAAATGGTATATTAGCAACATCAGAAGGCAATTTGTTATAAAATCGTGTACAGTTCCCAACAAATGAAGGATATTTTTCATAGATTAAAAAATGATTTAAATCTATATGTCCTATAGGCAATAAAGTGCCGAATATTCGGCATTTTTTGCCGACTAGTCGCCGGCTAATCACCGACTAGAAATGATGCCGAATAGTCGGCTTTCCCGACTAATCGTCGACTAGTCGGCCCATCTCTAATTTTTAACTCTAAGAATAGCTCTGAGTGTACCTATATAAACTTACAGGCTTCAAAAATAATTATACTCTTAGTGAGAGCAGGGTCAGAATTTGTAGATCTTGAACACACATATTCCGTATGTACTTATTTAAAATTATTTTGTTTTTAGATGAGACAAAAACGTGCATAACGAAAGGAGGAAAAGAAGGCCAGTGTTTCCATGAAAGCATGTGCTCGGTAAAAGATGGCGATCTCGTTTTGGAGGTGGGGGGGATCATTGACGATAGCGAAATCAGGTACGAACTTCAACTGTAGGTTTATTTTGGTTTCGTATTACGATGTCGATAGTTATTATACCTACAGCTAAAATATCGACGCATCGAAAATCAAAATACCGAATGTATATAATGCCGATGCCCGATATACCGATGCATGAAAGATAAGAGATGCATGAATTGGGAATCATCGTCTGTATGGAAATTTATTAATTCATCATAAATATGTACGTTTTTTTTTAAATAAAATATATAATTTCACATGACCGAGAGTATGAAATCCTGAAAGTACAATATCCAGCTAGTAAAATGATTACTCCAAAGGTTAAAATGCCGAAAGTAACTCCAAAGCCCGAGTTGGAAAGGCAAGTGCTGCAGACGCATACAAAAACAACCTAGGTAAGTATTGTGGAGACTGACATCGTCTTCGTGTCTTCAAGTTCCACTGCTGATCTCCGTGCCTGCAGCATCTACCTGAGCTAACTGGCTAAGACGGAACGATTCGTGTGTTCGGGATTCTAATTTTCGGGATTCCAACCAAAAAGGTATTTGGGTCTTCGGGAAATCAAGATATCGATCAATCGTACTTTCGGGATTATGAACTTTCTTCGGGGTAGAGACCTTTCGGTATTTTGATATTCAGCATTGTGATACGTAACGGAATATTTACTAGTAGTGTCACGAGGGTGATACCCGCCTCGTTTCTTACCGAACTATCTGGCAGTACCTAGTACCTTTAGCACTAAATTCAAAATTACCTTTTCGACAATCCATTTCAAATTTGCGATTCGCTGACGCACGCATGTTATTCACATGTTACTCACTTTACTTTCGGATTTTGTCGAGATCACATCAATTACAAAATATCGTTTAAACCACAGAACATAGATCGAGATAGAATGCTAAAGTTTACCTACCGCGCGTGGAAAAAAGTAGACATTATGTCCACTTTGCTCGCTTCTAACCTCAGTTCGCTTCCGACCGCCTTCCGCGAGCAACGTCACATCAAAAAAAGAAAATGACTAAGTGTGCCGTAATTAACTGTACAAACAACACCAGCGTTGGTGGAGTTGGTCATCAGGGTCTTACCTATCATCGGTAAGTACTTTCTGTCTTGAAATATCTGTTATTTTTGTGAAAACGATTTATTCTGTAGCTCTTTATTAGTTTTACCAAATTAGTAGCGAATGCCTTGTGTCCAATGCTCGTTTTCCATTGCGGCTTTAATCTGTTGCGCCAAACTTGCGCATATTGAAAACCAGCAATGTAAAAGTAGTCCAGCCAAACTCTCCAGGCGTCGACCAACCGCATTCCAGGCCGATTTCTCATTATTCTGTCAATAGTGATGTGCACCTGCTAATTTCAATGCCGATTTCATAATCGATTAAAATCAGACAGAAAAATGATAATAAAAATGCATATTATAATGTAACTATAAAACGTGGTAATAAGTGAACAGCTAGTAATATCAGAAATGTCAATGTCTTCCTCTTTCTTCTTCCACCTTCTTTTCTTTCTTATCAACATCAATCCATGCAATTATGGAGTGTGGAATGTGTCTTGGTAAGAAGCGCAATGTTATATGGCGAAACAGTTGAAAACGTGTCCAGCGGATTTGATAAGCAACAAAACAAAACTCCTTACAACCGTTGCGCCTCAGCAGCGCCATATGAAGGCGCTACTGCAGACTATCCGCCTAGGTGGCTTGACTGGAGTGGCGACCACAGCGCCCCCAACTTACCCGATTTGGTGTCCACCTTTGGAACTATAAAGATTGCGCTCCTTTACTTCAACCCTAACCCTGTGATCAGCATTGCATGTATAATGCTGATCACAGGGTTACAGCGCAGTCATCACGAAATCGCTGATTAGGTACCAAATTACCAATCTATTAATCTTGCTGATTGCCTGCCTACATTTCTACGAGACCTGGATATACTTATAAGCCCCACAGTTGGCTTTTCTTTCTTTTTCTGTAAATTTTTTTAGGAAAAGATAATTTTAGTAAATTAATCATCCTAACGTTTCTAACTTAAATTTAACTTTTAAAAATTTATTATATTTTTTCAGGCGCAAAGAAACTCAGTGTAATGTCAACGCCTTTGAGTGGTGCTGCGCCGTGGAAGACCTAAAAACCGACAACACTACTACTACTACTACAACTACTTCTACTTCTACTGTAAGACCCGACCGGGCCAATATACCCGCAGCAGGTAAATCTGATACCACAATACACCCTATTTTATGAGTTATAGTAAACATGAACCTAAGCTATCTCCCTTGGTTAAACTCCCAAAGCTTGTGCTTCTTTAACAGAAGGTACCACCTGATTGTTATGAAGTAGTCAGTAGTCATCGCAGTATGTAGACCCTATAGATATTTACAGTACTACTACTATTACTACTTAACTACTACTACTACTACTACTACTACTACTACTACTACTACTACTACTACTACTACTACTACTACTACTACTACTATTACCTACTACTACTACTACTACTACAGCCTATTTGCGTCCCACTGCTGGGCACAGGCCTCCTCTCATCACGAGAGGGTTTGGACTATAGTCCTTACGCGGGCACAGTACAGACAGATTTGCCCAGTACATATTTATGCCAACTATTTACTATTTTCATATTTTTTTTTTTTATTATGATATGATTATGTTAATACTAACATAGTTCGTAAGTATTGTAACTAACACTATGGATTATATCTGAAATAAATTTGATTGATTGATTGATTGAATAGTGTTTACGCCGAAAATAATTTCGCATAAGGATTGGCCGCCGAATTATATTACGTATAATCTATTTACGCCAAATGGTTTTTACGCATAATTTTCGAGTTCCGAACATTGTTTAGGCAGAAAATTACATTCGCTGAAAATCATTACGCCGAAAACTACTTTCGCATACCTTTATTTTCACCGATTGAATTAAATTAGTATCCTGTCGTACCTATTACAACAAAAGCATAGAAGATTATCTATGGGACGGAATTTTGAAGTCATAGGTTCGTTTACTTATATAAAAAAAAACCGGCCAAGAAGCGAGTTAAACTCGCGTGGAAAGGGTTCCGACCCTTGATTATTTTCAATGACGTAATTTTCAAACCGTTTCACAGGATAAGCTCTTTTATATGGTAGATTTCAAATATCATGGACTTTTTAAATAACTTTCCTGTGTAATCTATAGATCAATAACTATCCTCCGTATTTTTTCCAAAATTTTAGGTCCAGTAGTTCGGGAGATAAGGGTGGGGGAATGGTATTTTTTTCGCCTATTCTCTTAAATAACTCTAAAAGTATTGACCAAAAAAGAAATGAAAAAAATATATTTGAGACC
This sequence comes from Aethes cnicana, assembly GCA_963971205.1. Lineage (NCBI taxonomy): Eukaryota > Metazoa > Arthropoda > Insecta > Lepidoptera > Tortricidae > Aethes > Aethes cnicana. Next base: position 1,347,096 of record OZ020293.1, read on the forward strand.
CTCATAAGAAGTACTTTCATTTAATATATCACACGATATAGTCTGAAAAACGTCATTAATATTTTTTTTAATTTAGCCCCCTAAAATAGGGTCTATGTTTAAAATTTATTTATTTTCGTTACACGTCCGTCTTTGGGTCACAAACTTACATATACGTAAGAAATTTTAACTTAATCGGTCCAGTAGTTTCGGAGAAAATCGACTGTGACAGACGGACGGACAGACACACGAGTGATCCTGTAAGGGTTCCGTTTTTACCTCTTGAGGTTCGGAACCCTAAAAATAACCCAACCTAACCTATGCATAATCATGTCCACATAAAAAAAATTACCCGGAATCTCGCGGTGCGCACGGGGGCGGTGCCGATCACTGTTTATGATATACATTTTAGGACTTCCACTTTTCGGACTAACAATTTTATGTGAACTTTGGCGCTCCCTACATAAATGGTTGTTTCGGACATAGATTCCGACAGTAATTCGGCCTATCGAAATTCTGCTAAATTACTAGTATGCGAAACAATTTATGCATAGCAAAATTCGGGCAAGTCAACATTATGCCAACTATTGCCAACTCAATATTCGGATAAACACCCATTCGGCCAGTTAAAAATTATGCTTAATAAAAATTCGCCAAAGTCAAGATTCGGCGTAAATAAATTATGCGAAAACAGTCCAGAAGCCTTCCTTTGAGGTTTAGGACTTTGATTAAACTAATTGTGACGTCCTTTCAGGCTGCAGGAACGCCCAGAAAGAGTCATGTCCTTGGTGTGTTGCGTTGTACAGGTAGATATTGTTACATATATGTATATCTGTATCATTTTCCCTAAATGGGTCAACTTCTTATGCATGAGAATCGTGATGATGTATGTTTCCACATACATTATGTGTGTCTATCATCATCATTCTTAATCAGCCCAAAATAAGAAATAGAGATAGTTATTTAAAGGTGTATTCAGCCAGATATAGAATTTCATTCATACATTCAACATTTTTGACAGAAGAAACTATGTTTAGACTACCAGGACGAATATTTGGCAATATAGTCTAGTTTCCGTCACTCAAAGCAATATAACATGGCTTTTGTCTCGTGAAAGTTGAACTCTTAACTAACCATTGAGATCCACCTGCCAACTTGTTTCTCTTACCGTAATTCTACTACCACAAGTTTGTTTGGAAGATATCGCTCTACTAGCGATAGAACCGCCTATTGTGTGCCTTACAACGTTTTACAATAAAAGAGTTGTATTGTGGACAATTAAAAATTTCAGGGACAAAGGAAACCCTCGCACGAAATCTCCATCAGGATTGTTCTGCGGTGGTGCCATCGTCGGTAACAAAGCGGTTCTCACCTCAGCAGCCTGCATCACGTCCGCTACTACATCCAAGCTCTGGGTTCGACTTCCGGGACATACAAGAGACTACATGGTTGTCAATCGCATCAAGCATCCGGACTATCGATCAGGTTAGGATTTCATTACAGACAGTGTGTCTTTCTTTATTTACAGAGGTAGAGTGTATGTTTCTTTTGATTACTGCAAAAATGTTGGCTTATAGGCAAACGAAGGCAAATGCCACCTGATGGTAAGCGGTCGCTGTAGTCCATAGACATAAAAATCATAAGGTTTCTAGTGCCTATTTCCAACCCTGAGGAATAAGATGGAATACCAGGGATTTCCCCGGTTGCCTTACCCCATCACCGGAACACAACAGTGCGAGCACTGCTCTTTGGCGGTGACTTACCAAGTATAAATTCTATTAGTCTATTGCATGCTGTTACAGGAACAGCAGAGCATGACATGGGACTCCTGATTCTGGGCGAAGATATAGTCTGGCCAGAAAGCGACGGACTTGGAGCTTGTCTTGGACTGAAGACTCCGCTTAGAGGAGACTGTGTGGCTATTGGTTTCGACAATAGCGACAAAATTAAGTTTGTAAGTTATTTTGTGAAAAATATCATATTTAATACAGCTATCCAGGGGTAACTAAGTAATAAAAACGTTAATCACATTGATACGGGTCGCGGCACATAACTTGAGCGGTGAGCAAAAGGAGAGTGGATGTTTGCGCATGTTTACGACGCAAGGGCCAATAAGCGTGCGCGTACAAAGCACTCCCTGCATCCCGCACCCCTTTGCCGATGAGACCTTATTTTTTAATTCTGCGCATCCAAGGCCTCTCAAGTTACGTGCCGATGCCTGTACCAACAGCTGGTGTCATTTGATAGCATCACATGTGCGACTCGTATGATTTAAAGGACACGTTGCAGGTACGACGTGCTGAACCAGGTGAGGAATTATCTGTAATAGACGGTCACCACCCACCTCTTTATATTAATGTACATTTTTCTTTCATGAAACCACAAACATTAATCCCCCCATCTAATATTGAACAGGTCCATGACTGGAATTTTACTTTTTAAAATTGTGATTGTTTAGCTCTATACGAGCGACTGAGCAAAGTGAATTGGATTTCACTGTTTAAAACACAGGATCCAAATGAATCCGTCACAATGTTTAACAATGCTATTTATGATATATTCAATTACTGCATTCCAAAGAAAATACGGAAGCGTAAGTGTAGTAGAGTATATCCTGTCATCTACACTAAATCAATAATCCGTGACATCGAAAAAAAAGCTGATCTTCATCGTCAATGGAAATATCTGGGAGAGGGTCGGTCGCCAAATAATTCAAATGTTTACGCTCCAAAATTAAAAATGACATAAAAATTGCCCATGATACTTACGTTTCCAGTATATCACGTAGGCTATGTGAAGAACCCGCTAAATTCTGGGAATATGTTAATCGTTTGCGCCACCGGGGCGGGAACAGAACCTAAAGTAACTCATGATGATGTAGAAATTCATGGTGTAGATAGTGCTAATGCATTTGCCACACACTTCAAATCTGTATTTCTTCAAAATGAGCCTGTTCTTGATCCTCTTGTTGCTAGTTCAAGCGGTGCAGTCTCTGGACAGCGGATAGACATACATGCGTTTAGTAAGGAAGATATACGTAAAGCTGTTAAAAAACTTAAGCCTAATAAGGGGGCAGGACCTGATGCAATACCGCCATACATCTTTAAGGGATGCTTGGATATTTTAATAGATCCCATTACTTTCATTTTCAGTCTTATTCTTACAACAGGGATATATCCTACGTGCTGGAAACAGTCGCGTGTTACTCCAATACCTAAATCAGGCTCGAAAATGAAAGTAGAGAATTATCGACCAGTGGACTTTGCACACTAGCCAAGGTGTTTGAGAGTGTTGCATTCTTTAATCCTACCTCAGTCGCTACCATATATGGCATCTGCGCAGCATGGCTTTTTACCTAAAGATCAGTTGCCACTAACCTCGCTACTCTCGTTAACATGGTGTCACGTGAACTAGATCAAAAGAACCAGGTCGATGTTATCTACCTAGATTTTCAAAAAGAATTTGACAAAGTAGACAATGACGTACTTTTACAAAAGTTAGGCATCATGGGATTTACACCACGCCTTCTCAAACTCATTGCTAGCTATCTTTCTGGATGTCAACAATACGTCAAGTATGGGGCATATAAATATAAACCTTATCAAACAAAATCGGGGATAAGTCAAGGATCAAATTTAGGGCCTCTATTTTTTGATATATTGATTATCGACTTACCGAATGTAGTGCAAAATTGTTCTGTTCTGCTATTCGCTGATGACGTAAAGCTCATAAATGTTATCAAAACCAAAAAAGACTCTTTAGCTCTACAGACTGACATTGACTTTATATATGAACTAGGTGCCGAGTGGGTGCGCGAGCTGCGAGCAGCTCGCGTAATACCGACGCTAAGATTTTGCCACAAGGCTTTTTTATGGAAGTGGTTCGGGTTGTGAGATCGCAATGAATTAAAATGTTACCTACATGCACTAATAGCAGAAGTTCGTTTTGTTCTGCCTGTTGCTTTGTTTTGTGAGGTCGCAGTTCAAAACTAACCTACGTGCACTTTTCAGGTAGCGGTTCAGTTTTGTGAGGTCGCAATTCAAACCTAACCTAACCTAAACTATCTCCACTTTTATGGCATCGATCGGTTCGGATTTGTTCAAACCTAGCCTAACCTATCTGCAATTTCTAGCAGCAGTTTGGATTTTCGATGTCACGGTTAAAATCTAACCTAACCCCCGTGTATCTTTGCGGGCAGCTGTTAGACTTTGCGAGGTCGCAGTTCAAGCATAACCTAACCTTGCACTTTCTATCAGCGGTTCGGATTTCATGGCTGTGGTTGGTTTTTGTGAAGTCACAGTTCAAACCTAACCTAACCTCTACCTGGATTTTTCTGACAGCGGTTCGGTTTTGTATGGTCTGATTAACAAACCCTACCTGCACTTTTCAGGCAGTAATTTGGTTTTATAAGGTCAAACCGGACCTAAACCATCTCGACTATTCTGGCAGCATTTCGAATTTGTGAGATCAAAGTTGCAGTTCAGATTTTCAATGTCATAGTTCAAACCTGACCTAACCTACCTGTACTTTTCTGGCAGCTGTCAGATTTTGCGAGGTCGTAGTTCAAACCTAACCTAAACAACCTGCAATTTTTCGGGAAGTTGTTAGATTTATACCGACGGTAAATAAATTTGCCATAAGCCTTTTTTATGGTAGCGGTTCGGGTTTGTAAGATCGCAATTAAAATTTTATCTACATTTTGTGAGGTCACAGTTCAAACCTAACCTAACGAAAAGTACCTACCTCCACTTTTCTAGCAGAGGTTCGGATTTGTAAGATCATAGTTCCACCCTTACCTAACCTACCTGCATTTGTTAGTAGCAGTTCGGATTTTCAGTGTCACGGTTCAAATCTAACCTAACCTCCGTGCACTTTTCGGGCAGCTGCTAGATTTTGCAAGGTCACAGTTCAAGTCTTATCCCACGGACCTGCACTTTTGGTAGTATTTCCGTTTTATGGGGACGCGGTTCAAATTTTACCTAACCTAACCTGCATTTTTCTGGCAGCGGTTCGGAATTGACAGTTCAACCCTAACCTAACGTACCTGCATTTTGCTGGCAGCGGTTCGGATTTAAAAGATTACAGATCAACCCTAACCTAACCTTCCTGTACTTTCTAGCAGCGGTTCGGATTTTTTCTGGCTGTGGTTTGGTTTTGTGGGATCGCAGTTCAACCCAAAACCTTAACCCAATATCAACCTGGACTTTTCTGGCAACGGTTCGGTTTTGTGGGGTCGTAGTTCAAACCTAATGTAAAATATGTGTACTTTCCTGGTAGTTGTTAGATTTTGCGAGGTCGCAGTTCAAATCTAACCTAACAACCTACCTGGACTTTCTAGCAGCGGTTTGGATTTTGATGTCACGGTTCAAACCTAACGAATCTACGTACACTTTTCTGGCAGCTGTTAGATTTTGCGAGGTCGCACTTCAAATCTTACCTAATCTATTTCTAGCAGCAGTTCGGATTTTCAATGTCAGAATGTCACGGTTAAAACCTAACCTAAGAAGCTCCGTGCACTTTTCGGGCAACTGTTAGATTTTGCAAGGTCGCAGTTCAAGTCTTACCCCACGGACCTGCACTTTTTGTAGCAGTTTCATTTTGTGAGGTCGCAGTTCAAATCTAACCTAACCTACCTGGACTTTCTAGCAGCGGTTCGGATTTTCGATGTCAAGGTTCAAACCTAACGAATCTACGTACACTTTTCTGGCAGCTGTTAGATTTTGCGAGGTCGCACTTCAAATCTTACCTAATCTATTTCTAGCAGCAGTTCGGATTTTCAATGTCAGAATGTCACGGTTCAAACCTAACCTAAGCTCCGTGCACTTTTCGGGCAACTGTTAGATTTTGCAAGGTCGCAGTTCAAGTCTTACCCCACGGACCTGCACTTTTTGGTAGCAGTTCTGTTTCAATGGGAACATGGTTCAAATCTAACTTAACCTACCTGCATTTTTCTGGCAGCGGTTCGGATTTGAGAGATTACAGTGCAACCCTAACTTAACCTTATACCTGCACTTCCTAGCAGCGGTTGGGATTTTTTTTTCTAGCTGTGGTTTGTTTTTGTGAAATCGCAGTTCAAACCTAACCTAACCTCTATCTGGACTTTTCTGCCAACAGTTCGGTTTTGTGGGGTCACAGTTCAAACTTAACAAATCCTACCTGCACTTTTCAGACAGCGATTTGGTTTTATGAAGTCGTAGTTTAAACCTAACCTAAACTACCTGTACTTTTCTTGCAGCTGTTATATTTTACGAGGTCGCAGCTCAAAGCTAACCTAACCTACCTGCATTTTTTGACAGAAGTTCCGTTTTTTGAGGTCGCAGTTCAAATCTCTCCCTATTTTTGGTATCGGTTCGGTTTTGCGAGATTAGATTTTTAAGTGACTTCCAGAAATGAGGAAGCTCTGTATTCCACTGTATGTATTTTTTTTTATGTATGTTCACTGCAATACATTTGATTTTCAAAATTATTTATTGTTTATTTATGATCGAGCTGGTTATTTACACAATCATGACGATAGGTCTGGCTCAGTTGGTAGTGACCCTGCCCACGGATCCGACTGGAGCGGGTTCGAATCCCGCTAGGGGCCAACTTACCTGCGCTTTTCTGACAGCGGTTCGGTTTTGCAAGATCGCAGTTTAAACCTAACCCACTTTTACTTTTCCAGTGGCAGTTAGATTTTTAACTGACTTCCAAAAATGAGGAAGCTTTATATTCCACTGCACACATGTATGTTCACTGCACAACATATGATTTACAAAATTATTTCTTGTTTATGTTTGATCGAGCTGGTTATTTAGACAGCCATGACGACAGATTTGATTCAGTTAGTAGTGACCCTGGCCACTGATCCGAATGTCACGGGTTCGAATCCCGCTAGAGGCAATCATTGTGTGGTGAGCACAAATGAAATAATTAAATGAAATTGTTTGATATAAGTTCACTACGTGAGCCACTGGCCCACTGCTGGGGCGGCCCCGACCGTATAAGCTCCAAAGGGGGACGAATGCGACATATTTACTATTTACTTTTTGTATGGCAACAGCGAAATATTTTTTTACCAAAATGTATAAACAATCAGTACCTGCAAACGGCAAATACTTTCTAATTAACCAAATGATGCCAACCGACTGAAATATTTGATTTGAGAATACCTTTGTATGAAAATGTATTTTTTGTGTATAGTACACTAAAATTAAATGTTTTTTCCATGACAACTATAGATACTCAAACAAGCAATTTCGCGATACATAATTTTCACCTCCTATCAATTCTTTTTGTTGAGCTACATGAAATATGAAAAAAAAATCTAGCTAGTATTGCCAGTTGATTTAGACTTAAATGGTCAACTGTCATTGCAACAAATCACCTCGGCAAATTTTTAACAAAAACAAAAATGATTTTCCTTCTACTTTTCTTGTTTATAGATGAAAAGTCAAAAAAAAAATTTCAAAGAAAAAAACAACTAAACCTGGCCACACTGAACTAAGCCCTACAACCGCCAAAAATAAAGCAACCCACTCAAATAATGTCTACCTGAAAATATCTCACCACGAAAAATGAAATTTTTCGCACATTTTAAAACGAATAAACGAATTTGTATTTGTATTAAAAAACGAACAAACGAATAAACAAATAAACGAATAAACGAATTTGTATTTGTATTATAAACGAATTTGTATTTGTATTTAGCATTTTACAAATTGGCCGTCAATCTATGGACAAGGCAAAAAAAACTAAACCCGGCAACACTCTGGACTGAGCCCTACAACCGGCAAAACAAAGCTATCCGCTCAAATGTTGCCAGCCTCGTAGTATTTCACCTCGAAATATGCGAATTTTAGAGCTTTTTACAATGTAGCCGCCACGGGGTTCGCCATTCTGTTAAGAAAAATAATCCCAAATAGCAAAATTGCGAATATATCCATGCCGATCAAAAAAAAAGTCAAAGAAATAGACAAAAAACACCAAAACACGACCCCGCAAAGACATCTCGAAAAGTCCAAATATTCAATTTCCAATATTTTGGCGGCCATCTTGTTTTTCCATTTTTTTTTTAATTTTATCATTACACTCGTCCCAATGTTATTCGAAAACGACACCAAACTTGGGTAAGTACCCTGATAGAAAAAAAATGTTGGCCATGTCAGCTTGTTGTTGTTCTTGTTGAAAAATATCGAAAAAAAAAACAAAAAATCACCACGCTGCGATCCCGCAGACACCTCGAAAAATGAAAAATTTCAAACGCAAATATCTTGGCAGCCATCTTGCTTTTCCAATTTTTCACAACGTAATCGCAAACAACGTGCCAAAGTTATCCGAAAACGACACCGATATCGGGTATAGAGCGGAAAACGATAATCTCAAACATCCCAACTCGGCCGCCATCTTGGATCTTTGAAATGTCAGATTTTGCCCATAGCCTTGAGGGGGAAAGAAAGAAACTCGCCATAGACGACTCTCCGCCTTCTCGACCCCTTCATGGAGAACAATTGCGTCATTCAGTGGTAGGTTGATTGTGGGATTAGGTAAAAGCTGTTTTTAAATTGTTCGATACAAGGTCACTCCGTGAGCCACTGCTGAGGCGGCCCCATAAGAAGCTCTAAAGGGGGGCGAATGTAACGGACCATGTACGTACCAAAAATACGTTTCTATGAAAATTATTATTTTTTGTATGGCAACACTGAATTATTTTTTTACAAAATAAGAAAACTATTAATACCTATAAACGCCTCATTCATCACAACGACGTCAAATGATGCCAACCCACTCAAAATTAAATATTCGTTGCAATAAATACCTTTGTATGAAAATGTATTTTTTATGTATGGCAACACTAACATTACATATTTTTCCTATAACCACCATGTTGAATCAAGCAATTTGACCATGCATTATTATCACCCCCTACCAATACTTTTGGCTGAGCTATTCGAAATGTGTGAAAATGGAAAAAAAAAATCCTGACGCCCGTGTTGCCAGTTTATTCGGACAAAAATAGTCAAATGTCATTACTACAACTGCGATAAATCGTTTTGACTAATTTTTTAATCAAAAATGTTTCTCCTTCTACTTTTCATATTTTTGAATGAAAAGTCCAAAAAAATGTATGGACAAGGAAAAAATCAACAAAACCTAGCAACATTGCAGATCAAGTCCTACAACCGCCAAAAACAAAGTGATCCGCTAAAATGTTGCCAACCTCAAAAAATCTCACCTCGAAAAATGCAATTTTTCGCACATTTCACTAAATGTCAGCCATGGGGTCCGCCATCTTGTCGAAAAAAAAAAACAATCCTTGACAACAAAATTAAGGATACACCCAAGCAGATAGACAAAAAATATCGAGAAAAAAACAAAAAAATCACCGCGCTGCGACCCGGCAAAGACACCTCGAAAAATGAAAAATTTCAAACACAAATATCTCGGCGGCCATCTTGTTTTTCCAACTTTTTTCAATTTTATCGTAGCAGTCGTCCCAAAATTGACCGAAAACGACATCAATATTGGGTAAGTGCGACAACAAAAAAAAAAGTTGATAATCGCAGTTCGGGCGCCATTTTGAATTTTTCAAACTTCATATTTTTCCCATAGTCACCATACCAAATCAAGCAATTCTTTCATACATTATTATTACCTCTCACCAATACATTTGGCTGTGCTATACGAAATGTGAGAAAAGTGAAAAAAAAAAATCCTGGCGCCAGTGTTGCCAGTTTTTTCTGATGAAAATGATCAAATGTCATTACGACGACCGCAAAAAATCGTCCAGGGTGATTTTTTCATCAAAAATGTTTCTCCTTCTACTTTTCAACTTTTTGAATGAAAAGTCCAAAAAAATGTATGGACAAGGCAAAAAAAACTGAACCTGGCAACACTCCCGACTGAGCCCTACAACCGCCAAAAACAACAAATTCTGCTCAAATGTTGCCAACCTCGTAGTATTTCAACTCGAAAAATGCGATTTTCAGAGCTTTTTACATTAAGGCCTCCACGGGGTCCGCCATTTTGTTGAAAAAAAAAAACAATCCCAATTGGCAAAATTGAGAATATATCCAAGCAGATCGAAAAAAAAAGTCACACAAAAAGACAAAAACCATCACATCACGACCCTGCAAAGACACCTCGAAAATTCCAAAAATTCAATTTGAAATATCTCGGCGGCCATCTTGTTTTTCCAACTTTTTCCAATTTTATTATAACACTCGCCCTGAAATTGTCCGAAAACGACACCAATCTTGGGTAAGCACCCTGATAAAAAAAAAAGTTGGCCTAGTCAGCTCGGCCGCCATCTTGAATTTTGGACATGTCAGATTTTTCCCATAGACACGGATGCAAACCGACAATATCCCTCATACATGACATTCACCCCCCACCGCTCCTTCGGGCGCTCCAATCAAATTTTCGTAAAACAAAAAAAAAAATCCGGGCGCCATTGTTGCGAGTTGCCAGCGACGAAAATAGTCAAATGTCATTACGACATTGCCAGCCGATATTCTCATGCGATTTTTTAATCAAAAATATTTCTCCTACTTTTCACATTTTTGAATGAAAAGTCCAAAAAAATGTATGACCGAAAAAAATAAAAACTCAACCTGGCAACACTCGCAGCCGAGCTCCACAACCGCCTTATACAAAGTGACCCGCTCAAATGTTGCCAACAGAAGAAAAATTCGCCTGGAAAAATGCCAATTTTCGTTGATTTTACAAAATGGCCGCCACGGAGTCCGCCATCTTGTTGAAAAAAAAAAAAACAATCCTCGACAACAAAATTGAGGACATACCCGAGCACAAAGAGAAAAAATAACAAAAAATACACAAAAAAATCACCACGCCGCGACCCCGCAAAGTCACCTCGAAAAATGAAAAATTTCAAACGCAAATATCTCGGCGGCCATCTTGTTTTTCCAATTTCACCCTACGTACTCGCAAAGAACGCGCTCAAGTTATCCGAAAACGACACCGATATCGCGTATAGAGCGGAAAACGAAAAAGTCAATCATCCCAACTCGGCCGCCATCTTGGATTTTTGAAATGTCAGATTTTTCCCATAGACACGGGGGGGAGAGATGGAAACTCGCCATAGACGACCCCCCGCCATCGGGACTCCTTCGGGGAGATCAATTGACCTTTTGGTGGAGGGCTTCCAGGATTATATAGTATAACTAGGTGCCGAGTGGGTGCGCGAGCTGCGAGCAGCTCGCGTAATACCGACGCTAAGATTTTGCCAAAAGGCTTTTTTATGGTAGCGGTTCGGGTTTGTGAGATCGCAATTAATTAAAATGTTACCTACTTGCACTTTATAATAGCAGAGGTTCGTTTTTTTCTGCCTGTCGCTTTGTTTTGAGAGGTCGCAGTTCGAGACAAACCTAATTTATTTGCACTTTCTAGCAGCTGTTAGATTTTATGGCTGTGGCTGGTTTTTGTGAAGTCACAGTTAAAACCTAACCTAACCTGCCTGCCTGGATTTTTCTGACAGCGGTTCGGTTTTGTGGGGTCTCAGCGATTTGGTTTTATGAGGTCAAACCGAACCTAAACCATCTCGACTATTCTGGCAGCATTTCGGATTTGTGAGATCAAAGTTCAACGCTAACCTAGCCTAATTGCACTTTAAGTATTTTTTATACTTATGGTGTAGGCAAACAGCCCACCTACCTGATGGTAAGTGGTATCGTAAGTATAGCAGCAGTTTTCAATGTCATGGTTCAAACTTAACCTAACCTACCTGTACTTTTCTGGCAGCTGTTGGATTTTGCGAGGTCGTAGTTCAAACCTAACCTAAACTATCTGCACTTTTTTGGACAGCAGTTAGATTTATACCGACGGTAAAAAAGTCGAAAAAAATGTATGAGCGAAAAAAAAAAAACTCAACCTGGCAACACTCGCAGCCGAGCTCCACAATCGCCTTGTACAAAGTGACCCGCTCAAATGTTGCCAACGGAAGAAAAAGTTGCCTCGAAAAATGCCAATTTTCGTTGATTTCACACAATGGCCGCCAGGGAGTCCGCCATCTTGTTGAAAAAAAAAAAAATCCTTGACCACAAAATTGAGGACATACCCGAGCTCATAGAGAAAAAATATCGAAAAATAAATAAAAAAATCACCACGCCGCGACCCCGCAGAGACACCTCGAAAAATGAAAATTTTCAAACGCAAATATCTCGGCGGCCATCTTGTTTTTTCAATTTTAGACAACGTAATCGCAAAGAACGCGCTCAAGTTATCCGAAAACGACACCGATATCGCGTATAGAGCGGAAAACGAAAAAGTCAATCATCCCAACTCGGCCGCCATCTTGGATTTTTGAAATGTCAGATTTTTCCCATAGACACGGGGGGGAGAGATGGAAACTCGCCATAGACGACCCTCCGCCATCGGGACTCCTTCGGGGAGATCAATTGACCCTTTGGTGGGGGGCTTCCAGGATTATATAGTATAATAATGTTCGATACAAGGTCACTCCGTGAGCCACTGCTGAGGCGGCCCCCTATAAGAAGCTCCAAAGGGGGGCGAATGTAACGGACCATATACGTACCAAAAATACGTTTCTATGAAAATTATTATTTTTTGTATGGCAACACTGAATTATTTTTTTACAAAATAAGAAAACTATTAATACCTATAAACGCCTCATTCATTACAACGACGTCAAATGATGCCAACCCACTCACCTTTGTATGAAAATGTATTTTTTATGTATGGCAACACTAACATTAAATATTTTTCCTATAACCACCATGTTGAATCAAGCAATTTGACCATACATTATTATCACCCCCTACCAATACTTTTGGCTGAGCTATTCGAAATGTGTAAAAATAGAAAAAAAAATCCTGTCGCCCGTGTTGCCAGTTTATTCGGACAAAAATAGTCAAATGTCATTACTACAACTGCGATAAATCGTTTTCAGTCATTTTTTAATCAAAAATATTTCTCCTTCTACTTTTCATATTTTTGAATGAAAAGTTCAAAAAAATGTATGGACAAGGAAAAAATCAACAAAACCTTGCAACACTGTAGATCAAGTTCTACAACCGCCAAAAACAAAGTGACCCGCTCAAATGTTGCCAACCTCAAAATATCTCACCTCGAAAAATGCATTTTTTCGCACATTTCACTAAATGTCAACCACGGGGTCCGCCATCTTGTCGAAAAAAAAAACAATCTTTGACATCATCATTGAGGATACACCCGAGCCGATAGACAAAAAATATCGAAAAAACAACAAAAAAATCACCGCGCTGCGACCCGGCAAAGACACCTCGAAAAATGAAAAATTTCAAACACAAATATCTCGGCGGCCATCTTGTTTTTCCACCTTTTTTCAATTTTATCGTAGCAGTCGTCTTAAAATTGACCGAAAACGACACCAATATTGGGTAGGTGCGATAACAAAAAAAAAGTTGATAATCGCAGTTCGGGCGCCATTTTGAATTTTTCATACTTCATATTTTTCCCATAGTCACCATACCGCATCAAGCAATTGTTCCATACATTATTATTACCTCTCACCAATACATTTGGCTGTGCTATACGAAATGTGAGAAAAGTGAAAAAAAAAATCCTGGCGCCAGTGTTGCCAGTTTTTTCTGATGAAAATGATCAAATGTCATTACGACGACCGCACCAAATCGTCTTGAGTGATTTTTTCATCAAAAATGTTTCTCCTTCTACTTTTCAACTTTTTGAATGAAAAGTCCAAAAAAATGTATGGACAAGGCAAAAAAAAACTGAACCTGGCAACACTCTCGACTGAGCCCTACAACCGCCATAAACAACAAAATCTGCTCAAATGTTGCCAACCTCGTAGTATTTCAACTCGAAAAACGCGATTTTCAGAGCTTTTTACATTAAGGCCTCCACGGGGTCCGCCATTTTGTTGAAAAAAAAAAACAATCCAAATTGGCAAAATTGAGAATATATCCAAGCAGATCGAAAAAAAAAAGTCAAAGAAAAGGACAAAAACCATCACATCACGACCCTGCAAAGACACCTCGAAAATTCCAAAAATTCAATTTCAAATATCTCGGCGGCCATCTTGTTTTTCCAACTTTTTCCAATTTCATCATAGCACTCGTCCAAAAATTATCCAAAAACGACACCAATCTTGGGTAAGCGCCCTGATAAAAAGAAAAGTTGGCCAAGTCAGCTCGGCCGCCATCTTGAATTTTGGACATGTCAGATTTTTCCCATAAACACGGTTGCAAACCGACAACATCTCTTATACATGACATTCAACCCCCATCGCTCCTTCGGGCGCTCTAATCGAATTTTCGTAAAACAAAAAAAAAAATCCGGGCGCCATTTTCGCAAGTTGCCATCGACAAAAATAGTCAAATGTCATTACGACATTGCCAGCCGACATTCTCACGCGATTTTTTAATCAAAAATATTTCTCCTTCTACTTTTCACATTTTTGAATGAAAAGTCGAAAAAAATGTATAAGCGAAAAAAAAAAAACTCAACCTGGCAACACTCGCAGCCGAGCTCCACAATCGCCTTGTACAAAGTGACCCGCTCAAATGTTGCCAACGGAAGAAAAAGTTGCCTCGAAAAATGCCAATTTTCGTTGATTTCACACAATGGCCGCCAGGGAGTCCGCCATCTTGTTGAAAAAAAAAAAATCCTTGACCACAAAATTGAGGACATACCCGAGCTCATAGAGAAAAAATATCGAAAAAAAAATAAAAAAATCACCACGCCGCGACCCCGCAGAGACACCTCGAAAAATGAAAATTTTCAAACGCAAATATCTCGGCGGCCATCTTGTTTTTTCAATTTTAGACAACGTAATCGCAAAGAACGCGCTCAAGTTATCCGAAAACGACACCGATATCGCGTATAGAGCGGAAAACGAAAAAGTCAATCATCCCAACTCGGCCGCCATCTTGGATTTTTGAAATGTCAGATTTTTCCCATAGACACGGGGGGGAGAGATGGAAACTCGCCATAGACGACCCCCCGCCATCGGGACTCCTTCGGGGAGATCAATTGACCCTTTGGTGGGGGGCTTCCAGGATTATATAGTATAATTTCGGTGGGGGCTTCCAGGATTATATAGTATAATATAAATATAATGTTCGATACAAGGTCACTCCGTGAGCCACTGCTGAGGCGGCCCCCTATAAGAAGCTCCAAAGGGGGGCGAATGTAACGGACCATATACGTACCAAAAATACGTTTCTATGAAAATTATTATTTTTTGTATGGCAACACTGAATTATTTTTTTACAAAATAAGAAAAATATTAATACCTATAAACGCCTCATTCATTACAACGACGTCAAATGATGCCAACCCACTCAAAATTAAATATTCGTTGCAATAAATACCTTTGTATGAAAATGTATTTTTTATGTATGGCAACACTAACATTAAATATTTTTCCTATAACCACCATGTTGAATCAAGCAATTTGACCATACATTATTATCACCCCCTACCAATACTTTTGGCTGAGCTATTCGAAATGTGTGAAAATAGAAAAAAAAATCCTGTCGCCCGTGTTGCCAGTTTATTCGGACAAAAATAGTCAAATGTCATTACTACAACTGCGATAAATCGTTTTCAGTCATTTTTTAATCAAAAATATTTCTCCTTCTACTTTTCATATTTTTGAATGAAAAGTTCAAAAAAATGTATGGACAAGGAAAAAATCAACAAAACCTTGCAACACTGTAGATCAAGTTCTACAACCGCCAAAAACAAAGTGACCCGCTCAAATGTTGCCAACCTCAAAATATCTCACCTCGAAAAATGCATTTTTTCGCACATTTCACTAAATGTCAACCACGGGGTCCGCCATCTTGTCGAAAAAAAAAACAATCTTTGACATCATCATTGAGGATACACCCGAGCCGATAGACAAAAAATATCGAAAAAACAACAAAAAAATCACCGCGCTGCGACCCGGCAAAGACACCTCGAAAAATGAAAAATTTCAAACACAAATATCTCGGCGGCCATCTTGTTTTTCCACCTTTTTTCAATTTTATCGTAGCAGTCGTCTTAAAATTGACCGAAAACGACACCAATATTGGGTAGGTGCGATAACAAAAAAAAAGTTGATAATCGCAGTTCGGGCGCCATTTTGAATTTTTCAAACTTCATATTTTTCCCATAGTCACCATATTGAATCAAGCAATTGTTCCATACATTATTATTACCTCTCACCAATACATTTGGCTGTGCTATACGAAATGTGAGAAAAGTGAAAAAAAAAATCCTGGCGCCAGTGTTGCCAGTTTTTTCTGATGAAAATGATCAAATGTCATTACGACGACCGCACCAAATCGTCTTGAGTGATTTTTTCATCAAAAATGTTTCTCCTTCTACTTTTCAACTTTTTGAATGAAAAGTCCAAAAAAATGTATGGACAAGGCAAAAAAAAACTGAACCTGGCCACACTCTCGACTGAGCCCTACAACCGACATAAACAACAAAATCTGCTCAAATGTTGCCAACCTCGTAGTATTTCAACTCGAAAAACGCGATTTTCAGAGCTTTTTACATTAAGGCCTCCACGGGGTCCGCCATTTTTATGAAAAAAAAAAAACAATCCCAATTGGCAAAATTGAGAATATATCCAAGCAGATCGAAAAAAAAAAGTCACACAAAAAAACAAAAACCATCACATCACGACCCTGCAAAGACACCTCGAAAATTCCAAAAATTCAATTTGAAATATCTCGGCGGCCATCTTGTTTTTCCAATTTTTTTTAATTTTATCATAACACTCGCCCTGAAATTATCCGAAAACGACACCAATCTTGGGTAAGCACCCTGATAAAAAAAAAAGTTGGCCAAGTCAGCTCGGCCGCCATCTTGAATTTTGGACATGTCAGATTTTTCCCATAGACACGGATGCAAACCGACAATATCCCTCATACATGACATTCACCCCCCACCGCTCCTTCGGGCGCTCCAATCAAATTTTCGTAAAACAAAAAAAAAAATCCGGGCGCCATTGTTGCGAGTTGCCAGCGACGAAAATAGTCAAATGTCATTACGACATTGCCAGCCGATATTCTCATGCGATTTTTTAATCAAAAATATTTCTCCTTCTACTTTTCACATTTTTGAATGAAAAGTCCAAAAAAATGTATGACCGAAAAAAAAAAAAACTCAACCTGGCAACACTCGCAGCCGAGCTCCACAACCGCCTTATACAAAGTGACCCGCTCAAATGTTGCCAACAGAAGAAAAATTCGCCTGGAAAAATGCCAATTTTCGTTGATTTTACAAAATGGCCGCCACGGAGTCCGCCATCTTGTTGAAAAAAAAAAAACAATCCTCGACGACAAAATTGAGGACATACCCGAGCACATAGAGAAAAAATAACAAAAAATACACAAAAAAATCACCACGCCGCGACCCCGCAAAGTCACCTCGAAAAATGAAAAATTTCAAACGCAAATATCTCGGCGGCCATCTTGTTTTTCCAATTTTCCACAACGTAATCGCAAAGAGCGTGCCAGAGTTATCCGAAAACGACACCGATATCGCGTATAGAGCGGAAAACGAAAAAGTCAATCATCCCAACTCGGCCGCCATCTTGGATTTTTTAAATGTCAGATTTTTCCCATAGACACGGGGGGGAGAGATGGAAACTCGCTATAGACGACCCCCCGCCATCGGGACTCCTTCGGGGAGATCAATTGACCCTTTGGTGGGGGGCTTCCAGGATTATATAGTATAATAATGGAGTATTACTAACAAATTGAACTTTAATTTATCTAAGTGTGAAATAATGAGCTTCACTCGTTCCCCGCTTCCTATTAATCACCAGTACACACTTAATGGCGACAACATTAAACGAGTTTATTTAGTACGTGATCTCGGTGTCTTATTCGATCCAAAACTTAACTTCCGGGAACAAGCAATCCAAGTCACAAAGAAATCCTTCACAAGATTAGGCTTCGTGCTAAGAAATGCTGATCCACTCACACCAGGGGCTTTACGCACTCTATACTCCACCCTAGTTTCTTAGCATCTTGGAAACGAATGCCGTAATTTGGTCTCCGCATGAGAAAAAATATACTCTTATGTTAGAGAAAGTACAGAAGAAGTTTTTAAGAAATTTGTATAGAAATTATATATGTACTACCCCTATTTGTACCCGACATTATTTTTAATAGGCCAATTGGGTTATGAGTCATTAGAAATAAGACGAGCCCTCGCGGTGTGTAAATTTGCTTTGGGCATCATTAAAAACAGTATAGACTGTGTAGATCTGGTGGGTGAGGTCGTCCGTCTGTACGTGTCTGCGACGGGCGCGCGCCTGCGAGCGCCGCGGCTGCTGGCCGTGCGCGCCGAGCGTGGCGCTCCGAGCTGGCGCGCCATG